>CM076569.1:360192814-360630177 GCA_034641835.2 Pinus albicaulis
TTCATTGACCAGGTATTAGACACATTGGCAGGAAAGAAATTCTTTTCTTTCCTTGATGGCTTCAGTGGGTACAATCAAATCCAGATTGCCCCTGAAGATCAGGACAAAACTACTTTTACCTGTCCATGGGGGACATTTGCCTACCGATTCCTACCTTTTGGCCTATGCAATGCCCTTGCTACGTTCCAAAGGGAAATTCTCAGCATTTTTGCAGACTTAATAAATGAAGGCCTCGAAGTATATATGGATGATTTCACACCCTATGGGGATGACTTTGAGCCTGCATTGGAAAACCTAGAAAAGGTATTGCAAAGATGTATTGACACTAGGCTTTGCTTAAGCAATGAAAAGTGTCTTATGATGATGACCGAAGGAGTTATCTTAGGGCATTATATTTCAGCAGCTGGAATTCAAGTAGACCCGGCTAAAATTCAAATACTCTTGTTAATTCCTACACCTACTACACAAACAGAGGTACGTAGCTTTCTTGGATTTTCTGGTTACTATAGAAGATTTATAGAACATTATTCTCGAATAGCTGCACCTTTATATGCACTGACTGGAAATGTTGATTTCACTTGGACAAATAAATGTGACAATGCCTTTAATGATCTGAAGAAGCTCGTTTCAACAGCCCCCGCGTCGAGGGGCTCCGTGGAGTACTAAAAAGGTATGCTTTTGATCATTATCGTTGGCTTTTTAATAGAATTTTAGAACTCTTTTTGCCATGAATTTGGAAAGTAATAAGGAACTATAACAAAACATGTGAGAATTGATATGCAAGACTTAGCCACTGATAATGGTTATTTTCTGTACAGGAAGAAAAGGAGAAAACGAGGGATTGCCGTTCCAAAGGAAAGGACAAAGTCGGGATAACTGCTGTCCCTCTGGACGAGAACCGAACGCAAACAAAGATAAACAGATCAAAGCAAATCGGCTCGGAAAAGAAGGAGAAGACACCAGCTCAGCGCAAAAGAAAAGACATGATGAAGAGTTAAACAGTTTGGCGAATCCCTCAGGATCTTCGATCCTGAGGGATCGCTGCTTTATTTACCTTGTCACTTGGACATCTCCGCCGTCGTCTTTATATAAAAAGACAGCACTGTTAGCTTGAGAAGATAGATATAGAGATGAAGGATACATTTTATGTAATTTCTGTAAAACATCAGCTTTGATTATTAAGTTTCGTTGAGAACTGGTTCAATGTATTTTTGACCGATGCATTAATGAAAGTTTGGTGATTATTTCATCTCTGCGACTGGATTAACTTCAAGCGGTGTATCCTTGGAGGCTAAGGGCCCGGCCCCGAAGGACACTTGCTTCTGTACCATTACGGCTTCATTTCTGTGTGGTTTGTTTATCATTGTTATTTGGTAATTTGATATGTTTTATAAGTTCATATTACATGCTCTGTTAAAGATTGAATCATTGAAGTTTTTGCAGATAAAATCGTGTGTTGACTCCGCATCAAGTTATTAATCCTTTCAAGAGTTCATTGCATGTTCTTACTGTTATGTTACAGAGCTGTTATATTAAACGTTCGTGTTGTGTGCGTTTCTAATTCATCAGTACTATTCCATAATTCATTAATCGTTGTTTCTGTTCCTTTAGTGTGATTTGTGTGAATTTCCTTTGGAGTGAAGGAATGTTATTTGATTGCATAGAGAGTGTTTGAGTTAATAGGTTACAACCCGCGGGACTTAGTTATTTAATTGTTGTTCCATTTTAGACTTGCTGTTCCATTCCAGAATTGCTATTCAATCCTTTATTCGCTTTGCTGTTCCATTTACTTGCAGTTGTTGGTTTGGTGTGAGAGATGATCTAAGGCTGTAGTGAGTAGTGGCAGTCACTGTCTAGCTCCCAGGCTTGTGATCCATGCTCTAGTTTCCTTTCTATCAGTTTCCGAAGGGATGGGTTATCACTGCCGAACCCTTGACTGATAAGCTGTTGAGTTTTCTGAGTGCGTGATTTATTCTTTGAAGTAATTTAGTTACAAGCAAGCATCCGTTTACTCTTGTATTTCTTATGCACTGTACTACTAGCATTACTATGAAAAATGATAGCCTCGGATTGAGTCACTCTTTGTAATAACAAAACGCTCCCGGATTGACATATTAATGTGAGGTAATTAGAGGTGAAAGAGACCCTTTTTATAGCTCTACATTTTGGCGCCGTTGCCGGGGAAAGAGTGTAGCCATTTGTCTTTTTTAGAGTAGTGTACGAGCCTGCTAGGGAGGAGTTGGATCCTAAAAACGGAAGGTAAGAACCTACGTACGGAGCATGTAAAAGGCCTGCTCCACTATCCGCTTTCCTAACAGATTTGTTTTTGCTTTGTTTGAATAGAAGTTGGTAGTTCATTTTTTTTGAGTGCATGACTAAGCAGAAAAGACCAGAAAAGAATATCAAACCCCCATCCAAGCCTGAAAAAGCTAAGGGGCCGGTGACCCTTGGCCGAACGACCTTCATAGACGAAATCTATAAGAAAACAGAATCTCGGCCATCAGTAGGCCTCAAGAAAAACATTTCTAAACCGCCTACTAGTTCCCTTCAGGCCACAGGATCACCATCTGTAACCTGCGCTGAGGTGCATAGTCAAACTGAAGAGCAGGACTTTCAAGAAGTTGAAAATTCTACTCCAGAATTATTGCAAGAAGGGAACTCTAGCAACTTTTGTGAGGGAGAAGGAGAAACAGGGGAAACCAAGGAACCAAAATCCCCTATTGAAACAAATCAGCCATTAGATAGCCCAGATAAGGGGAGTGCTGCGAAAGTCATTGTTGAAGGAATTCAATCTCCTCAGACACCTGGTATTCCCATTATTCCAGATAAAGGAAGCGCTATTAAAAAGATCCCTGTCAAAACCGTTCCCACTCAACCTAGGAATACCCTCTTAGATATCCCAGAAGGTTATTGGCATATATTCGATTCCATGGCTCAAAACCAACCAAACGCCCAAAACCAACCAAATACTCAAACCTCTACATTACAATATCCTATAGTGGATTCTGCAGCAAATGCACCCATGAAAGCTATCCCTCTTCAGCATATCCCTACATTCCACGGACTCACATCAGAAGATCCGGATGCATTCTTATTCGAATTCGATGTGTTATGTAGGGAGTACGATTACACCACCGATCCCCAAAAATTGAAATTATTTCCCTCTACATTAAAAGGGGCTGCTTTAAGATGGTTTATGGGGCTAGGTGGCGGGGTTATCAACAATTGGGATAAAATGAAAGAATCCTTCTTAAAAAAATATCAGGATTATTGTAGGTCTAGAGAATTAAAAGACGAAATATTTCAAATGTCAGCCAGACCAAATGAAACACTAGAAGAGTATGTGGAACGTTTTCAGTACAACCTACAAAGATCTCCTTATGCATCGCTACCTTTACCTGATAATGTGTTAAAAACTGCATTAATGAGGGGCATGAAGGAGCAATGGATTGAAACATTAAACATTATGGGCAAAGGGGATATTTATCAAGAGAAAAAGTTTCTTGACATTATTGATTTATTATGCTCAAAAGGAGTTGAGGAAGCTTTAGCTACAAAGAATAAACCGACGAATATGATCGGTTTGCAAGAGATAACAAAGTATGTTGAGAAGGAGTAACACAGCGCGAGAAATTGGAAATTTATTAGAAAATTTTAGAAAGAAACTGATATTATGGGGACACTAACTACACAACAGTATAGTGCGGGCTAAACGAAACATTTGGAGCGGAAACGAGAATTTGATCCTCGCACAGATGCGAGAGAAAAAAACATAGCCACAAGGTGTCCTTTGGATAAATAGTCCAAGCTTATCGCCATCGCACAAGATACGCTACAGAGGAAATTGCCCCTCACTTCCTGGATTGAAAGCGGTATACAAGGAAGCAGAAGAAGAACCAGAATCGGTGAATTCGATCAACCAGCGCCGCCAGTGGCAGCCGAGACAACCTGGTATGTTTTCGGACCCAACCTCTTTCTTTCAAAACCCACAGTATAATGCTCAACAATATGGTATGTGGAAAAATCAATCTCAACCCCCATTTACAAACTGGTCACCACAATCGTTTCCTTCTTCAAATCCATGGCTGAATCAAACAAGCCAAACTGGTTGGCCGAATTTCCCTTATACTCCACCATATTGGCAAAATGGTCCATACCCTTCACAGTGGACTCCCTCTACTTCACAAAGTTCACCCTGGCAGACAATCTGGAAAAGACCGATGTACCACCCAGCTGGAACTATTCCGCTCCCTCAACCTACTCTGCCAGCCTTACAACAGAATCCCCAGTCTAACCTGAGACCGCAACTCCCAGCCCAACCCGATCCCAATCCAAATAACATACAGGTCCAATCTATTCAAATCATAGAAACACAGCGGATTTGACTTGAGGGAGATTACAATGACCTTCGATTAAGATCGAGATATGGAGAGTGAGCGAGAGAATCAAACGGTTCCATATTGAAGATCGATTTACCCGAGAGAACCTCGATTCACAACAAGAGGATGTAAATAAACTAATAACTCATAATCAAACAACGTCTCTGGATTTCGAGCGATTAGCCATACCTCACGATCCATACAATATCCGACTTTGACATTAGGAAAATTACAAAATCTTATTCGCCATCAATTATAAATTCAGTGATAGACTGTTCTTGAATGCAAAATATCAAGGAGTGTATGAAATAAGAGCATAAATAATCCAAGAAGTCAAGTGGTCGATTTTATCGATCTATATACAGAAGAGCTTAAATACGAAGTAAGACTAATTTACTAATAGTTCAATTACAGGTGACCTCCATGCCTTAGTTGATTTGGGGGCTGCAATTAATATTTTAACAACCACAACCTGCCAAAAGCTCGGCATTACATCTGTAGAACCCACCTCTACTCTGTTAGAATTGGCTGACCGATCTGTGGTTAGACCAGAGGGTACTCTACATGATGTCATGGTCTCTGTAGAATCCTGGGAGTATCCAACCGATTTCCTGATAATTAATCCGAAAACCCGACTTGATGGACATCCGCTAATTTTAGGTAGACCTTGGCTTGCCACTGCCGATGCCTACATTGGCTGCCGGCAGGGAAATATGACCATAACCAGAGGACCGAATAGCAAAAATTTAGTTCTATATCCTCCAGCGCAGCCAAGTGTCACAATGATTAAAACTAATAAACACCCTGTATCATACCTTACTGATAACATCAGATCTCCATTAACTATACAAGAGGCACTCGATTTCAAAGATCAAACAGAAGACGATGCCATTAATAATTTCATTACTCAAATTGAACCTCGCATACAGTGTCACATGATAGAAGCAGCATTTGATAATGAATTGGAAGAAGATCCCCTGAAAGATATTCATGACCAAACGATACCTGTTACTTCTGTTGCAAATAGTAAAACTGTGGAAATTGCACCGAGGAAAACTTTAAACATCAATGCTAATCTCACACCTGAACAAGAAACAAAGCTCATCCATCTGTTAACAAAATATCAAGAAGCATTTGCATGGGACTACCCTGATATGAAAGGAATCGATCCCCAGTTATGTACACACCACATTTATATAGAAAAAGATGCCAGACATGTGCGTCAGCCGCAAAGGAGACTTAATCCTCATCTAAAAGATGTCGTAAAAACTGAACTTCAGAAACTTTTAGATGTTAATTTTATCTACCCTATTGCTGATAGTAAATGGGTCTCTCCGCTTGTGGTGGTACCAAAAAAGAACGGAAAATGGAGAATTTGTGTGGATTATAGAGAACTAAACAAGGCAACACAGAAAGATCATTTCCCTCTCCCTTTCATAGATCAAGTATTGGATACTTTAGCAGGGAAGAAGTTATTTTCTTTCCTGGATGGCTTCAGTGGATACAATCAGATTCAGATTGCCCCTGAAGACCAGGATAAAACTACTTTTACTTGTCCCTGGGGAACATTTGCCTATCGAGTTCTACCTTTTGGCCTATGTAATGCTCCTGCCACATTTCAAAGGGCTATCCTTAGCATTTTTGCAGATTTAATAAATGATGAACTTGAAGTTTACATGGATGAATTTACACCATATGGAGATGATTTTGATCGACTCTGTTCCCCTAAGAAAAAAAAAAAATTACCTAGCATTTTGCATTGTTGTTAGAGGGCTTTGTAGCAACGAAAATGTTTTTTGATGATGACTGAAGGACTTATCCTAGGACACTATGTCTCAGCAGCCGGCATTCAGGTAGACACGGCCAAAATCCAAATACTTTTGCTTATTCCCACTCCTACTACTCAAACAGAGGTACGCAGTTTTCTTGGATTTTCAGGTTATTATAGACGATTCATAGAGCATTATTCACACATTGCTGCTCCTTTATATGCACTGACTGGTAACGTTGATTTCCTTTGGACAGACAAATGTGACCATGCTTTGGAGGATCTAAAAGGAGAAGCATATCACATTTGATCCTTGAGGACTAGCGGGATCTACCATTCGGATATCATCGAGTGCCTGGATACGACCATTGGCGCAGGTCTTGAGTGGAGGAGGGATAAAACCATATATATCTATTACATGACAAGGTATCCTAGCTGAATTGAATAACAACATTCATAGAAAAGAATTCTGTTTATAACATACATCATCGATAAATTTAGACATTATATTACAGTATATGTTATCTGTATCTGAGACAGCTACGCTATAAATATTTGGCAGCCAGCTGTCACAAATGCCGAGTAACTCGATGGTTAAATCTTATTAGGGAATTAGACATCACAATCAAGGACCGGCCTGGCAAAGACAACCCTGTAGCCGATTTTCTTTCGAGAATACCAAAATCAAGCGATGCAGCAGCAGTTGAAGATCAATTTCCGGATGAGCACTTGTTTTCTGTTGCCGTTCAAACACCCTGGTATGCTGATGTTGCCAACTACCTCGCAGTAGGTAAATTACCAAAACATTTAACTCCTAATGAGCACAAGCAGATTATTTAGAAAAGTTCTCGATTTTTCGTGGATTGGAGGCTATTTGTTTCACACAGGAGCAGACATGCATATCAGGCGATGTGTTAGAGAGGATGAAATCTTTGACATCCTAAAAGCCTGTCACGATGGACCGTGTGGGGGGCACTTCGCTGAGCGTAGAACTGGACATAAAGTATTACAGACAGGATATTACTGGCCTACGATCTTCAAAGATCCAAAGAAGTTTGTCCAAGCCTGTGACAGCTGCCAGCGAGCAGGACGACCTGGTCAAGCTGATGAGATGCCTCTGAAACCACAGTTAGTCATCGAACCATTCGAGCGGTGGGCTCTTGATTTCGTTGGACCCATCAACCCTTCATCAAATCAGAAAAAATATATTTTGGTGGCAACAGAATATGTCACCAAATGGGTTGAGGCAGAAGCATTACCAAGAGCCACAGAGGACTCTGTCATACAGTTCATGTTCCATCTATTTGTTCGTTATGGCCTTCCCAGAGAAATAATTACAGATGGAGGACCACAATTTGTTGGGCATAAATTAGCTGCAACACTTAACAATTATCATGTCCAGCATAAGATCACTACTCCATATCACCCACAGGCGAATGGGCGGGTAGAAAGTAGCAATAAGATAATAGAATCAATCCTAACGAAAACCATTGCGTCACATAGGCGTGATTGGGCTACCCGACTACCTGAAGCACTCTGGGCCTATCGAACCACATGGAGGAGCACCACCGGTTACTCACCTTATCAATTAGTGTTTGGAAAACAACCCATTTTTCCTATAGAATTTGAAATCCAAACATTACGGACAGCACGGGAAGTTGGCCTAGATCTAACCGAGGCACAACTCAATCGACTGCAGCAGATCAATGAATTAGACGAAGTCAGGCTCTCTGCATTACAAAATACAGCATTAATTCAACAGCAGCGAGCCAAATGGCATGATGCGCTCATCAAGAACAAAGTCTTCCACGAGGGAGACTGGGCTTTGTTATACGATTCTCGGTTTCAGGACTTCCCTGGAAAACTTCAGACTCGATGATTGGGACCATATGAAATCCAGAAGGTACATGACAACGGAACCCTTACTCTAATCACCATTGACGGTTCTGGATATGCATTCAAAGTAAATGGCCACCGAGTCCGTCTCTATCGTAAACCACTCACTCGGGAATCCTTCTGCCAGCAGCTACGCCGAGACACTGATATGGAGATCTTAGGGGAGGAAGAGAAATCTTCCTCACCTGTAATTCATTAAGGGTTCATTTCTTTTTTGCAATTTGTACATAAATTCTTGTTTTTTTGAGTGATTCTTGTACATAAGTTTGAATTAAATATCTTCTTGTCATTTTTGCTGTTCCTTTTCTTTCATAAAGTTTGATTTTTGCTCTTCTCAAAATAGCATATGCGTGTTTTTGTTGGTTTCGCTTGTTTTGCTGTTCCTTTTCTAAAGGAACAGCAGAGCTGCTGTTCCTTTTTCAAAGGAACGGCATTGTTGCATTTTCCGCTGTTCCTTTTGGTTACCACTGTGCTTTTTCTTTAAAGAAACAACGTTCTTTTATTGCTATTGTTTTTTTTCAAAGGAATGAAATTTTGAGTGTTTTTATAGTGTTTTTATTTTTTGCTGTTCCTTTTTTCCAAAGGAACGGCATTTGCATTTTTGCTGTTTTTTTATCATCCGTTGTTGTTTCTTTTTCAAAGGAACACCACTCGCATACTTCTGCTCTCCCTGTGAAACAGCTTATTCTTTTGCTGATCTAAATTGAGGATGCTTCTTGCCCGTCTTCTTTCTAGTCTTTAAGATACAGCTATGTATTTGTGCAATGAAATATAAAATCACAACATACCGAAATCTGCAAACCATAAATCGCTATATCTATAAGGCTCTGCATTAGTAAGAGGACAAATGGAAGGACATACTTATTTATTACCTTTTGTTGACATGGTTTTACTAATTTTTCCTGATTGGTTATCTTTATCATGCTGATTCCCTTAAACTTTTTGATTAGTACTTGGGAATAAGAGCAAAGAGTTTATATCTTCCTATTGAGATAATAAGACTTCTTCCACCATTCCTACTCTTAAGGAGTGTTGAACCACCCTTTGTGTATAAATAAGGAAAAGTATTCTATAAAAAAGAAAAAAATATGTGAACATGATATGTGAAGTGTCAAATGCAGGATAGGGGGTCTCATCGAGAGCCAGCCTACCATGATCATGAGGATGGAAGTGAAGTGGCATTCCCATTATGGCCACCACACCAGGGATATGGTCCAAAAGGTATATCAACTAAACGAACCTTGGAACAGGAGGTCTCATCACGAGCCGGCCTGCCCACGTTCGCTCCTTCCTCGTGAATGGCATTATGGTTAACTGGTCACCAAGCCAGCATAATGGTCTACATTTTGACATAACAACATTCCTAAGTATACACAAAGGATCATGGTTCCGAGGGTGAAAAAACAACTCTGCCAAGGTTATGGACACCTGTTGGCAGCAGAGTACTGTTAATGGTATTGAAGTCACCTTGTTTACACCAATGGGTAAAGATACTAATATTCTTTTGTTTCTTATCTCCTAGGAACTAATCATATGTCATTTCCCGATTTATACATCGCATGAATATTTATCATTACCAATCATGGCAACGGAAGTGACCATGACCACTTGAGATTGACAAGTACGATACATGCCCTATCCATCAGCCTCAAATCATAACATAGCAGCCTCTTATATAATACGCGATCAATTCTCCGCCTCGATTTCGGTAATTCGTTGTCCTTTTCAACATAGCATAATTCCATATGCTGTTCCTTTCTGACTTGATTGCAGACCGGGTGCCGCTCCTTTATTTGCCGGCTGGGACAGCCTATCACATTGCGGGGGGGGGGAGGTTCACCTCATCATTCCCTGTATTACGTGTCAACTTACCATTCGGAAAAGCTAGTATACGACGGTTTGGCATGGTTTAACGGCATGGCATTTCTATTTTTGTCACAAGTTGCTTTCTGTTGCACTGTTGCATACTCTGTGTTTTTTTCGAAACCTTGTGATTTTCACCCTCTCTGTGTTTCAAACAGAAAACGTAGTTGCCGTTCCATTTAGAATCTACAGTGAAACTATGGGAGGAAGGGCAATTCGAAGCGAGCCTCAAGAGTTGACGATCTCCGCTGCTGCCCGGGAGATCCTGGAAAGAGCAGGATGGTTGAATTATTTCAATCGCCTACAGGAGTCCAATGAAACAGTAGCGATGGAATTTTTGCAGAATTTACAAGATGACCACTCCACAGTAAGAGGGAAGCGGATAGCGGTCACTGATGCCATAATTGCAGAAGTTTCAGGACTACCAGCCACCGGACCGGTATGGACATTAAAAAAGGAACGATTACAGAAGGTCATGGAATTGTTCCAGGACGAAGGCCAGAATCTGACAATTAAGGGGAAGGGTATTCTGCCAGCAACCCTAGGAGAACCTTGGACGGAGCTAGCAAGAACAGTGCAGAGTTACATTACCTACGAAGGAAGGAAAGACGTGGTAAGACCACGACATCTTAAACTTTTAGCTGTTTTAAAGCAGAGATGCTCTGTAAATTTACCTGCACTCCTGAACTCCTTACTGCATGATGCTGCACAAAGTATGAGAAAGGCACAGCACGTAGAGTCAGTCATTAGCCACCATGGGTTGATACGACTAGTGGTTAGTTATGGTCTCACCCAGCAGCAGAGCAGCTGGGAAGAACTGATTGCAACGATTGAGGGGGGATTGACAGAGCCATCCCCAAAACGCAGACATTCTATAAGCACACCAGAGTGTCCGGCAAAACGCAGAGAACATGTTGCTAGTACATCAGAACAACCAGAGATACATCAAGAATCGGCAAAGTGCAAGCATGCCATTGATTCACCCGAGCAACCAGAGGAACCCAGAAAATCAGCTCGGTTAGCTCGGATGAGAGGAAGCATAGATAAGCCCAGAAAATCAGCCCGGTTGGCTCGGATACGAGGAAGACTGGAAAAGCTCCAGGGAAGCACCAGCCAACCAGTGATAATTGAAGATGAGCAACCCGAAGAAGAAGCAGCCGAGCCTTCGGGAACAGAAATAGAAGCAGAAACTGAACAGGAGGAAGAAATGGGACAGCAGGAAGATAGCCCATTACAAGACCTACTGGGAGATGATGACTTGGCCGTAGTCCTAGCCAATATGAGTAAGTATGGTCAACCTTCTAGTTCAGAGGACCCCCACGACAAACCCCAAGAAGAAAACATGCCTATTCATGATGAAGAGGAGGAAAATACTGAACGGGAACAATCTGTTCCCAGGTCACAAGAGGAAATTCTAGAAGGAGTAGGAGCAGAAACAGTAGAGACAGAACCAGTCGAGGCTCCTACCCCAGAACAGCCAGAGCAGAGCAGTGAAGAAGAACCCCAAGAGGAAGATTTAGCAACTAGTCATGATCCAGTCCGTAGCAGACAGACTGTTGTTCCTTCGAATGAAACATTGGAAATTAAGAAGTTGCGGAGGGAACGGAATAAATTTTTGAATACGATAACCCAGCTCAGACAACAAATTAGGATTCTGAAAAAGAACCAGAAGGTAAGAAAGACCGGAGGGAGGAAAAAGAAGGCCAACAAGCGGCCTGCTGTTCAAAACCCTACTGAGAATCCAGCTGCCGTTCCAAATGATGCTGAGGAACAGACGGGGTTCGCGTTAAAACAGAAAAGGATGATATAAGGATCAGTGACAAGCAAATTCAGACAGAGGCACCACCCTCAGGGGTAATAAGGGTTCTGAACTCCAAACATCATAATAAGAAAGTTCAGGTAAAACTCCCGGCCTCCACTGACCTATGGAAAAAAGATCCGAAAACGAAAACCTTGCATAAGATGGTGAAGCAAGCCCAGCAAGAAGCCGAACAGCTTAGAGAGCAAACGGTTCCCCGAGAAAAATATGAAGAGTTACAGCAGCAATTAAGGGACGTCATTCAATCCAAAAGCCAGGCCTTTGAAGGTTGGAAAAAGGAACAAGAGGATGTTGCACAGGTAACCAGTAGACTAAATACTGTTATCAAACAGATGAATGACTTGTGTTCTTTATACAATGATGTTTTAGCATGTAGGGCTCCTGCTAAAAACTATGCTCTATTTTTATTAGAACGGTATTTACAATTAAAAATCAAAGTTGTTAAAGCAGGCACCCCTATACAAATTAATACCGTCAATGACTTTATAGACTGCTGTAAGCATTATGGAGTGAAAGTCCAGAGATTGTTGTGTGAACTTTATTTGCACGACCTTGTGTTAAGTCAGGAGACTGAATTAAACCCTGGCCCTTTCGTTGGAGACATCCAATTCCAAGCATTCATTTCATTCGGGGTTAATCAGATTAAGTGGCTCAAAGCCTATGACACTTTCCAGGGTCAGGAAAATGGTCTATATTTACGGGTTAGGGCTGAGCCTAGGAACCCAGTACAGTTGTGGAAAGCTCATAGATATCTTATAAAGGCTCCTGGTGCCATTGAAACATTAGGACCCATGCATGAGGCACTCATTCAAGAGATTTTAGAGTATTTTCTTTCCATCAAAGACTTGGCCATTAATGCAGCCAAATTTCGATACCGAATCTCTTATCCACACATCCAGCTCAGAGAACCATTTAAGTATGAGAACTTTGAGTTAGCTGCCGACCGTCTGAACCTATATGGCGAGACCATTCTGAAAGCAGGATCATCCTGGTTAGGATATAGATTTCGCACTCCAATTATTTGGCACCCTGCACTCGGATACCAGGCCCTGTATGATATGCCTGAGGGGCAAACAGGTCAGTTCTTTGACTATCTAATTACTCAACATGGTTGTAGGCCTCCGCATGAGACTCCTTCTCCAGCATATTATCTCACTGCATTGCATGTCAACTACAATGTTTTCATGAGGACATAAAACAAGGTAAGCAAGGGGGTGTGTGGAGTACTAAAAAGGTATGCTTTTGATCATTATTTCAGTGGCTTTTTAATAGAATTTGTGAACCTTTTTGTGTCATGAATTTGGAAAGTAATAAGAAACTATAACAAAACACATGAGAATTGATATGCAAGACTTAGCCATTGATAATGGTTATTTTCTATACAGGAAAAGGAGAAAACGAGGGATTGCCGTTCCAAAGGAAAAGACAAAGTCGAGATAACTGCTGTCCCTCTGGACGAGAACCGAATGCAAACAAAGATAAACATATCAAAGCAAATTGGCTCGGAAAAGAAGGAGAGGACACCAGCTTAGCGCAAAAGAAAAGACAGGATGAAGAGTTAACTGTTTGGCGAATCCCTCAGGATCTTCGATCCTGAGGGATCGCTGCTTTATTTACCTTGTCACTTGGACATCTCCGCCGTCGTCTTTATATGAAGAAACAACACTGTTAGCTTAGGAGGGAGATAGATGTAGAGATGAAGGATACGCTTTTATGTAATTTCTGTAAAACATCAGCTTTGATTATTAAGTTTCGTTGAGAACTGGTTCAATGTATTTTTGACCGATGCATTAATGAAAGTTTAGTGATTATTTCATCTCTGCGACTGGATTAACTTCAAGCGGTGTATCCTTGGAGGCTAAGGGCCCGGCCCCGAAGGACACTTGCTTCTGTACCATTACGGCTTTATTTCTGTGTGGTTTGTTTATCATTGTATTTGGTAATTCGGTATGTTTTACAAGTTCATATTACATGCTCTGTTAAAGATTGAATCATTGAAGTTTTTGCAGATAAAATCGTGTGTTGACTCCGCATCAAGTTATTAATCCTTTCAAGAGTTCATTGCATGTTCTTACTGTTATGTTACAGAGCTGTTATATTAAACATTCGTGTTGTGTGCGTTTCTAATTCATCAGTACTATTCCATAATTCATTAATCGTTGTTGCTGTTCCTTTAGTGTGATTTGTGTGAATTGCCTTTGGAGTGAAAGAATGTTATTTGATTGCATAGAAAGTATTTGAGTTAATAGGTTACAACCCGCGGGACTTAGTTATTTCAATTGCTGTTCCATTTTAGACTTGCTGTTCTATTCCAGAATTGCTGTTCAATCCTTTATTCGCTTTGCTGTTCCATTTACTTGCAGTTGTTGGTTTGGTGTGAGAGATGATCTAAAGCTGTAGTGAGCATTGGAAGTCACTGTCTAGCTCCCAGGCTCGTGGTCTATGCTCTAGTTTCCTTTCCATCAGTTTCCGAAGGGATGGGTTATCACTGCCGAACCCTTGACTGATAAGCTGTTGAGTTTTCTGAGTGTGTGATTTATTCTTTGAAGTAATTTAATTATAGTCAAGCATCCGTTTACTCTTGTATTTCTTAGGCACTGTACTACTAGCATTACTCTGACAAATGATAGCCTCAGATTGAGTCACTCTTTGTAATAACAAAACGCTCCCGGATGACATATTAATGTGAGGTAATTAGAGGTGAAAGAGACCCTTTTTATAGCTCTACAGCCCAAATTGGAATTTTCCATTCCAAATCTCATCTGATGCCTCAGACACAACAATTGGAGCAGTACTTGGGAAGGAGGAAGACAAGAAGTCATATTCAATTTACTATATTAGCAAAAAATTATCCCCTGTTGAATTAAATTATACTGTGACTGAGAAAGAATTTTTAGCTGTAGTTCATGCTATAAACAAATTTAGACATTACATAACTAGGTATCCTGTAGTACTATATACTGATCACTCTGCCATTAAATTCTTAGCAAATAAACATGTTACAAATGGAAGAGTGACAAGATGGTTAATTTTACTGCAGGAATTCAACATCACAATCAGAGATCGACCTGGGAAAGAGAACCCTGCAGCTGACTTTCTGTCAAGAATGCCAAAGCCAACAGATATAGAAGCAGTTGAAGACCACTTTCCAGATGAACATATCTTCGTTGTTACTATCAAAACACTGTGGTATGTTGATATAGCGAACTATTTGGAAATAGGTAAATTACCTATACATCTGTCTCTTAATGAACGTAAGAAAATAATACATTGTAGTACCCACTTCTCCTGGATTGGAGGCTACCTATTTCATACAGGTGCAGATATGCAAATAAGGAGATGCATTAGGGAGGATGAGGTATTTGACATCCTGAAAGCATGCCATGATGGATAGTGTAGCGGACATTTTGCAGATCGTAGAACTGCCCACAAAGTTTTACGAACATGCTACTATTGGCCTACTATCTTTAAAGATGTTAAAAAATTTGTGCAGGCCTGTGATAGCTGCCAAAAGGCATGTCGACTTGGGCATTTTGATGAAATGCCTTTGAATCCCCAACTAGTGATTGAACCTTTTGAACGTTGGGCCCTCGACTTTGTTGGTCCTATTAACCCCCCATCAAACCAAAAAACATATATCCTAGTTGCAACTAAGTATGTCACCAAATGGGTTCAGGCAGAAGCTCTTTCAAAAGCTACAGAAGACTCTGTAATAAAATTTCTTTTCCAAATCTTTGTGCGCTATGGCCTCCCAAGGGACATAATCACAGATGGAGGACCACCATTTGTAGGTAACAAATTAGCTGAAACATTGCAAAACTACCACGTTCAGCACAAGATTATGACTCCATATCACCCACAGGCCAATGGCCAAGTAGAAAGAACGAACAAAGCAATCAAATCTATACTAACAAAAACAGTTGCCTCTCATAGACGAGATTGGGCCTACAGATTGCCAGAAGCATTGTGGGCATCTCGAACAACGTGGAGACCTACCACAGGATATTCACCATACCAATTGGTATTCAGAAAGGAACCCATATTTCCTATAGAATTTGAGATTCAAACATTAAGAACAACTCAAAAGGTGGGTCTAGATCTAAATTAAGCCCAGGCTAAAAGACTGCAGCAAATTAATGAGCTGGATGAAATTAGGCTCTCTGCTCTTCAGCACATAGCATTAATTCAGTGACAAAGAGCCAAAGGGCATGATGCCCATATCAAAGGAAAGATCTTCCACGAAGGAGATTGGGCACTCCTATATGATTCCAGGTTCCAGGATTTCCCAGGAAATCTCCAGACACGATGGCTTGGACCCTATGAAATATAGAAGGTGCACGATAATGGCACTGTTACAGTAGTTACCATCGACGGATCTGGACATTCCTTTAAGGTAAATGTTCATCGAGTATGATTGTATCATAAACCGCTCACCCGGGAATCCTTTTACCAACAGTTTCGGGGAGATTCTACAATGGAGATTCTTGTTGAAGGGGAGAAATCCTCATCGGCACTAGTTTGACAAATCACTTTTTTTTTTTTTTAATTTTGTACATAAAGCATTTTTTTTTTCGTTTTTCACTTGTTGTTTTATGGAATTTTTTTTCAGACATTCGGTTCATATTACTTCTTTACTTCTTCATCGTTTGTTTCATGAAATCTGATTTCTTTGAAAGAGAAAAAAAAAATTCTATTTATTTCGTTTGTTTTTCTGTTCCTTTCTAAAGGAACAACACTCTGCTGTTCCTTTTGAAAGGAACAACAGTTTCGCAGAAACACTCTTGCTGTTCCTTTCCAAAGGAACAACACTTCTGCAGAATATTTTCTTGCTGTTCCTTTCCAAAGGAACAACACTTTCGCAGAGTATTTTTTTTTTGTTCCTTTCCAAAGGACCAACACTTTCGTAGAGTATTTTCTTGCTATTCCTTTCGAAAGGAACAACAGTTCCGCAGGTTGTTTTTGTTGTTCTTTTTAACAAGGAACAACACTTTTTGCTTGGATTGTTTTTTTTGTTTTAAGCGAGAATTTTTAATTTTTAATTACTTTTCTTAAGGCAAATATATCATTTATATACAATCATACAAATTAAAGCTTACTGTAATCAAAAAATCAAAAGAAATCATCATCTTTTCATGAAAAATGTCTAGTAATGATAAGAAAAAAAGGAAAAAGGGGCATGATCAATAACATAATTTTTCTATTTTTACCATTGAATTAATCTGATCAACTATTTTTATCATGATTGGTTCTTTCCCACATACTATAATTTTCTTTGATGTTTATCTATGGAATAAGAATAAGGGCACATTTTTTTCTATTGAGATGTTCAGACTTCTTGCACCATTCCTACTCTTAAAGAGTGTTTAGCCATCCCTTATAATTAACTGAGGAAAAGTGTTGTGTGTAAAAGAAAAGAAAAAAATATTTATCTCATTAAGAATAATTTTGCAGATCGAGGATAGGGGGTCTCATCAAGAGCCAGCCTACCGTGATCATAGGGAAGGTAGTGAAGTGGCATTCCCATTATGGCCACCAAACCAGGGAAATGGTCCAACAGACAATTGAAAAAATCAAGAAGTCCTTGGAACAGGAGGTCTCATCACGAGCCAGCCTGCCTACCTTTCACTTCTTCCCGGTGAATGACATTGTGGTTTATCTGGTCACCAAGCCAGCACAATGGCCTCCGTCATGATATACAATAAAAACCACTTCCTCAACATACATAAAGGACAATGGTTATGTGGGTAAGAAAGAAACTCTGTCAAGGTTATGGACACCTGTGGGCAGTAGAGCTCTGCTGATGGTATTGGAGTCACACTTATACACATCAATAGTTATATTTATCCCTTTTTTCTATATCTTTATTTAAATGTCAAATGAAAATACGAATCTCATACCTTTATCTTCGAACCTATTACACATGAAAATCATTATAAGTCGATCATATTAATCCAAAGTGGTAAATAACGCAATTATACTTACAGTTACCATATGTTGTCCCTTCTCCTTGTATTTAAATAATTACAAAACAATTTTCTATTTATTAACAATTTATTACATGCATTGCTTTCAGTAATTGCTACAATTTGATTGAACGTATCATAATTACGGCTGCTTTTTACTGTTGTACTGTTGTTGTGCCACACATGTTATTCTCAATTGACGGTCGAGGATGACCTTTCATTCATTCGGGGGGTGAGAATGTCTGCATGCAAATCAAACTCCAAGATTTTCTCGAACCAAACCCCTACATTTTAGGAAATAACAAATTGTGCTGTGTTGTTCCATTGTGATTACTATGTGTTGAAAAAATTAACAGAACGCAGAAATGGGAGGATAGCCAATTCGCAGCGAACCGCAAGTATTGATCGTCTCTGATGCTGCACGAACAATCTTAGAAAGACTCGGGTGGATTGCATATTTCTTGAGAATGCAGCAATCCCATGAAGCTGTGGCCACCAAATTTTTATTGAACCTGTAGGAAGGATCCTCCATGGTCAGAGGGAGGCAGATCGTTGTATCCGACAAGATAATTGTAGAAGTGTCTCGCATTCCCGCGCAAGGGACTGTCTAGACTCAGAAGAAGATTAGGATTTGTGAAGCCATAAATTTTTTTCAAGATGACAGTCAGACATTAGTCATCAAAGGAAAAGGAGTCCAGCCAATGTCATTAGGACAGTCATGGACAGAGTTAGCCATAATCGTGCAGGCTTACATAACGTGCAACGGAAGAAAGGATGTGGTAAGACCTCGACACCTTAAGCTGCTAGCCGTACTAAAACAGAAATGCACTATTAATTTTCTTGCATCTTTAAATTATTTGTTGCATGATACTGCTCGTGGTATAAGGAAAGCCCAGCATGCAGATATGGTGGTCAGCCACCATTTTTTAATTCGTTTAATAGTGAGTCATAGCCTCACCCAGCAGCAGACCAGCTGGGAAGAATTAATATTTTCCATCGATGGAGGGTTAGCTCTACCCGCTCCAAAACGGAAGAGGATGGTCGGCTCAATTTTTGAGCCTTCTACTCATAGACAGTCCCGCTAGTTGAAACAAATTAGAAGGATGGTGGAAGAACTTCCAGGCAGTAGCTAGCCCCTAGATTTGCACAGCTCAGAGGAGGAACAACCTCCACAATTGGAGGGAGTAAGCCCTCGCACTGATGAAGAAGAGAAATTAAAGGAAGTAAGCCCTTAGACTGATGAGGAAGAACAATTGGAAGGAGAAATTCGCTACTCGGATGAAGAATAAATAAGCCGCCAATCCAGTAGTGAAAAACAACCCAGTGCAGAGGAAGGAGATAATGAGGAAGAAGGAATCGAAGGAAATTTTGGAGAAGAAGAAGAAGTTGAGGGAGAAATTCGGTATTCAGATGAAGAGGAAGGAAGTTATCACACTGATGCGGAGGATGAGGACAATCATAGTAGCAATAAGGATGAAACAGAGCTGCCCGAGAATCTTATCGTAAGCCCTTTACAGGAAGATAAATTGGCCCAGATTTTGGCCAATATGAGTGATTATGCACGGCCGCATAGTCCCTTGGACCTCAATATAGATATTAATTAACTACTAGAATACTTTTCTATTGACAAAGAAACAAATGGAGAAAAACTGAATGAAACAACAAACCCTAGCAAAGCTAGGGTTGCTTCTCCTGAGGGATGTGAGCAGGAGAAAGAAAACAATGAAGCTGGAAGCCCCCAGGGGACTGTAGAGTTAACTGAGAATATGATTCCAGGAGAATTGAGCCAAGGGCACATGAATGTAGAAGAGGAGCCCCGAGGAGAAGAACAAGAAGAGAATTTTACTGAAGGCATGGATGATATGGGCCAAAATTCTGTTGAAAAAATGAGTGCAGATAAAGGAATGGTTGTTCCATTAAGAAAGAAGAAAAAAACAGTTGAGATTGAGAAGCTTCGAAGGGAGTGAATAAAGCTTCATAAATTAGTTGAACAGCTCAGGCAGACCATTAGGGTTCTGAGAATGAAATACATGCCCAAGTGAGCCCCTAAGAAAAGAAGCATTGCTATCAAAAGAAACTCGAAAAAGAGAAGAGTGACCACTGATAGGAACCCTCAAGTTACAGAAGAAACCATACTTGAGCCTAATTATGAGGATGCAGAGAAAAAAATAGTTGTTCCAACACAAGTTGTTCCATAGGAACCAGTTTTGAGTGAAAATATGAAATCTAGCAGTCAGCACACTTTCAGCGAGCCAACATTGCTTAGACTTCAGGAAGAGTTGACACAGGCCCGAATGGAAAGGAAGAGATTGGAGGAAGATACTGTCCCAAGAACAAGATATCAGGAATTGCACCAACAAATGAGAATTATTCATGAAGCAGAAGCTGAAGCTCATGAAAAACGACAGAAAACAGAGGTAAAGGCTGATAAGGTAATGAACCAGCTAAAATTAGCCTACTCTCAAATGGACACTCTCTGCTCCTTGTATACTGATGTCTTAGCCTGTAGATGCCCTACCAGAAACTATGCTCTGTTTTTACTAGAAAGATATTTACAATTAAAGACCAAGGCAGTTAGGGCAGGGAAATCCATAGAGCTAAAAACAATAGATGATTTGATATCATGCTGCAAACTTTATGGGATCAAAGTACAACGCTTATTATGTGAGTTTTATTTGCATAATATAATACTTGAAAATGACTATGAATCAAACCCTAGCCCTTTTATTGGAGATGTTCAATTTCAGGCATTCATTTCCTTTGCTGTAAACTAATTAAAATGGCTTAAAGCTTATAATGCCTTTCAAAGACAGGAAAATGGATTAGATCTATGGGTCAGAAGTGAACCTTAGAACCCACTTCAATTTTGGGCTAGACAAAAATGCTTGATGACAAGGGAAGGCGTTACCCAAACTCTGGGGCCTATCCATAAATCAGTCATTTTGAATGGAACAGATTATTTTTCATCCATTAGGAACCAAGCCTACATAGCAGCCAAAGTCCGATGGAGAACCTCGAATTAGAATGTGCAAAATAGGGAACCATTTAATTATATAAACTTTGGGCTAGCTGCATACCATCTCATTTCCTATAGCCATCTCGTTTTAAAATAAGGACCATATTGGTTAGGATGTAGATTTCGCAACCCTATTGTATGGTATCCTGCTTCGGATTACAAAGCTATTTATGAACTTCCTGAAGGACAGACAGAACCTACTTTTGGGGAATTAGCTGCACTCCATGGTTTTAGGCCTGTGGATGACAAACCTTATTCGGCTTATTCTTTGACTGCTCTCCATGTGAACTATAGTTTTCATGAGGGCATGAAAATTATTAAGCAGGGGGGTATGTTGGGCAGTGAAAGAGGTATGAAATTATCATATATTTACTCATTATTTATCATAAATATACTCCTGTTTGCCTTGAAAAGGTAATCTATCATAGGAATTACAATATAATTGGAAAGGTTTATGATTACTATGAAAAGATGACTAAAAGCTAATTTTTGCTTGACAAACAGGAATTCAGAGAGGTGAACAGTTGTACCAGAGGTGGGGTTGAGAACAATCTAACTGCTGCTCCATCAACATTAGATCATATCCAGCCAAAGGCAAGGAGATCTAAACGAATAGCCCATAAAAGGCAGGGAACAGCTCGGCCTCAGTCAACACAAACAGAATGATGACTAAACACAGAGGAACGAATTCCTCAGGATCTTTCGATCCTGAGGGATCACTGTTCAAACTTATCTTGTTCTTTGATTGGTCTGTCGAAGAGTTGATATATAATACCACGTCCTTTAGTGACAGGGGGATGGATCATTATTGTTATTGGGAATCGGTTGAAAGAATTTACATTTTCTCAGTTATATTAACTCTCTGTTTGAGAGAAAACCTTTCTGTAAGACTTTATGTTGGTTTAATACAAAGCACGTGTTTTATTTACCTTCTGCATTTCTAAATTAGCCCATCAGTATTTCACTGGCGCTAAGGGCCCGGCTTTGGTGTAATTACTTCGCTCTTTGTATTCTAATCTTTGTTTACTGTCATGTGGAGTACGTTTAATGTTTGAATTGGTTTATTGTTGATCGGATAAAATACAGAGTCATTGTTGTTTCATTTCTTTACAACAAGCATAATTTGTTGTTCTATTATTTCGTTGTTATCATAAAGCTTCACTGACTTGTATATAATTTGAATTATTGTTCCTTTAGTTTATAATCTGCTATAATTGGTGGTTGCATGGTGAGAAGCTGTCGACAGAATTGAAGCATAGAAATCTAGTGCCTTGAATATGTTAGAATTGTAATTACTGTTCAATTCGTGTTGCTGTTCCATTTCTGTTCATTACTTGTTTATAATCTTCGACTGGTAGACAGAAGAGTTGTAGTCACACGTTGCTATTCCTTTTCAGATTGCGTTTTGTTTACGTTGCTTTCATTAAATCTGCTTTCGGTTTGATTTCTTTAAGATCTCCAACTGTAGAGGATAGAGGCTTTAGCTTCCAAGTCCCCAGATTGGTCATCTTGCATCGATTGCTAAGGGAAAGAGTTACTGCTACTGCATCCATGATCAATGTTCTACAAAGAATGAAGTAGTTTAATATTTCCATTCATGTCACTGTAATTAGGTTTCTTTTCAAGCATTGGTTACTTTTGATTTTGTTATCTTATACTACATCTTCATAGCATTGCTCTTAGACAATTGTAGCCTCAGACAGAGTACACTCTTGGAATAAAAAGACGCTCCTGGATTGATAATTAATGTAGACTAATTAGGTGTTCAAAAGATACCTTTTTATGACTCGAAAAAGTTCAGTATGACTTCAAGTCTTGTATGGAAGTTCTCAATTTATAGATTTCATTAATGAGCATGTGGCATTTTGGTGTTCTCAACATCCAACATAGGGATAGTTGTCAGAATTTACCTATTGTTTGGAACATGTTCTCCTTCAGTGGATATGACACATAGTGGATTCATACATTGATGCAATAGTTCCTTACCTCGGGATGTTTTCACAAGATTTAAGGCAAAGTGAACACACAAAAATAGTCATGGCTTTGGTTTGGGAGGAGAGCTACAAGTATGTAGAAGAGATTGAGGGCACATGCATTATGTTCCTTTTGGCTGCCGAGATCTTGAGACTTTTTATACTAGCGCTATCGAATGAGGTGTTGGTGGAAGTGATGATGATTTATAAGATGCAACCACAAGCATTGTGTTCTCACAATTTTTGAACCCTCGTGGGAGGTGATAAAAAAAAAATAGTCCTTTTCCATGTTCCAAATTTACCAAATTAGCACATGTAGACTGAACACTAGTGAATGTGAAATGGTTAGGTTCGGTACTTGTTTTTTGCATATCGCATTAAAAATCCAGTGCCTCCTCGTAAAATCCAATGCTCGTATAATCTCCCACCATTACAGACGATTACACCACATTTTATTTAGATGTTTATTTAGGTAGATAGGGTGCCCCTATTTCCCATCTCCCTATAGAGTAATTTGGTCACATATTCTTTCTTCTATGATACTGGTTCCTCTCTCTTAAGTCCTATCTCTTGTCCTTCTTCTCTCTCCCTTTCTCTCCTACCTCCCTCTCTCTTGATCACCAATATCTCTCTCTCTCTCTCCCCCTCTCTCTCTGCCCTCCAATCCTCTCACTATATCCCTCCCTCTCTCCTTATTTCTATCCCCCTTCCATATTTTTGTCATTGTCTCCCTCTCTTACCCTTCTCTACCTCTTTCACTCCTCTCCCTCTCTCTCTCCCCCCCTGACCCCTTAACCACTAACTCATTATTCCCCTAACTCCTAAATGTGCCTAAATCCCCTAACTCGTAAGCCCCCAATCCCTAACCCCTTAACCACTATCTTATTATTCCCCTAAGCCCTAAGCCCCTATTCTCCTAAGCCCTAAGCCCCTAATCCCTAATCCTTTAAACGTTAAATCATTATTCCCCTAACCCTTATAACAGTCCTTAAAACCCGTTGGGATTAGCAATTATAAATGAGAGCAGGTCTAGTTGGGACCTATGATTGGGTTAATTCCCCCTTGTTGGTAAGGTTAAAATGGTTAGTCCTCGATAAAAAAAAATTAGATCAGATATTTCATTAAAAAGAGGGAACCATACCCTCTTTTCCATGCTATGCCTATCAGTCGCTTGGCCTCTTCTTGATCCCACATGAATGTAGTCTTATTTGAATGGTATAGAAGAAGGTTTCACATAATAAATTGTTTGTTAGGGACAAATTTTAGTTGTTTCAGCACTGTTACATTCTTCAAGCTTATCCTTTTCATCCTAGTATTTTTTACTCTCTCCAAATTTTTAGTGCTTTCCATTCCTCTCAGTTTCATCTGTTTCCTTAGTTTGTTAAGGGACAAGGTCGACAACATTGGGATGTTTTCACAATAAACAAGGGTATTTCCAGGACACAGTTAGGTTGAGAAAGAGTATAAGAGACAACTTTCTCATGAATGTGGGACACTCGAACTTAAGCTTTTCTCTAGCAGTCATGAGGTGTAGTGTGGTTATTGAGACTTCATCAGATGACCATTCTCTGGACTTAAATTGTGTGACAACACTGTGGCTGAGTTTGAAACTGGAGATTGAACATACATTTGGTTTAATTGAAATAGAAATTTTCATCAATAAATGTAAAGCAATGACTAACAAATACGACAAATTAATAAATAGAGAAGACATGGAAACAAGAAAAAATACTTAAAAAATTGTTACATTGAGACACAAATAATGAGAAACTATTGTGCACAAACAGAGACCAAAAAAACTATAATATTAGCCCCTAACCCCTTAAAGAGTAATTCTAAATCCCTAACACATTTAACCCCCTAAACCTATAAACCCCTAACCCATTTAAACCCTAAACCCAAAACCTCTAAACCCTTAACCCCTAACCCTTAAACCCTTAACCCCTAACCCATTTAACCCCCTAAACCCCTAACCCATTTAACCCCCTAAACCCTAAACCTCTAAACCCTTAAACCTTAACCCCTTAAACCCTAATGCCCAACCTCTAACCCATTTAACCCCATAAACACTAAAAACACTAACCCATTTAGCCCCCTAGACCCTAACCCCATTAACCCCTAAAATCCTTAAATGTTAAATCCCATAACCCACTAAACCTCTAAATCCTTAACCCATTTAACCCCCTAAACCATAAACCTTTAACCCCTTAACCCCTAACTCCTTAAAACCGAATTCCCAACCCCTAACCCATTTAACCCTATATACCCGTAAACCCCTACCCCATTTAACCCCCTAAACCGTAAACCTATAAACATCTAACCCATTTAACCCCTAAACCCAAAACCTCTAAACCCTTCACCCCTAACCCCTAAACTCTTAACCCCTAACCCATTTAACCCCCTAATCCCCAAATGCATTTAACCCCCTAAACCCTAAACCTCTAAACCCTTAACCCCTGACCCCTTAAACCTTAATTCTGGACCCCTAACCCACTCAACCCCCTACCCTAACCCCATTAACCCCTAACTTCTAACCCATAAAATCCTTAACTGATAAATCCATAAACCCCCTAAACCTCTAAACCCTTAACCCATTTAACCCCCTAAACCCTAAACCTCTAACCCCTTAATCCATAAAATCCTTAACAGTTAAATCCCCTAACCCCCTAAACCTCTAAACCGCTAACCCATTTAACCCCCTAAACCCTAAACCTATAACGCTTAACCCTTAACCCATTAAAACCTAATTCCCAACCCCTAACCCATTTAACCCCCTAAACCCCTAAAACCCTAACCCATATAACCCCCTAAACCCTAACCCCATTAACCCCTAACAACACCTAACACCTAAAATCCTTAACTGCTAAATACTCTAAACCACTAAACCTCTAAACCCCTAACCCATTTAAGCCCCTAAACCCTAAATGTCTAACCCCTTAACCCCTAACCCCTTAACCCCTAACCCATTAAACCCTAATTCCAAACCCCTAACCCCTTAACCCCTAACCCATTTAACCCCCTAAACCCTAATTCTCTAAACCCTTAACCCTTAAACCCTATTTCCCAACCCCTGACCCATTTAACCCCATAAACCCCTAAGATCCTAACCCATTTAACACCCTAAGCCATAAACCTCTAAACCCTTAAACCCCTAAGCCAATAACCCCTAAACCCCTAACTGCTTAACCCATGACCCATTAACCCCTCACCCCTAACCCCTAAAATCCTTAACAGCTAAATCCCCTAACCACGAAGCCACTAATCCCCAATCCCTTAACCACTAACTCATTATTCAAATAACCCCTAATTGCGCCTAAATCCCCTAACCCCTAAGCCCCTAATCCCTAATCCCTTAAACACTAACTCATTATTCCCCTAACCCCTAAATGCACCTAAATCCCCTAACCCGCCCTAACCCCCCAATCCCTAACCGCTTAACCACTAACTCATTATTCCCTTGACCCCAATCCCTAATCCCTTAACCACTATCTCATTATTCCCCTAAAACCTAAATGTGCCTAAATCCCCTAACCCCTAAGCCCCTAATCCCTAACCCCTTAACCCCTAACCCCCCAATCCCTAACCCCTTAACCAATAACTCATTATTCTGCTAATCCCTAAACCTTAAACCTCTAACTCCTAAGACCCTATTCCCCTAATCCCTAAGCCCCTAATCCTTAATCCCTTAACCACTAAATCATTATTCCCCTAACCCTTATAAAAATCCTTAAAACCTGTTGGGATTAGCCATTCCAAATGAGATAGGTCTAGTTGGGACCTATGATCGGGTTAATTCCCCCTTGTTGGAAAGGTAGAATACCATGAGGAAAACAATGCCTTGCAAAAACCTCTCCTAGATTTATTATTTTATCTCAATTTTAATTAATTAATTAATTTCTTTAAAAACTCTTCTAGATAAATCACATAAATTTTTTAAAGTCAACGCCTTTCGAACCACTCATTGTGTGGTTCATCATGGTTCATCATCAATGTTTTTAAAATAAATTTATTAGAATGAAATTGATTTTATTTTTGAAGCTTCCTTTTAAACAATTGTTGACATTATAGGAATCACAGAACGTGCTCAACATCCATCAAAACAGCAATGGGTATGATATTCAAAATGATATTTGGAGGGCACAATATAAAAAATGATGTTTGGAAAAATGGAGGGAGGGAGTATTCATTTTTCATTTAAATGTTAGCCCTCGAGTTAAAATAACATTTCTCCTGCCAGCATGGAGCGGGAGCATTGAAGAAGCCGTCGGCAAGGAGTTTTAAGGGTTTGCAGGTGTGGGCAACATAAAGCTATGGAGAAAACAAGCAGAGGAGGACGGGGATGCTGGCAGGTCGTAGGAAGGTGAATGGAGTATCAGATGGATTAGGAAAGCACATGATGATGGATAGAGACGTAGGCAAGTTTTTCAGGTCGAAAAAGAAAGGGACATGGAGGGAACTCATAGGTCGAGCAGGCAGAAGGGCGACTGCGTGAGGAAAATCCACAAGCTGGAAGAGTAAGAAGGAGGGATGCATAACGGCGAAGGAACCTTGGGCGTGGAAATGACAGTGGATTGAGGGAAATTATGGTAGCGTTAAGCAAGAGAGAGCACAGAGATTTGAATGTGAGCTAAAGGAGAAAAAATGGACGCAACAACAACTGCAAAATGAGGGAAATGATAGCCAGAAAGCTTGACGAGGAGATGGATGCAGAAGAATGGAGATGCAAGGGAATAGGAGACAACAATGAAGAGAGAATTTAAATAAATATGCGAGGTGAAACAAGGAAAAATGCAGAAGAAAAAATAAAATAAAAAAGGCGGGTAGAGAGGGTTTGAAATCCTTTTAAAAAATATTCGAAAATTATTTTGCCTGGAATTTGAAGAAATTTTCACTCGAATTGATTCAAAATTGTATCTATGCTAAACCCAAATTTTTTTCTAGAAAATAACAAGGTTGGCCATGGGAGGATGTGGTGTGATAGCTGAAACCATGTTTTATGTTCCTGCAAATGACATGGCTATGGCATGTTTCATTTCTTCTCTACTGGTTTAGAACATGAATGGCGAGAAGGAACATATCAATATAAGTTTATTGAAGAATGCTTAGCTACTGTTGTTCGATCAACATTGCAATTTTTGGAATTTTTTTCAACATTTGAAAAAGAATGTACTTCTTATCCAAAATGTGTTTTAAGTTCATATCTATGGTTCAAACAGAAAATTTTGCACCGTGGATATTTTATTTTACATTGTTGTAGTTATACCTTCAACAGTACCAAGTTTTTGCTACAAACACACTAGTGTGATTGTATGAAATGGAAAAAGTTTAACAATGGTCAGTTTACACCATGATTTAGGCTAACATCACTTCCTACTTATTCAGTTCTTAATTTCTGCATGTTAGATATAGCCCACAACACCTTTCCATTCTTTTAGAGCTATGCTTATAAAATAGTCAACAATAATTTTTATAGAAGTTCTTTGATTATTAAAATAAAAGTAATCTTTCAAAGGTAGACTTTTGGAAGTATTTATAAATGGGTCTTATAGATGTACCTTACCAATAGATGACAATATATGCTATGCTTAGTGCAAGTGAAATACCAAAGCCTCTCTGATCATCAAGAAAATATGGTTTTGTAAGGTCTTTGTATTATAATGAATTTCCACTATGTTGCTTTCCACATGCTTATATTGCTATGAAAGTTTAGTCCAAATTGTCAGGCCTTGGCCTTGATTCTATCCAAAGCAGCTCCTCTTGTTATAGGGCTTTGACACATGCTTACCATTCAACATAGCAGCATAGGATAAAATTTGTATTCATAAAGAAATGAGTAATGATGACTAAAAAATGCCACTAAATGAATGAAAAAACCACTGTTCTATGGGTACGTGTCCCTTAGGATGGGAGGGGGCACCTCCATGTTTCCCATGTTCCCAAGGTGTATTTTTCTTGTAGGATTCTCCAAGAAACATTTTTCCACACATCTCTTTTGGGAAATGCAGTGAAACATAGAGGGAAATGCATTTTCCCAAAATGGTTTTTTATTTTTCCCTTTTTTGGGACAATTGAAGAAACATTTCTCTACATATCTCTATGGGAAATGTAGATGGAAAATTTTCCCTAATGTGAGGGATGCATTTTCCAAAAGGAGGATTTTAAGCTTTTCCCTATTAAAAAATGCGCTTTTGGATGACTCTTTTGGATGTCTCTTAGAAAAAATGAGTTGCCAATATATATGGTGGCCCAAATGCTTCCACTTGCTTGTTTGGCCATGCCTATATGTGCAACCAAGAATGTGATTCCTTATATTCCTTCTCCAAGTGACTCTTTATTCACTTTGTGTTCACTCTTTCCAATGCCATTACAACTCTTGCCTAGTCCAATATACCATAATTTCAACACGAGTCGTTGATCCACATTGTACTTTTGACTAATAAATGCTCATTAAATTGTACTTTGTCAATTTTGGATTTTTGGCCATGTTATTAGAACCCCATTGTTGAGGTTCCTATTGTAGTCAATGTTCTTTATACACATTGTGTTCACTCTTTCAAACGCAAGTGCAACCAACCCCTAATCCAATATACCATCATTTCGACATGAGTAGTTGATCCACATGGTAATTTTGGCTAATCAATACTCATTAAATTTTTCTTTGTCAATTTTGCATCTTTAGCGATGTTATTAGAACCCCATTGTCGAGGTTCTTAGTGTGCTTGATGTTCAAGGTGATCAAAGGTCATAGATATTTTGCCACTTTTAGTGTTATGTAGAAGTAATTGATTGATTTCTAGTAATAAAAATTTGTTCCAATTATATATTGTGCGAGCTTTTAAAAGCCAAAAAAAATCTCTATCACTTTTCAAATAATATCACTGGATTGTTTACATATATAATCACAAAATATAGCAATAAGTGAGATAAAAAACTAGATATGGAAGGCAACAACCCCTACACAATTCTTATTCGTATACTCTTGGTATTCTAGCACTTGTGGAATAATTTGGAGAGCTTCTGTACTAGGGTATTGATTTCATGGTATATATGGCCACAAGAGAACCAATCCAACTTGTTGTAGACTTGTTTGATACCTTGCAAAATGTGAGCCAAATGAGGGGCCACTATGCTGAATTTGTTGCAGACTCAATCCAAAACAAGTTTTGAATTCCCGAAAATATTATTTTTTGACATATTTTTGGTTGACCACATTGACAAGTGGCTAGAGAGTTGAAAATTCAACTCTCATGTTCGTGCCCATACTTGGAGCATATTTGATATGCCAAAAATGAGCAATTTTTGCATATTTATTTCCACAATGATTTTATTTCATTACTTTGATCTTTGATGTTGTGTCATCAATTAAAGATTCCATTCCTCCATGAGTAGGAATGCCTACATACAGACCTCCACTTTCAGGTTTTGTTTCTTTAAGTGGTTCACGCCTAATGAATTTCTACTCATAAATGCTAGCTGGGTCATATGGTAAAATTTTATCTACTTTTCATCAACATATAAGACAAAAATTGGCATATAAAATGATTCATTCCCATCAACAGGATAAAATAAGTTGGCTACAATCCATTCTGGTGAGATGTTGGATATATTGAAACCATCCCCACAGGCTTTAGAAACCACTCTGGCTTCATTTCAAGTTCTGGATGGAATGACTAAGTCCTTGCCAAAATATCCTGGCAATTAATCAAGTTCTCTTCCAGTTTCATTTGTCAACAATGAATATAATTGTAGTTTACAGTTTTCTATCAATCCTCCATCTGAAGTATTGACTATAGATAAAGCAGATAGAGTTAAATTGTCACCAGTGAACATGCCTACTGTGACAACATGTGATCTCTCTGATGGTATGGTTTCGAATTGTTCTATAGTTTCTGCACTTGTGTCTGGATTAGATCATCATACTATTGAAAAGCATAAAAACATATCTAAAAACAAGCAGGTCTTTCAACAATTCAATGTTCAAATAAGATGACAAAATCTGAGCACAAGCCTAAAAAGCAGCTAATGCAACAAAATGTGGCATTGGTAGGAAGGTCTTCAAATATGGAAAGGGAGTCAAAAGGAGAGGTGGTTGTAGAGGAGTCTAAACTTAGCGGTTCTCACAGGAAGGTGGAGGAGTTAATTTTGAGTCAGACTTCATCATCTACCTCAACAAATCCTTTAATGACAACTCTATAGAAGACATTTAAAGATGTTGATGGAGGGGCTAATTCTGACCTAGCTATAGAAACAATTCTTCATTTTTCACTGCTAGAGCCTAATTCTGCATCCCATCCTTCTGGTTAATTTAGAAATCCCACAAAATGTAAAAAGATACTATTTCCAAATAATTCATTAGGAAACATGGTTAATATTGTGGACACTCCCTTGTTAAGGATATTAGGAATTTCATAATCTGTAGATGAGATCACCGAAAGGGATATTTCTAGGGGAACCTTGGAACCTTTACAAGATTCAGAATTTGTGAGTGAATTGATCACTGCTGATATGTCTTCATCTTTGGGAAGCTCTCGTGAGGGATATGAAGGAAAAACAGAAAATTCTGGGCTAGTTATAGATTTTTCTACAAAGGATGTTGGAGTAGTAAAGAAAGAAATATAAGATATGAAGTTTGATAATAATAATGTTCTTGTAGGAACATTGAAGATCTCAACATGTAGTGAGGATGGCATTAAATTAGATTCAAAACTTAGAAATGTGAAGAATAAACAATCTGAATAAACAAGCGATAATGCTAGACAAAGCTACACCAACAATTTTTTTAATTCTGTAATTGGAGAGAAGCAAGATCTTGGAAGTGTTCTCCATTCTGAGCATGGGACTGTCGTGGTTTCTGATTCCCCATATGAGTTGTCAAGTTCACATGATTTTGACATAAACAAAGAGCTGACTTATTTTTACAGTTCTGTCATTGGAAAAGAAAAATCTAGTTTGCATGTTGGGGACAGCAAAATCAATGGAATTCATGAGAGTAGGTTGGCATCTCAACTGGTTACACATGAAAATGGCACAACGGTTGTCGATAAAAATCTTCTCAAAGAGAAAAATGGTGAAGTGCTAGTTGTATCTGAGCAATAAAAAAAAAACACAGGCAAGGTGTATGAATGGGAATTACAATCAGAAGCTACAACAGTCCTCCCTAAAGTTGATATGGCTATTTTGGTGGAAAAACTAGGTTTTCTGTTTGGTAACAAAGTTGTTGACTACAAACAATCTTCTAGATATAGAAACAAAGGTAGGGTTAACCATGATAGTGCTAAAGTACTTGGGGAAGGTTCAACTACCAATGTGAAGGATAAGTGTCAAGTATCCACGATAAGTGTCAAGTATCCACCACTAATAGTGATATTTGTGCAATGTCTGCTCAACTTCAGGTGTCAGCTTTTCCTATTGAAAGTGAAGTCTAGTAGCTAGATTGACAGAAAAGGAGACTAAAATTTCTTCCAATTTTTTTGCGAAGAATAATGTTACAAATATTGGTGATGCTGCCGAGGTAGTAGCTGTCAACAAGAAGAAGAAAAAGAAGGATTTTTCCAGTAAGAAAAATGTTGTTGTTCCCACTGGGATTTATATAATGCTTATAAGGTTCAAGAGGAGAAGGAGAACGATGTGAAACTTCTAGAACCATCCAAAATAGTAATCGATGGTGTCAAGAGTAAGACTTCTTCAAAAGAGCCTAAGAAGCAAGTCCTGAAAGAAGTGGATGACTGGGAAGATGAAACCGAGCTTTCAACTCCTATGAATCAAGTAGCTATTTTAGTTACTGAATATTCAGGAGACAAAAAGTAATCCACAGTTTTTTTTTTGACATTCAAGGATCAGTGTAAAGATCTACCAAATCATTTTGAAATTTTTCCAGACATTATTGAATTACTTGGAAATTTCCAAGCAATTGCAAGTCATGTAGGAGAATCTGATGGATTAAAAATTACTAAAAGAGGACTCGATAGGAAACTGAGTGGGAATTATCTACTTGAATAGGGAGAAATATGGCCAGTTTGGATGATGATAGATGGGCCAAGCTAGTGGATGCTTTTGTTGATGGCTATAATATGTGGATGGATGTGGATCTTAGTTGTTCCTTTGCTGTGTTTTGACTTGGCCAAGGTTATAATACTGACTTTGCAATAAATACTTGTGCAACACAAATGAGTATGAATGTGATCCTTCATGGAGGGCCTTATGTGCAAGCACCACTTCCACAAGTGGGACTAGTGAGAAATAATTCTGATGCTAATAGGTGGTAGCTTGTTTCTGGTTTGCAGAAGGGTTTGATTCCTCCTCCACATCCTTCTCTGCCCACAATTCATATATCATAGAACCGATATGAAGCGGGCAAGGTTTCTGATGAGGATCAGTTAGAACAAAGACAAATTAAATCCATCCTTAATAAATTAACGCCCCAAAACTTTGAGAAACTCTTTGAACAATTCAAAGAAGTGAACATTGATTTTGCATCATGTCTTCATGGTATAAGATTCAAATATTTGAGAAAGCCTTGATGGAGCTTGATTTTTGTGAAATGTATGAAAAATCCTTTTTCAGCTTGCTATAGGAATACCAGAATTTTATGAAGATAATGAGAAAGTTGTTTTCAAGCAAGTTCTTTTGAAAAAATGTTAGGAAGAATTTGAAAAAGATGAAAGAGAAGAGGCAAAGGCTGAGAAAGCAGAAGAGCATGGTGAAAAAATTCTTTCAGCAGAAGAAGGACATGAGAAGAAGGTTGTAGCATGATGACAAATGCTAAGAAATATAAGGTTTATTGGTGAGCTTTATAAAGAAAGTATGTTGACCGAAAGAATTATGCAAGCATACATTAAGAAATTAATTGGTGATTTCAGCATCCAGAGGAGGAAAATGTTAAGGCTTTGTGAAAACTGATGAGAACTATTGGTCATATGGTTCACCATTTAAAGGCCAAGGAACATGTTGATGCTTACTTAAATAGGATGAAAAAAATTTCCAATAACCAAGGGCTTCCCTCTAGGCTGAGGTTCATGTTGAAGGATCTGATTTATCCGAGGAGGAATGGATGGAAACAAAGGAAGAAAGTTGAGGGCCCCAAGAAAATAGAGGAAGTGCATCAGGATATTGTGCAAGAAATACATGGACAAAGAGGCCCCTCTTGAGGTACCTATATGGGATATTCATGTCAGAGACTTCTGACACCACTTGATCATGGTGGGAGAGGACCTGCGATGCCACCTTACATGGCAGGTGCACAGATGGGTTCACTTCCACATATGGGTGGGATTAAAGGGTCACAACCCCATATGGGACCACATGACCATGGATTCACCAATCAAGATGCTCATATTGTGGATAGGGCTCAATTTGAAAATTAGTCTATGCCCAGCCCTTCAACACACAGAGCTTCTGATGATGGCCACTTGACTCTTGGTCCTAAGGGAGGTCTTGGCAAGGGAATAAGAGGGAGGGATCAGCCTCTGTCATATGCTAAGAGTGCTCTAGCAGATATTCCACCATTCACATCACAAGTAATAGATGAATAGGTGCAGGTTTGATTTTAGGTTGCGGTTCTGACTGGATGCCAGTTGGTATAAGAAATGAAATTTTGACAAGGACTTATGCTACATAAAAGCCTTTACTTGAAAATTCATGTGTCTAAGAAATAATATTTTTGGATAATGACATAAGAGAGTTTAATAATTCATACTCATCATGTGACAGAGGTGGGAAGACTGCAAATGCCAAATTTCAATTGTAAGAATATTCTTCACAAAGAACTTTGGGTTCGCAACTCATTAAGGTTCACTTTAGGAAAAAGGATGAAATGGAAATCAAGGAATATTATAGGTGCATTCCCTTACTAAGCTTTAGCATGAATTTTCATTATGTCTTTTAAAGAAGTCGACAAGTTTTCTTGACTTTTTCTTAATTCAGCATTACATACCATCCAATGTGAGAGATTTGAAGGATGCAACTTTTTGTGTAGATGTCCTTAAAGCACCATTGTTCCATTAAACTATAGTTTCTCTTCGGATATTATATTATTTTTTTAGGAAAGATGTTGAAATTGAGCTTCTGGGAATCTACTTACACATTTATGAAAGTCTGAGCCTTTCTTGCTAAAACAAGGACAACTTACAATTTGGGGATTGTTGCAGCTCCTGGAACAGTATCTTGGTTTGGTACCTGACATGGATCTCATGTTTGACTGTATGGATAGGCCCACGATTTGACTTAAAGGAATCAATATTGAGTTGGGAATTTTTTCCGAATCATAAGACTTGTTGTAGTTCCCACAGTTCGATGACTTTCTGTAGTCTATACCAGTGAAATTACCTGAAGTGAATTCACCTGAATCTCTTTTTGATGATGCAGAACTTGATGAGAGAGATACATAGGTTGCAATGACATTTATGGAGAGGAAAGAGATATAGCACATATGCACACACACACTCTGAAAGTGGACACAATAAATGTTGAAAAAGTTGGTGATATTCCATGTGATCTCTGTTTGTCTCAAGCACATTGAAAATAGAGTTAGTGGGGTCTATAAATTCATTGATTCTTGAGGTATTTTAAGCTATTGTGGTAGAAAGTTAAACATGGGAGACAGGTAGGTTTTACCCTGTCTTCAGAGTTGCCTTAAATTTGATATGTCAAAGTGACCTTGTTTCTTGGTAAGGAAATTATTTGGCTGTATTTTGTTGTATCTGCAAACTAAGAAAACTTGATTAGTCCTCACATTCAGTGTAGGATCTAATTACAAATTATTTAAGAGAGAAAATGAGGAAACAATGTCATTGTGTTGAAATTATGAACATATTGGTATAAAGTCAAACATAATTTAAGGCATTTGTGTCATGTAGGAAAATTGATAGTAGAAATAGTAATAAACTAAAATCAACTAATGCACATTGAAATGTCCAAGAATAGTTTGTGAAGGTAAGATGAGTTGATTAATGTCCACAAATCAGAAAAGGATAGATCAATAGGACCAGTAAATATAGATAGTCAACATTGGATTATGGGGGTGCCATGATGATAAACGAATAAAACAACATAAGAAATGGTGAATAGGGAAGGTAAACCATAGAAACAGAGGACACAGTATTCAACATCAATTTTCTAGAATTAGATAGAGGTAGAGATAAGTGACAGAATACAGACATCCCTGTCATCAATTATCATTGTTGAGGGGCTGATGCAGACCCTCATAATGTTTTTTGAGGAGTGCCTAAGGGTGAGAGGGCCTAGTTGGATGAGCCTAGAAGGTTGGGATGTCATATCAAAATTCTCCTAAAAATTTGAAGTAGAAGAGAAGAATCTATTGATGGACATTTCACTAAAAAATCTAGGTTGAGGGGTAATTTCTTGTGGTAGCAAGGAGCAGGAATGATCACGTGACCTTCTGGATGTGATACATCTATTGGTTGAGTAGGAAGATTTACACTGTCTCATAGATATTACGTCTCCCACTTACATGGCTAGTGCATCTGCATTGTGCTTAATGCCCCACTGACAAACATATGTTAGAAAAGGAAGTGGTGAACCTAGTGGTGCAAGGTCTAGAAAGGTTTTGTTATGTGAATCAATTGTCGGTGATTTCCCTATGTATGTATAAATATTAGACATGTCTAAGTGGGATAGGAAATGGTGATGGAAGTAGATATTTCCCATGAATCTCATAATATATAGTAGTCTTCTTGGTTTACATTGAGAGTTTGATTTATTGAAAATTATGATGGTGTAGTTATCACCTCTTTGTGTCAAATGTATTGAAGCCTTTTTGTCTCACCATCAAACAAGGTGTTGTGTTATGTATTATGTACATACAAAATTTACCAGACAAGTCCAGAAGTAAGTGCAAGACTCCAAAGGGTTTTACCATCAAGATGGAAGGAAAAAAAACGCTCCTTGAAAAGGTCTGGGCTCCCATACTAGGGATAATGACCCAGCTACAATCAAATTGCACTCCATTGCCACTACTGGTTCACCACACTGCACTGCTACTTTTTTGCTACTACCCTCACTGTCTGCAACCACTGCTTTTGTCCATGTTGTCTCTACTACTACACACTCTCTACTTTTCACGTTGCCTCTATTGCACTATATTGTTCTTATTGTTTACTGCTACCTCCATTGCTACTGATGTTGCTGCTATCACTATTGCACTGTTATCCACTACTTTTCTATTGCTATCTCTTTTTTGTAGCTTCCATCCACTGCTGCCATCGCATGTACTGTCACAACTTCCATACATACTATCCGAGAAATCATAGATGTGTTTTCATGGGATCATACATATCAATGTTATCATAGTCACACTATTAAAGAAACTGTCCTATGGATCTCTACATATGGGTCCTCTACAGACATAAGTAACTACTGTGTTCAACAATCATCAAGCTAACGATCTCAACCATGTAAAATACAATAACTTCATTTTTAGGTCCCTATATTACTAGCTTAGTCCTTCTTGTTACTGTTGTACCCCTATGTAGGTTTTAACCCTAAACAGAAATTATCTACACACGAATATTATAACAGAAAATAAAAAATAGCGAGAGCATAAAACATAAAACAGATAAACACAGAGATTTTCCCCTAGATCCCAAATTGGGATGACCAGCTTGATTTTTCATTATATTCCTTTCAGTGTTACAACACACATATATATACATGCCGAAGCATACATAAACCCAAATCCATAAACCCTAGATTAGAACATAACCATAGTTCCCTTGACTGGATCTACAAAAATACCAGGGGCTGAAAACCATCATACCCCAATAGCATGTGCAAAACCATGCAAAAAACCATGGACGCGGACTACCCGCCGGAAATTAAGGACCAAAAATTTTCGCCGGGGCGCTGCCCCGGACCCCGACAGGGGGGCCTATCACCCCCCCGCGCATGCTTAGTCGTGGAAAGAATATAACACATAGCCAACATTCTCCCACTTGTTGTTTTCTTTCCACGGGGGCCACAGGAGGGCTTAGTCATTGGCCCAATTCTTCAACACCCATTGTTTCTCTACACCAAGAGAACTTCTGAGTGCTCACAGACTTTCTCAATGCATCTACAACATTCTTCAAAGTGTCCACCTTTACCAGCAACACCCTTTTAGCCTCAACCATCTCTCTAACAAAGTGATATTGAACATCAATGTGCTTTGTCTTTGAATGGTAAGCAAGGTTCTTAGCCAAGAAAATTGCACTTTGGCTATCACAGTCTATCCTTATAGCTTGTTGTACCAACCCCATACTTGAACACAATCTTTGCAACCAAATTGCTTCCTTGCTTGCATGAGTGGATGCTATGTATTCTGCCTCTGTAGTTGAAAGAGCCACTACAGACTGTCTTTTACTCATCCAACTGACTGCGCCTCCAAATAGGCTAAACACATACCCACTTGTAGATCTTCTTTGGTCCAGATCTCCAGCCCAATCTACATCAACAAAACCACGAATGTCCAACATTCTTTCCAATCCTGGTCTTCCCTGGTAGCACAAGCCATAATCACTAGTGCCACGTAAATATCTGAAAACCCGCTTCACTGCTGTCCAATGCTCCTTCCCCGGGTTTGACATAAACCTGCTCAATACTCCCACTGCATGTGCAATGTCTGGTCTAGTACAGACCATTGCATACATCAGGCTACCCACTGCACTTGCATATGGAACATGGGACATATACTCCTCTTCTTCTTGTGTCTTGGGACACTGTTCAACAGATAGCTTTACACCTACAGGAATAGGAACATTCACCGGTTTACTATCCTGCATATTGAACCTCTGCAATATAGTCTCGACATACTTCTTCTGGTTTAACCAGAGCTTCCTCTTTTCCCGATCTCTCTTAATTTCCATGCCCAAAATATAGTTTGCAGCACCCAGATCCTTCATGTCGAATTTGGAGAACAGTTGTGTCTTCAAATCTTGGATAATTTCTTTGTCATTTCCAATCAACAACATATCATCCACATACAAGACCAGATATATAACACGATCACCAATTAATTTAAAATAAACACAATGATCTTCCTTGCTTCTGGTGAAGCCAAGTCCCCGTATATAGGTATCAAATTTCCGATACCACATCCTTGGTGACTGTTTTAACCCATACAGAGACTTCTTCAACCTGCATACTAGTTCTTTCTTACCCTTCACCATAAAGCCTTCAGGTTGCTTCATGTAGATCTCCTCTTCTAGATCCTCGTGAAGAAAAGATGTCTTCACATCCATCTGTTCTATCTCAAAATCAAATGCAGCATCAACAGATAAAAGTAATCTAATAGAAGTAACCTTGGCAACAGGAGAAAAAATATCACCAAAATCAATTCCCGGCACCTGGGAATAACCTTTCGCTACCAACCGAGCTTTGCATTTCTCCACCTTGCCTTCTACATTCATCTTCTTCTTAAACACCCATTTGCTCCCAATGGGCTTCCTTCCGGCCGGCAACTCCACCAAATCCCATGCATCGTTTTTGTGCAAGGATGCCATTTCATCAACCATGGCCTCCTTCCAGAGTTTTCCATCCTCTGAATCTACTGCCTCCCTGACAGTTCTGGGTTCATCATCAGTTATAGTTAAGGCAAAACCTGAAAAGAAAGCAGATGGACTATACCTTTTTGGTTGCCTTCTTTCCCGAACCGATCTTCTCAAAGCTGGAGTTTGTGGCTCTTCATCTTCTGAGTCTTCTTCTGTTGTAGAGTCTGATTCATCCTCCTTTAGCTCAAACTCTATCTTCTCAGGTTCCTTTGGTATGACTTCATGTTTAACAACATCTTTCACCTCTCTAAACACCACATCTCGGCTGTACACAACCTTCCTTGTTTTCGGGTTCCAAAGCTTGTAACCTTTTAAACCATCCTTGTACCCAATAAAGATGCACCTTTCAGATTTATTATCCAACTTGGTCCTTTTCTCCTTTGGAACATGTACATATGCATCACATCCAAATACCCTTAGATGTGAAAGAGAGGGTTTCTTACCAGTCCATACCTCATGTGGGGTCTTATCCTCCAACGCTGATGAAGGTGATTTGTTAACTAAGTAACATGCGGTCTCCACTGCCTCTGCCCAGAATTCTTGTCCTAACCTGGTACCACTAAGCATGCTTCTTGCCTTTTCCATCAACGTTCTGTTAATTCTTTCTGCAACTCCATTTTGCTGAGGTGTGTATGGAGTAGTCTTCTGTCGTGCTATACCACACTTCTTACAGAACTCTTCAAATTCCTTCTTGCAAAACTCCCCACGATTATTTGTCCTCAACGCCTTTATCTTCTTCTCTATCTGGTTTTCCACTAGAGCCTTAAATTCTTTAAATTTGTTAAAGACTTCAGATTTATTCCTCAAGAAATATATCCATGTATTCCTTGAGAAGTCATCTATGAATGAAACATAGTACACAGACTTTCCCAGTGATGGAACTGACACAGGCCCAAACACATCACTGTGCACAAGTTCTAATATCTTGTTTTCCCTCTTAGCACCGGAAGGAAAACTCACCCGATTCTGCTTCCCATATACACAATGTTCATAGAAATCGAAATCTAGAGAACAATTAGACATACCTTCTACCATACCATCTCTATGCAGTATCCGAAGGCCCTTCTCTCCAATATGTCCAAGCCTTTGATGCCATAGCATGGTATTTTCTCCAGAGACAGCTAGGCTTTCTGTCCCACTTTCAGGAACCATAGAACTGTTACACCCATCAATAACAGTGCTACCTTGTAACTTGTACAGAGTTCCAGTCCTAACTCCCCGCATTAATACCAGTGCTCCCCGAACCATCTTGCAGGCATCCTTCTCGAACACTGTTTTTACACATGCATCATCCATCTTGCTTATAGAAATCAGATTTCTGGCTAATGCAGGAATATGCAGAACACCAGGAAGTTTTCTAATCCTTCCACCTTGCAGCTTTAGCTTGACTTTTCCACGTCCGACAATTCTGGCCTTCCTATCATCCCCTAGGAAGACATCACCACCATCATATTTCTCATACTCGCAGAACCACTCCCTATGGGGAGTGAAGTGAAAGGATGCACCTGAGTCAATCAACCATGACTCATGATCTACATGTGTATTTGAAGAAGAAGCAAAATACACATCCCCACCTTCATCTGAGGTGGTTTTTGCCTCTACAGAAGGAGCATCATCAGATCCCTTTCCTTTCTCAGGAGCTTTAGATCTGCAGTCCTTTTTGTAGTGCCCTTCCTTTCCGCATTTCCAGCACACCTTTACAAACTTTCCAGGAGATTTAGATCTCCCTCTAGATTTGGATTTCCCACTCGAAACCTTATTCTTGTTTCTATTCTGGGACCTTCCTCGTACAGATAAGGCATCTCCATTCTGACCCTCCATATTTCTCCGTCTCATTTCCTCCGACAGCAAGGCTGAGACAATGTCATCAAAGTTCAAGGTAGTTGTATTGCTACCTATTGCAATAACCAGACTGTCCCACGAGTCTGGTAGAGAACACAACAAACTGATGCACTTATCTTCATCTGAGATTTTAATATCAACAGATGACAGCTGACTTACCATAGTATTGAAGGCGTTTAGATGCTCTGTCACCGAGTCTCCATCCTTCATCCTCAGGTTATACAACTTTTTCCGTAGGAACAACTTATTCACTAGAGACTTAGATTGGTACAAAGTCCCAAGTTTTTCCCACAAATTCTTCGCCGTAGCTTCCCCAGATACATTCAACAATACTGAATCTGAGACACACAACCGTATTGTGCTCTTAGCCTTCCGATCTAGTTTCTTCTAGTCTTCATCTGACATTGCCGTTGGTTTAGTACCTGGATCTACCGCGATCCACTGATCTTTATCCACCAGCAGATCCTCCATCTTGAGCTTCCACAACTCAAAACTCTGACCATTAAATTTCTCGATCTCTATCTTCCCGCTGCTCGCCATCTTCTTTCACAACAAGAATCAATCCCGCAGATTTCCCACTGAACAGGGTCTACCTCAGGCCCAAGCTAAAAAATCCTCAGCAGCAAAGGCATCCCCTTGAAGCCGAAATAGCTCTAATACCAAATGTAGGTTTTAACCCTGAACAGAAATTATCTACACACGAATCTTATAACAGAAAATAAATAATAGCGAGCGCATAAAACATAAAACAGATAAACACATAGATTTTCCCCTGGATCCCAAATCGGGACGACCAGCTTGATTTTTCATTATATTCCTTTTAGTGTTACAACACACATATATATACATGCTGAAGCATACATAAACCCCAATCCATAAACCCTGGATTAGAACATAACCGTAGTTCCCTTGACCGGATCTACAAAAATACCAGGGGCTAAAACCATCATACCCCAATACCATGTGCAAAACCATGCAAAAAACCATGGACGTGGACTACCCGCGTGCTTAGTCATGGAGAGAATATAACACATACCCAACACCCTGTAACCCCAATATTTTTATTCTTTTTCCCTTACATTGTTATTGTTAGGTCGGCTAGGATTATATTGTGGGCCCATGGAATCCTATATATAGAAGGAGGTTTTGGTCATTTGTATCATCCAAGAATTGTTCATTTATGTAATTTATTGGAGGTTTCCCCATCGAAGTGGCTGATTTCTAAGGCGTTGATCTCTATTTTATTTTATTTTTGGAGCTGGTTTCATAACATTTGGTATCAGAGCTTTGGATTCCAGGGTTTCGTTGCTCCAAACATGTCATCGTGGAATTTTTTCTATAACATTTTTTCTACGAAGGTTCAAAAGATGAAATTTTTACAGAGCGAAGCCGAAATATCGTGGAACCTCCTGTAAATTTTCAAAGCTTGTTTTTCAATATTTTCAGAGATATGATCTGTGGAAGTTAGGGATTTTTCAAGCTCCCAAATTTCACCTCAAACCAGTCATTGTGGAATTTTTTCTATCACTTTCTATCTATGAAGGTTGAGAAGCTGAAATTTTTACAGAGAAAAGCCAAAATCCTGAGGAACCTCTTGTAAAAATTTCGTATCTTGGTACGCAATATTTTCGGAGCTATGATCTGTGGAAGTTAGGGTTGTTTCAGGCTCTCGAATTTCATCTAAAAGAAGTGACCGTGGGAAAATCATCATAACTCTCTCTGTGAGCATCGTATTGGAACTCTATAAAATGTGTCTACAATTACATTGACTGTAGTTTCATTTTTATCAGTTTTAGAGCTGAAGGAGGAAACATTGACACGTGGCACGCCATACATGTTCATTCTACAGAACCAATCCATAATTAGGTCATTGTGGGAGATTGGGCATAACGTTTCCTTGAAGAATCCAAATCAGGTCTGACCTTTTGCATTTGAAAGAAGCTTTAGATGGATACAATAGGGTTGAATTTCAAATATTGAGGATCCTTAGTTATAGAGAAAATTTAATTTCAATATCGAGCTCCTCAAAAGCAAGAAAAAAGTGTGTATTTTTTTTCTGAATTGCATAAGTCTTGTTTGAAGAATCAAGTTGAATTGATTCGAAGGGAATATTGTAGAACAGATATCAGTATTAGGTTTTAAAATGCCCCCTAAAAAGAATTCAACACCCATTAAGCCTTTAGAAGGCTATACTATGACTCATGAAGAAAAAGAATGACAACGTGACATATCAAATTACAAGAGCAGGTGCAACAAATTTCGCTCTTGCAAAGAGCAACAAAAAATGAAATGGAAGTTTTGAAGAAAGGCGTGGAAACTAAGATGGATGGTTTGAAGAAAGGCATGGAATCTAAGATGGATGGTTTGAAGAATGGCATGGAAGCTAAGATGTATGTCATGGAAGCTGCAATGGAATCTTATATCGATGACCTGGAAGTTAGGATCGATGAAAAAATGGAAAACATGAAGAATGATATAAAATAAGACATGGAAGATTTGACAAAGTTGATACAAGAAACGTTTCCTGATGGTTAAAAGTTAATAGAGGAAACTCATGATGAGAAAAAAAATAAATGTTAATCGTGATTTCAAAAAATCTAATGTTGGAGAGAAGAACCACCATATTCCAAAAATGGATATGAGGAAGTTTGATGGCAAGGATCCTGTAACATGGATACTACATATGGGGCAATATTTTGATCTCAATAATGTGAAAAACACACAAAAGTTATGCATTGCAACTTTACATTTAGAACAAAATAAATTTGTATGGTATCGATGGCTTTGCTCCCATAAAAAAATTGTCACTTGGTAACTTTTTATAGAGGAAATGTTAGCACATTATGAGGATACAAAGAGAAACACCTTATTTAGCCAATTTATAAATCTAAAACAAAAGGGTTCAATGGGGGAGCACATTGAGGACTTCCAAAAATTGAATATAAGGGTAACTGATATTTCAGAGGAACACATGATTGATGTCTTCATAGGTACTTTAAAGGATAACATCCAACATGAAGTTAACGTTTGGGAACCTGATTCATTGGAGAAGGCATTCAAATTGGCAAGAATAATTGAATGTAAAATTATGGCGGCAAAGAAGCCTACCACTCACATCTATAAAGATGGAAGTGTTGCTAATCCTAGATTTCCACAACCTACAAGGTTTACACAACAAAAATTGGAAGAAAAAAGAGAAAAAGGGCTTTGCTACAATTGTGATAGCAAATAAAATAAAGGTCATAAGTGTGCTGAGAATAAATTATTTTACATAGATTGTGAAGAGGAAGAAGAAAATGAACAAGAATCTTCAAAATAAGAGGATATACACCAGGAAGGAACCCTAGAAGAGGAAGGAATGAGTCCGACCATATCGTGTAATGCATTGGTAGGAATTACCACTCCTCAAAATCGCAAGATATAAGGACATATCAAGAAGAAAAAGTTAATAGTGTTGATTGATTCAGGTAGTACCCATAATTTTATTCATTGTAAGGTAGCCAAGGAATTGAATTTTTTCCTATACCCAGCACCACAATGTCAAGTGATGGTTGCAAATGGAGGAACTATAAATTGCTCTGGAAAATGCCATAATATCAAGTTAACCATGGGGGAATATGTATTGAATAGTGCAATTCTTTCCATTCCTATGGGAGGTGTTGATGTTGTACTAGGAGTACAATGGTTACAATCTTTGGGGACGGTAGCTTTTAATTTTCAAGAACTTTTCTTAATTTTTTTTTTCAGAGGGAGAGCAAGTCAAATTACAGGTTATCGTAGGGAATTCGGGAAAGATAATAAGCTCTAATGTCATGAAAAAGCTTCTGAAAAAATAACAACGAGGCGTAATTTCACAATTATGCTCACTAGAAGTTCCAAAAACAAAATCATCTATTTCTGCAGATCTCCAAAAAGTCTTGGAAAATCATTCCAAGGTGTTTGAAAATCCCAAAGGACTCCCACCTATTCGTGATCATGATCATGCTATTCATTTGATTCCAGGAAGTGTCCCTCCAAACCTCAGGCCTTATAGATATCCTTATGTCCAAAAGAGCGAAATTGAATGTATGATTGCAGAAATGTTAGAGGATGGTATAATTCAACCTAGTCAAAGTCCTTTCTCTGCTGCTGTAGTATTGGTGCACAAGAAGGATGGGTCATGGAACGTGTGTTCGGATTATAGGGAGCTCAATAATCTCACCATTAAATATAAATTTCCCATTCCTGTGATTGATGAATTATTGGATTAATTACATGGCGCAATTCATTTTACCAAGTTAGATCTTCGTTTAGGATATCATCAAATTAGAATGATGACTGAAGATATTCTGAAAACAACATTTCAAACTCATGAGGGTAATTATGAATTTTTGGTCATGCCTTTTGGCCTTACCAATGCACCTTCTACATTTCAAGGGTTGATGAATTCCGTTTTCAAACCCTTCCTTAGAAAATTTGTGCTAGTATTTTTTGATGATATACTAATCTACAACACGTCTTGGAAGGATCATGTTCAACATGTTGATAGGGTGCTAAAACTATTGCAGGAGAAACAATTGTATACAAAAACATCCAAATGTTTTTTTGGAGTACAAGAGGTGGAATATCTGGGTCAGATTGTATCTCACGAGGGTGTTAAAGTAAAACCTAAGAAAATTAAAGCCATTAAGGAATGGAAATTCCCCACAACCATAAAGCAATTATGAGGATTACTCGGGTTAACACAATATTATCACACGTTTGTTAAGAATTATGGGAGAATAGCAGCACCTCTAACGACATTATTGAATAAAGATTCATTTTCATGGACTCCTAAAGCAACTAAGGGCTTTGAACATCTTAAAGAGGCAATGTGCCTAGCATCAGTCTTAGCTACGCTAGACTTCACAAAAACCTTTATTGTGGAATGTGATGCCTCAGGAAATGGAATTGGTTTTTTTTTAATGCAAGAAGGAAGACCCATTTATTTTGAAAGTCATCCAATCAACCGAAAGTATTTACAGAAAGCTATTTATAAGAAGCAAATGTTAGAAATGCTACATGCACTAAATAATAGCGACCTTACCTTATGGGAAGACACTTCAAGGTAAAAATTGATTATGATAGTCTTAAACACTTTTTGGAACAAAGACTATCTTCAGAAGAGCAGCAAAAATGGGTCACAAAGATGTTGGGTTATGACTTTGAAATAATCTACAAAAAGGAAAGCTTAATGTTGTTGCAGATGCACTCTCAAGAAAGAATGAAGAGGTGGAAGCATTGCTTTGTGCCATTTCTATTATCCAACGAGATTGGATAACTGAAGCAAGAGATGAATGGAAGAAGGACAAAGATGTATGGACACTCATTCAAAAGTTGCAGCAAGATCCTAGTACATCCGATACATTTAGTTGGAAAAATGATTCCTTATGGTACAAAGATCGCTTATATCTTTGTAAGAATTCCCAACTAAAACAAAATATTCTTCTGGAATTGCACACTTCTCCTTTAGGAGGACACTCAGGATTTTTAAAAACTTACCACAGGGTGAAGAAAGAATTTTTTTGGGATGGCCTTAAATCTGATATTCAAAAGTTTATGGTGGAATGTTTGGTTTTCCAGCAGAATAAAGTTGAGACAATTAAGACCCCGGGTCTTCTACAACCTTTATCCATTCCAAGTCAACGTTGGGAGGATATTTCAATGGATTTTATCCCAGGTTTACCTAAGTCCGAAGGAAAGAGTGTCATCATGGTGGTAGTTGATAGACTTACCAAGTATGCACACTTTTGTGCATTATCTCATCCATTTAAAGCAAGTACAGTTGCTACTACATTTATGGACAGAATTCAAAAGCTACATGGAAGCCCAAGGGTTATTGTGAGGGACAAAGATCCCATTTTTACTGGAAATTTTTGGACGGAGTTATTTTCTTGTTTGGGTACTCAATTAGCTCATAGCTCATCTTATCATCCTTAATCCGATGGTCAAACTGAGATAGTAAATAAATGTTTGGAAGGATATCTTCGTTGTTTTGTATCTGATAAACAAACACAATGGGTCAAGTGGTTACCTCTTGCTGAATGGTGGTATACCACTTCCTTCCATACTGCAGCAAAAATGACCCCATTTATGGCACTTTATGGATATCATCCACCATCCATCACATCATCTTTAAGGGAAAATTCGAAGGTTCAAGCAGTGGAAGATCACATCGAGCATCAACGAGAAGTTCTCCAACTCTTAAAGGATAACCTGAATTTGGCACAAAATCGAATGAAACAACAGGCAGATCAACATCGCAGCGAGAGAAGTTTTGATGTAGGAGATTGGGTATTTTTACGGCTACAACCATACAAACAAATGTCCCTCAAGCAAGCTAAGAAGGATAACAAATTATCACCAAAGTACTATGGTCCTTACAAGGTGTTGCAAAAGATTGGTACTATGGCATACAAATTGGAGCTTCCTGCTTCTTTGCGAGTGCATCCAGTTTTCCATGTTTCATGCTTAAAGAAGGTTATAGGTGAAAATCTTCCAGTTCAAACAATATTGCCAGAAATTGATGAGGAAGGAAAAATCATATTGGAACCAGAAGCGGTCATGGAAACAAGAACTCGACAACTACAGAATTGATCAATTTCAGAGTATCTCATCAAGTGGAAGAACTTACCCACTGAAGATTCTACATGGGAGGATGAGAATTTTATACAGAAGCACCCAGAGCTACTCAAGCGTTGAGGACAACACTTTTTTGAAGGAGAGGGGCATGTTAGGTCCCTATATTACTAGTGTAGTCCCTTATTGTTATTAGTATAGCCCCCTTATTGTTACTGTTGTACCCCTGCAACCCCAATATTTTTATTATTGTGCCCTTACATTGTTATTGTTAGGTTAGCTAGGATTATATTGTGGGCCCATGGACTCCTATATATAGAAGGAGGTTTTGGTCATTTGTATCATCCAATAATTGTTCATTTATGTAATGTATTGGAGGTTTCCCCCTCGAAGTGGCTGATTCATAAGGCGTTGATCTCTCCTTTCTTCTATTTTTGGAGCTGGTTTCATAAAAATCATGCTTATATTCCTCCCATTGTCATATAAATTTCTCACAGGAATAATACTGCTATAATAGGAATTCAAGGACAATGTAAATTTATGACCTCAAGGAACAAATTTGTAGCACATATCAACCACTTATATACTTAAAATTATTGTTAAGAAATCATGCTCAAACAGAGGTATCAAATAGGTAATATATCAGTATGGAGAGAACTTTCAGTTACCCATTGTACTTTGTGTCCAGGTCACCATTTTAAATTAAAACACAACCATATATGCACATCACTGACATTTTATTGTCTCAAGGTAGTTTCCATCACAAGAGCACTGTCAGAACAACAAGGTCATGTAAATACTCAACAATCTGCAGCTGCACATTCATGAGGTTACTGTCATGCTTAGGCCACCGTCTTATGTCACTAAGGTATTGTCATCGCAAATTTCTTTCACCAATCTACATTTCTTCAGTACTATAAGTATTCCATGCTTGTTGAACTATGAAACTTCCCTTATTGTACCTAATAATAAACCCTTATTTTGTTACAAGTTACAACAAGTAATGAATCTTCTCCTTGTTGGAATACTCAACTACTATATAAATGATGATATTTTGCCACTATTATCACAAGATATTTTCCACTAGAATATATTTTGAGGATGAGGAATCAAATCACAGCCTCTTCACTATATTGAAACCCTTATTATTTCCAATAGCTACAATACTTCATCAATACCAACATTCCTCTGTGTATGATTCGTAAATGGAAACTCACAGTTCATTGTTATTTTATGCCTCTATATTTCAAATTCTTCACTGCAATGCAAACCTAGGGCTTATTTTTTCTATTCAGCTTTAATTCTTCTTAGAAGGCACATGGAACAAGAGTATATATATCCTTTACAGCAGATGAGAAACAATTCATATATACTTCACTGTGAATTAGCAATCACGACCATTCATACTAAAGTAAACATGCCATTGTAGAAATAAGACTAGGCAACGATAATAATCATGTAGCATGACTAATGGATCAAGAGTTTTATGCTTTAGAATACTTCATAACGTGAGAGTCTATACGACATTTGAAGAAACAAAATTCCTCGCTTTTAGTCTCCTAAAGATGGAAAAATTGGCAGATCCTGTCCATGTGTTGATTTTCTTGATGTGCAAGTGGTGGGAACAAACCTTGAGCTAATTGAGAAGATTCTTGAGGCCATTTGAACAATGAGACTATTTCATAGCTACATAAAATTCTCATAACATGCCATCTTGGGACAAAAATTTTGAGGGGAGGATTCTAAGTCAGCCAAACTTAAATCGTGTATATGTCATCCCTAACTGGCTTTTTGATCTCCTCATTCAGGTGGAAGAGGTGACCAAGCGCATACAAAAGGTAATTGAAGGAAGGGACATGCTCAATAAAAATTTCAATGTATTGAAGTAGTAATCATTCCTCCAAAACCAACAGTATCTATGTCTATTCAAGCCTAGAGAAGAAATCCCCTTTGATAATCAAAGAGATAAATAAGTGTATCTATGATGTCAAGTAATGCAGTTCTCTAAGGTGCAAATCTTGTGACAGAAAAAAACAAGCGTACAAATGCTCTTAAAGGATGGGCATCAAACTTGTTTTGGAAATTGGTATGTGGAATGAATTGTTTATAATGGTTCATATGTTGTAGCATGATAGACTAAATTCTCTCCAAACATTCTCAATTAGCTACAATTAGACTAGTACCCCATGCATTGATTTCAAAGAAAAAGGTTTGTCCTTTATTTGAGTTTGTTTGGGGAATACATTTTGCACACATTTCAATAATGAAGAATGAGGCTTTGATGATTTCTTGACGATAAGTTTCTAAGAGAAATCCCTTCATATTAGCAAGAGACATATTTATGAGATGCAGTGGTCAAGTGAATCAAATATATGGATACAAACATTTTAATGAGCTTTAATGATTGCATCATTTTTTTTGAATCAGAAATTTTGTTTATTAGGAATATTTTTTAGATGGAAATGCCCAAGAATAGTGCATGAAGAAATAATTTGTGAGTTGTGTCAGTTTGCTGAGTTTTTATGAAGCAATAGTTGTCACTACACATACAGATGGCCTAGATGTGAGCCTCATTCTTTTCAGTTTTTCAGTTTTGTTATTGCATTGGCAGCTTAGATTCCCCATAATAGTAAAGTACATCACTTGAATAGAACAGGTTTGGAAATCAAAAATTTATGATTTGTCAAAATGCTCTGTTTCAATTCATGGTCCTATTTGTGCCTCAAATCATTCTGCTTCCGGGATGGGAAACATTTCCACAATCATCATTTGCAAATTCATTAGATGTTTGTTTGGCACCATTTGCATGCAACTACATTTTATTATCAGTTATTTCCTTTTCACTAGCCAATGAGTTTTTTTCATCCTTAAGCCAGGCGTATATTGAGATTGGATCAAGTGTTCCACATACATGTCTTTGCTTCTTCTTTGATTCTACATCATCAGAATGATACAAAGATTTAGTGGGTGATCCTTCATAGTATTGCACCTTTCTTCTTGGTCTCTGCATTTGTCCAGTAGTACAATGTTTTTTTATACACCTTCCTTTTAGTAATTCTTTCCCAAAAATATTAGTAGGTATATTCTCTGTCGTCAATTGGCTATTTGACTCACCAAGAAGTGGGACACCTTTTCCATACCTGCCTTTCCGTGGTACTTTTGCAATAATACCATTCTTTGGTGTATTATCAATCTAAGATATTTCACATGCATGGGTTAACATGTCTTGAGATAAAGACTTCAAGTTTTCATTTCTAGAAACAGATGCCAATTTGAAATCAAGATCATTCACATCATGAAGCTTCTCATATTTCTCAAAAAGATGAGAAACACCCCACCTGAGGATAAAATGACAAACTGTTGCAGTGAAATTTTCCAAACTGTTATCTAGTAAATAGTCTTGCTTGGCATAAATCAGGACTCTCTCCTCCAATGTGTATGGGCAATAAAACCAAAAAAATTTCAAGTACTCAACTTGGTTATCGATATGTATCTTTTGTAAGGCCCACAAGTCACTGATTGGGTTGCAGTCACTATTAAATATTATTACAATGTCAATTGAAAAAAGCTTTATGCTTGTTCCACAAGCACGATTTTCGAGTAAAAACACAAACCACCCAGAATCCTTACTATTAAACTTCTGCAAGGCTGTATGTTTCTTGGTAGCACGTAAGCAACCATCAATACACTCATAGGAGTCAATCCCAAAAATTTTCTTGATATGATCATCCAGAATATCACCAATGGAAATTGGCCCAGATCATCCAATCATCTGGAAAAGAATCAACACCCTTTGGCCTTCTAGCCTTAGCGCTAATAGTATATTTTCAACAGTTGCAACTTCTTGCTGGCATTTATATCAACATCAAGGAATTCAACCTCTGAAAGGCCCTTTTGATGAAAAATTTTCAATAAACCATGCACAAGATAAGGACGATTGTAACAGTTCCTTAATGAAAGAAGGATGTCCCTCAGAGCTCCAAAATCATTTTTCTTCGCCACTGGACACAAACAACTATATTTGTCATAAAAATGTTGTCGTACTGCTCCACTTGTACATATGCTAGGTCTACAGGAACCCAATACTCTTTAAAATTGGCACTCGTAAAAGGGTATGATTTTTGCTCATATATAATGTACTATGATAACTTTATCTTTAATAAACCAAGATGTTCACTATTGTTATGTTGTTGCTCTTCAAACTCATCAACATGTGGAAACTCATTTTTTTTTATCGAGGAAGGCAAGAAGATGAGAAACATCAGGGGCATTATCCTTCAATTTATCATTGGAAAGCACAAGTCGAAAATCAGCAAGTAGTTGCTCCAGATGATGGAAAATTTTTGAAATTTTAAGGTGTTTCCCTTCATCTACAATCATTTCTTCCCAATCAAGGCATATTAAAGAGTCCAGATCCATGGTGAAAACATCATAGGTTTATAAGAAAATATGAACAAGCGCACATCCACTTTCTTCTAAAAATTCAAGCTTCCCAATAATATCTCTTGACTCTCTATTACCACAATAAGCCACCATATTTATAGAAGAACCCACAACAAAAATTCTGACGCCCAACTATATATTCCAGCAGTTGATGTGATAATGAGAACAGGTCTATTTATGTGAAAATCCTTGATTAAGGATAGGATAAAGTAAATCATTATTGCAATGCGTTCTTGATTAACTTCATCAATGACAAGATCATTCTTGTGGTTTTTCAACAACTCTCGAAGTTAATTGACAGAACTAAGAAGAGAAGAATCTAATAGCCCTTTCATCCAATCTGGAGGTATTTTCAACCTTGAAAAAGGATTGTTCTATAGCTCTTTTCCCTTAACTGCTTGAGTAGGACTAGCTCGTTGGTGTGCCTCATCATAACGAAGTTCGTATGTTTTCATTAGTTCCTTAGTTGAAGTTAGGTTAAGAAAACTTCTATCTTCTAACACCCATGTACTTCGATTATAGCCTAATCCTTTCCATTTGACAAACCATTATTGCCAACCCAATTCACTTATTGCATTCATGAACTCTTTATCAAGATGCTTAGGAAAGATCAATGCTCTCTTCTGAATAAGCCGTTGTGGTTCAGCCCATTTAGAGTTCTATTTAAGAGCCTTTCCTTGATGTAGTTTTTTCTTGAAATTAGCGAGCTGCTTGGGATATTCCTTGACAAGAAGAATTTCACTGACCCAAGAATTATGAAGGTGAGAGAGTCCTCTATACTTAAAAAAATATATCCTTTGTTTTTTCTTGAGTCGTGCTACTACTTTATCTGTATTCACTTAGTATGCAGTCTTCACAGTAATTTCACGATCGCTGGGATTATTATATTTAAATAATGTTTTTTATTTTATCCCATAATGATATTTTTGAGTTGAAGCTCACATTGAACAACCTATAACAGGATGAACACCATATTCGCTCTCAAAAATGTTGTTCACTTTCTCTTTTTTCTCCATAAAGACATCCAATTAAGTAAATTGTTCAGGTTCAACATGCTTGATGTCCCATATCGATTTGAATCCTTTTCAGACAGAGTGTACACCACATGATATTTTCATGTAAGTACAAGTTGGGCAGTACCAATCACCAAGAGGAACTTGAACCAAGGGTGGGTCAAGGCAACCTATATGGTAAGTTATGAGGCAGTGTTTTCCATTACAACACAGTAGCTCCCCGCCTTCTTTACAGACTTGACACACATTATTATAAACAATATGTAGAAGACTTCACAAAAAAACCACTTATATGCACAACAAATGGTTCCTCAATGTTAGCATATTATTTTCTTACCTATGTTCCACCAACCATGCTCTTAAGGTCCAAAGTGTCACCATCTTCATAATCCTCTAAACAGATCTGACGACTGTCAAACCCTGGAAAATTCTTAATCAACCATTTTTCCCCCTTTTGAGTGATAGCAGAGTCATCTCCTCCATGTTTATCTGAATTGACAATAGCTTTGTCCTCCTGCAAAGAAAAAAATGGTTCCTCAACTTGTACTGATGACTCCAAATAGCTTCTTTGCAAGCTGACTGAATGAATAGGTGGGTCCTTTGGCAAACAATTATGATAAAACTCATGAGCTTTGGTAACAACATCTAAAAATTTCTTATCTTTACACATATTTTAATTTCTTCATAATTCTCCCAACACGGACGAAAAGACCTTGCCTCAATAAATTCGGGTTCCTCCCTTGAATCCACAAAGTAAATGAGCTGAGTTAATGCCAACCCATCATGTGTAGATGAATTTTTTTTCTGCATACTATTAGACTTTAGCACAGTGAAACTAGGCCACCATCCTCCCTTTTCTATCTCAGCCCAAACAATCGTCTTTGGTTTAGAATCATTGCTTATGTTATTCTCATCTGACTCATAATATCCATTAGCAGATTCTTGCCCCACTCCTACATTTCCACATATATTAGTAGAAGATTCATTTCTTTGAAAACAAGCACGTGATTCCACATGGTCATCAGCATTTGTATTTGGTTCAATGTGCATGCAAGAATCAGAAATACCCTGTTTAGTTTCCTCCTATGAAGCAGCATAAGTAACATTCAAAGCATGACATGTAATATCATCAAAACACCAATACTGCCTACATACTTGAATATTCTCTATCCTGTTCCACTTTTTGCAGTTGATACATTGCGCCCATTCCCTGGTATGTTGATCCTCACTTATCCCATGCTGTTGCATTTCACCTTTGTCCCCAATAGGAATATAAACAACAAGATCCATGCCAGAGTCATCAAGCAGATTTCCTTCTTTCTTGTCCTTGTAAACATCTCCTTTCTTGCATATGCCGCTTTTTCTCTTCTTTTTATAACTCTTTTCTCTAGATTTTTCTTCAAGAAATTCATGTGAACCACCTTCTTGACTGCTAGTTATATATTGGATACATCCTTTAACCTGATTTTGTACAACATCATGTAGTCCTTTTCTTGAAACCTTTAGACCTGTAAAATTTATTTCATGGTCTCTAACAACATCTGTTGTTGTGAAACCAGCTCCAAAAAGAGAAGAAAAGAGATATCAACGCCTTAGAAATAAGCCACTTCGAGGTGGAAACCTCTAATACATTACATGAATGAAAAATTCTTGGATGATACAAATGACAAAACCTCCTTTCTATATATAGGAGTCGATGGGGCCACAATGTAATCCTAGTGGGGCCACAATGTAATCCTAGGTGACCTAACAATAATAATGTAAGGGCACAATAATAACAATATGGGGGTTACAGTGGTACAACAATAACAATAAGGGGGTCTACACTAACATAATAAGGGACTACACTAGTAATATAGGGACCTAACATGCCCTTCTCCTTAAAAAAGTGTTGTCCTCAACGCTTGAGTAGCTTTGGGTGCTTCTATATAAAATTCACATACTCCCATGTAGAATCTTCAGTGGGTAATTTCTTCCACTTGATGAGATACTCTGAAATTGATCGATTCCATAGCTGTCAAGTTCTTGTTTCCATGACCGCTTCAAATTCCAATATCATTTTTCCTTCCTCATCAAGTTATGGAAATATTGTTTGAGCCGGAATATTTTCACCTATAGCCTTCTTTAAGCATGAAACATGGAAAATTAGATGCACTCGTGAAGAAGCAGGAAGCTCCAATTTGTATGCCATAGTAAAAATCTTTTGCAACACCTTGTAAGGACCATAGTACTTTGGCGATAATTTATTATCCTTCTCAGCTTTCTTGAGGGACATTTGTTTATATGGTTGTAGCCGTAAAAATACCCTCACTGCAATGTTGATTTGCCTGTTGTTTCATTCTATTTTGTGCCAAATTTAGGTTGTCCTTTAAAAGTTGGATAACTTCTTGTTGATGCTCGATGTGATCTTCCATTGCTTTAACCTTCGAATTTTCTCTTAATGATGATGTGATGGATGGTGGATGATATCCATAAAGTGCCATAAATGGGGTCATTTTCGCTGTAGTATGGAAGGAAGTGTTATACCACCATTCAGCTAGAGGTAACCACTTGACCCATTGTGTTTGTTTATCTGATACAAAACAACGAAGATATCCTTCCAAACATTTGTTTACTATCTCTGTTTGACCATCCGATTGAGGATGATAAGATGAGCTATGAGATAATTGAGTACCCAAACAAGAAAATAACTTCGTCCAAAAATTTCCAGTAAAAATGGGATCTCTGTCGCTCACAATAACCCTTGGGTTTCCATGTAGTTTTTGAATTGTTTCCATAAATGTAGTAGCATCTATACTTGCTTTAAGTGGATGAGATAATTCACAAAAGTGTGCATACTTGGTAATTCTACCAACTACCACCATGATGACACTATTTCCTTCGGACTTAGGTAAACCTGTGATAAAATCCATTGAAATATCCCCCCAACATTGACTTGGAATGGATAAAGGTTGTAGAAGACCCTAGGTCTTAATTCTCTCAACTTTATTCTGCTGGAAAACCAAACATTCCGCCACAAACTTTTGAATATCAAATTTAAGGCCATGACAAAAAAATTCTTTCTTCACCCTGTGGTAAGTTTTTAAAAATCCTGAGTGTCCTCCTAAAGGAGAAGTGTACAATTCCAAAATAATATTTTGGTTTAGTTGGGAATTATTACAAAGATATAAGCGATATTTGTACCATAAGGAATCATTTTTCCAACTAAATGTATCATATGTACTAGGATCTTACTGCAACTTTTGAATGCGAATCCACACTTCTTCATCCTTCTTCCATTCATCTCTTGCTTCGGTTATCCAATATGGTTGGATAATAGAAATGGCACAAACGATGCCATTAGGTAAGTTCTCCATTTCTTTAGTGCATGCAGTATTGCTAACATTTCCTTCTCATAAATAGGTTTCTATAAATACTTTCATTTGATTGGATGACTTTCAAAAGCAATGTGTCTTCCTTCTTGCATTAAAAAATCACCAATTCCATTTCTGGAGGCATCACATTCCACAATAAGGGTTTTTGTGAAGTCTGGCATAGCTAAGACTGGTGCTAGGCACATTTCCTCTTTAAGATGTTCAAAGGCCTTAGTTGCTTCAGGAGTACATGAAAATGCATATTTCTTCAATAATGTTCTTAGAGGTGCTACTATTCTCCCATAATTCTTAACAAAATTTTGATAATACCTTGTTAACCCAAGAAATCCTCGCAACTGCTTTATGGTTGTGGGGACTTTCCATTCCTTAATGGCATTGATTTTTTTAGGGTCTACCTTAACACCCTCGTGAGATACAATATGACCCAGATATTACGCCTCTTGTACTCCAAAGAAACATTTGGATGTTTTTTCATATAATTGTTTCTCCTGCAATAGTTTGAGCACCCTGTGAACATGTTGAGCATGATCCTTCCAAGACATGTTGTAGATTAGTATATCATCAAAAAATACTAGCACAAATTTTCTAAGGAAGGGTTTGAAAATGGAATTCATCAGCCCTTGAAATGTAGAAGGTGCATTGATAAGGCCAAAAGGCATGAACAAAAATTCATAATGACCCTCATGAGTTCAAAATGCTATTTTCGGAATATCTTCAGTCTTCATTCTAATTTGATGATATCCTGAATGAAGATCCGATTTGGTAAAATAAATTGCTCCATGTAATTCATCCAATAATTCATTAATCATAGGAATGGGAAATTTATCTTGAATGGTGAGCCTATTGAGCTCCCTATAATCCGGACACATGCGCCATGATCCATCCTTCTTGTGTACCAATACTATAGGAGCAGAGAAAGAACTTTGATTAGGTTGAATTATACCCACCTCTAACATTTCTGCAATCATACGTTCAATTTCGCTCTTTTGGACATAAGGATATCTATAAGGCATGATGTTTGGAGGAACACTTCCATGAATCAAATGAATAGCATGATCATGATCACGAATAGGTGGGAGTCTTTTTGGAGTTTCAAAAACCTTAGAATGATTGTCCAAGACTTTTGGAGATCTACAGAAATAGATGATTTTGATGTTGGAACTTCTAGTGAGCATAGTTGTGAAATTATGCCTCGCTGTTCTTTCTTTAGAAGCTTTGTTATGACATTAGAGCTTATTATCTTTCCAGGCTTTCCTGCAATACCCCATAATTCAACTTCCTTTCCTTCTGAAAAAAATTCAAGAAAAATTCTTGAAAATTAAAAGCTACCATCCCCAAATATTGTAACCATTGTACTCCTAGTACAACATCAACACCTCTCATAGGAATGGAAAGAATTGGAGTATTCAATACATATTCCCCCATGGTTAGCTTGATATTATGGCATTTTCCAGAGAAATTTATAGTTCCTTCATTTGCAACCATCACTTGACATTCTGGTGCTGGGTATAGGAAACAATTCAATTCCTTGGCTACCTTACAATGAATAGAATTATGGGTACTACCTGAATCAATCAACACTATTACCTTTTTCTTCTTGATATGTCCTTCTATCTTGAGAGTTTGAGGAGTGGTAATTCCTGCCAATTCATTACACGATATGGTCGGACTCATTTCTTCCTCTTCTAGGGTTGGTTCCTGTTGTATATCCTCTTCTTGTTCATTTTCTTCTTCCTCTTCACAATCTATGTAAAATAATTTCTTCTCAGCACACTTATGACCTTTAGTGTATTTTCTATCACAACTGTAGCAAAGCCCTTTTGCTCTTTTTTCTTTCAATTTTTGTGGTGTCAACCTTGTAGGTTGTGGAAATCTAGGAGTAGCAACACTTCCCTCTTTATAGAAGTGAGTGGTAGGCTTCCTTGTCGCCATAATTTTACATTCAATTTTTCTTGCCAAACTGAATGCCTTCTCCATTGAATCGGGTTCCAAAACGTGAACTTCATGTTGGATGTTATCCTTTAAAGTACCTATGAAGAGATCAATCCTGTGTTCCTCTGGAATATCAGTTACCCTTATATTCAATTTTTGGAAATCCTCAATGTGCTCCCCCATTAAACCCTTTTGTTTGAGATTTATCAATTGGCTAAAGAAGGTGTTGCTCTTTGTATCCTCATAATGTGCTATCATTTCCTCCGTAAAAATTGACCAAGTGACAATTTTTTTATGGGAGCAAAGCCATCGATACCATACAAATACATTTTGTTCTAAATGTAAAGTTGCAATGTGTACCTTTGTGTGTTTTGCACATTATGGAGATCAAAATATTGCTCCATCTGTAGTATCCATGTTACAGGATCCTTTCCATCAAACTTCCTCATATCCTTTTTTGGAATATGGTGGTTCTTCCCGCCAACATTAGATTTTATGAAATCACGATTAACATTTATTTTGTTCTCATCATGAGTTTCCTCTACTATATTTTCACCATTAGGAAACTTTTCTTGTATCAACTTTGTCAAAACCTTCCATGTCTACTTTTAGATCATTCTTCATGTTTTTCATTTTCTCATCGATCTTAGCTTCCACGTCATCCATCTTAGATTCCATGCCAGCTTCCATGCCATCTATCTTAGATTCCATGCCATTCTTCAAACCATCCATCTTAGATTCCATGCCTTTATTCCAACCATCCACGTTATTTTCCACGCCTTTTTTCAAAACTTCCATGTCATTTTTTTTTGCTCTTTGCGAGAGCAAAATTTGTTGCACTTGCTCTTGTAATTTTGATATGTCATGTTGCCATTATTTGTCTTCATGAGTCATAGTAGAGCTTTCTAAAGGCTTAATGGGTGTTGAATACTTTTTCGGGGCCATTTTAGAATCCAATACTGATATCTATTCTACAGTATGCCCGTGGAATCAATTCAAATTGATTCTTCAAACAATACTTATGCAATTCAGAAAAAAAATACACACCTTTTACTTGCTTTTGAGGAGCTCGATATTGAAATTGAATTATATCTATAATTGTGGATCCTCAATATTTGAAATTTAGCCCTGTAGTAGCCATCTGAAGCTTCTTTCAAATGCCACAGGTTTGATCTGATTTGGATTCTTCAAGGCAAGGTTATGTCCAATCTCCCACAATGACCGAATTTTGGACTGGTTCAGTAGAGCGATCTGGTATGACTTGCCACGTGTGAGTGTTTCCTACTTTGGCTCTGAAATTCATAGAATGAAAGATATAGTTCTTGTACTTGCGGAAACTTTTTACAGCATTCCAATCCGATGCTCAGAGAGAGAGTTATGAATATTTTCCCACGATCACCTCTTTGAGATGAAATTCAGAAGCCTCAAAAAGCCCTAACATCCATAGATCATATCTCCGAAAATATTGTGAACCAATATCTGAATGTTTGTGACAATGTTCCTCAGGATTGTGACTTCTCACTCTAAAAATTTTAGCTCTTGAAACTTCGTAGAAAAAAATTTATTACGAACATACCATGATGACTTGTTTAGGTTAAATTCAGGAGCCTGCAAAATGACCTAACTTACATAGATCATATCTCCGAAAATTTTGCGAACCAAGCTCTAAAATTTTGTGACGATGTTCCTCAGGATTTCTACTTCGCACTCTAAAATTTCAGATTTCGAACCTTCATAGAAAAAACGTTATAGTGAAAATTCCACGATGAACTGTTTGGAGCAGCAAAACCCTAGAATCTCAAAGCTCTGATACCAAATGTTGTGAAACCACCTCCAAAAAGAGAAGAAAAGAGATATCGATGCCTTAGAAATAAGCCACTTCGAGGAGGAAACAACGAATACATTACATGAGTGAACAACCTCCTTTCTATATATAGGAGTCCTGGGACCGCCATGTAATCCTAGCCGACCTAACAATACTAATGTAAGGGCACAGTAATAACAATATGGGGGTTATAGGGGTACACAAATAACAATAAGGGGGTCTACACTAACATAATAAGGGACTACACTAGTAATATAGGGACCTAACATCTGTGAAACCTCCAGTTTGAACATCATCATCTGCACTAGTGTCATTTTTGTCCTCCAGAACTTTAAACTTGTACATTTTCCCAGATCTTCTCTCAGATGCTGAGTAATTGTCTTTAAATAGATGTTGCTTTATATATTTCTTGTTATAAATCCTACAAATTTTGCAAACTTGCTCTTTTTTATGTCGACCATTCTCAACCTCTTCTTACTCCTCTAAAACTTCTAATTCAGTGATGTTAAGCGCTGAAGTTTGATTGTAAGCACCAACAACTTTAGGTCCAGATTTGACAACTATTGGAGTAAGCACATAATCCTGCTGCAATTCAGCTTGATTCTTTTTCTTTCTATTTATTCGAGTGAATTCCCTTTGTTTGCTACTCTTCTCAAACACAATAAAACTATTATCTGTGCCATCTTTTCCTGAAACACCTAGCCCACTTTCTGTGTTTTGTTCCAAATCTTGCAATGTTCCATCATTAGCTAACGAATCTAGTTGCAGTGTCACATGCTCCCCCATTTCCCTATTCTTATTTCTTATTGCACTTCTATCAATGGCAGTGGAAGCATCAACTACCTGATTCTTTATGCTTTCTCCTTCTTTTGGTTCCCATACGATAACCTTAAACTTTGCTGAGATAGATTGTCTGTACCTACGTGTATCTAATCTTTTTAATACAGAGAAATTATTTTGGTCACCATCCACCACAATGTTTGTCGTCTTAGTAATACTTACTTTTTCAACTTATTCTATTGGAGGAACCTTGCATATTTTTCAGAGATCCTTGTCTTCCCATTCCTTGCATATGTAATACCATGAGAACAGTTCCTGGCCAAATGCTCTCTTTTTTATCTCCTCATGGTTGGCATCGACATTATAACACAATCACCATATCAATCCAACTCGAAACATATTCTAGGAACCTTTTTATCATTCCTTTCATTTAAATTCTACACAGATTTTCAACTCTCTCCTTCCAAGCCATACCCAAAAGGAATGTTTGGGTGTTCTTAACAATGAAATTTTATAGCAGTGCAACTTCAGGATAGAAGTTTCAAATTTATTTTCCTCAATAGACGGTGCTGAAAGTAAATCTTCTCAAGTCAACCTCTTCACCCCCGAGCATTCAGTGACACCAAACCCTTTGACACTATGCGACTGTACAACGTGACAGTATCACATGCGAAATGCCTACCAGCTATCTGAAAGAGAGATGTTGACAACAAAATCATAAACAATAGAGCTACAAATTTACAGCACTTATTTATGGCCTTGGGAGTTGAACTCAGCACTTTCAAAAAATTTCGGATTTTGAGATCCCCCTCCCTCTTTCAACGGAGTACCATGGAAGTCTGAAGAATATAACCTTAGACCTTCCAATTTTTGTGATGGCTCGGAGCCACCCGATATTCCTATTTTGAGATTTTTAACATAAAATTACTGTGGTGAAAGAAAAATCACTTTTCTTTTTTATTCACGGGTGCGAGGAGAGGAAATGCATAAACTTCGTTGACTTTGGTGGGGGTGCAGATGGTTGGAAATAGTGAAGAAAAATGGTGCCTAGGGGAAACTGTAGCTGATCGAAAAAGGATGGGAGAACCTAAGCTAGAGTGGTACACTATTTAGTTGTGGATGACTATTCAACAAAATATCGTTCAACTAGGATGATTGCTGAAGGTTGTGGTGGACATTACATCAATTAAATTCTATGCGGATTTTGAAGTAATCTAGATTGTGGACGATGCGGACCCTTACCCTGCACTCTTAGGCCTAGACTGGGCTATTAACATGGGAAATATCATCAATTTGAAAAGAAAAAGTATGATTTTTGAAAATGAGGGTACGCAGGTAATAGTCCCCTTGGATCCAGTAGAAGGTGAACGATATACCGAACCAGTGCATGGGTAGGAGCATGTTGATCACATTTACAAACTAACTACCTGGGATGATGATTGGATAAACCCCATGACTCATGGGATGCTATGCTGTTAAAAATACAATGAATGCCTCTTAGACTCAGATGGAGAGATAGAAAATTGGCAGAAGCAGTTGCATGATGTATATGCGCTGCAGTGCCTTAAGATCACAAAGATCTTCCGATGCATCTCCTTAGGGGTAAGAGAACTTCCCTAATTTGATGGTTCTGGTAGTATTAAGGACTTTCTTAAAGCATTTGAAGTGGATGTCCCTAAAGAAGGAAGGTTTTGGGCCCTTGAGTTGGCTATGCGCGCGACCCTTACGCAGTGGTGGGAAACTCATAAGGAAGTTTTTTTCAGGACTTGGAGGAATGCCAAAACATAATGATCCTATGATTCGATCCTCCAGTCAGCCCACCCATGGAAGAGGATCCACGCAAGCACTTGCCTATGTGGATGGAAGTATGGAATGAATGGGTCCATATGTTTATTTATGCCTTAGGACCAATCCCCACCACCTGGTATTTGGATACGAAGCTACACCAATGCACTCGTCACTGGGGTACAATGGCCAAATATTTCACGATGACATTTGGTTTGGTAGGAGGAACTGAGAAAATTGATGAAGCCCTGCAAGATATTGATGCTCTGGTCTTTGATGAGTCCTTATCTAGGTGATAATGTGTCGTGCTAGCCTGGGATGTGTAGATGCAGTATATACCAAGGGTGATAGGACCAAGGCAGATGCATTTAAGCTGAAGGAGCCTACCCTTGAAGAACCGAAATTCCTACCCTAAAAACTACCAACAACTAAGGAGCTACAAGAATCGACCCCATCTTTGATTTGAACCTAAATGGTCTTATTATATCCAAGTATTTCCCTAATCACAATGACCAGTAGATTCTCCTCATGGATTATTTCTCTCATTTTATCTGTTATTAAAATCCACAAAATGTATCCCTACATTTGAATCTTGGAACATAAATATATAATTGTTATCATTTAAAATATCAATATCTCTTGGAGCCCAAAAATCCATTTTCTTTGGATAAGATTTATCTATAACCTCAAAAGCAACCCTATTATAAGTTGAAGGACCATTATCTCCTCTTGAGTCTTGACAAAGTATGATAGAATTAAATTGGGTGAAAACTAGATCTAGGTTTACCATGTCATAACCTCATTGAGATGACGACCATGGTTTGAAGGCATCCACCATAAATACTAGGACCACCCATACTTATTGTTGACATCTCTCTTTCATCATCAATAATAACATACTGAGGACGTATAACCTGTGGAGGCCTATGGTCATCATTGCAATGTAATTGATTAGAATACATGCCATGTCCAAAAGTTTTTATATTTAATATTTGCATCCAATGTGGCCATTTCTTATTATGAGATTTACCACATCCGAAAATGGCATCATTCACATAATTTTGAAGAAGTCTACAAATTAGGTCAACATAATTTTTTTCACATTTACAACTTCCCTCACATTTGTTGGTTCCTGAAGCTCGAGCACTTTCATAACAAGAATAGGAAAAGTAAAACAACAAAAACATCCACTGTCTTTTCATTTTCTAATATTATAATGAATTTTTATTAGAGGCACCCTTTGTTTGTTTGTTTTGGTTAGAAAAGGGGTTTCTATTGGTTTTATGTGTCTTTCAATTTATCATATGTAACATGTTAAGAAATGGGAAATAATAATGTGTGACATTTATGATGCAGAAATTGATGTTGAATCAAAGAATACATAGTTTAACCAAGCTACAGTTTGCTTTGGTAAAGACAGAGGAACATCTTAAAAAGATGCCTAAGAATACACCATATACAAAGTTTGAAGATAAGTAATATATGCATTTTTTTTTTGCAGATATGTTCTTTTTTTTACCCAAGATATCACACAAGAAAAATATTGATACTGTAGAAATTGTTTGAGGACCTCATTGAGGTATATTTTTCTGATATCCTACATGATTGATACCTTCTCATATGTCAGGAAGGACTTAAATATGAATTAATATGTTCATGAAACAAATTAGATTCAAATTTTATAGATATAAAAGATAAAAACAAATGTCAATTTATTCGTTTGATTGTTACTTGACTCTGTTGTGGGCAGGTTACAGGAACTGTGATTGGAAACAAGATGGGGAGACAATGCATAACACGTCTTGGATATGATTCATTTGTTGTTAGAGATCCTTTAAGCACATGCACCATTAACTTTTTAAATGTTTCTAGTAGGAATTCATATGTCTTTTAATGTTCTAATTATTTCATCTCAGGGTCATTTTGGGCAAGAAAATGTTTTAGGAATGCTAGACAGGACATCGGTGGACAGGTAAACAATTTTTTTATAATTGCAATTTCCATTCCACGATATCCTCTCTTTACTATTTGATTGTATTTTGGACGCATCTTTTGATTTTGTGTTAAAATATTTTCATGAATATCAGAAAATTTTACTTTCATGTTATTTGAACACATGCTGTTTATATACTTGACCAAGTTCATGCATTAGAAAATGAAATGTTTTTGCGAATAAAATGACAAGGATTAAACATCACACCTCATATTATTTGTTTTCACAAGTTATCTACAACTTGAGATTTTTAGCATATAAATTAGTTGACATGATTGTTCCTAAGCTTTCCCTAAAGGTTGAATACTAAGTTACTAAGGTGTTCTTTTCTATATATGGTGAAATTTTATTTTCTTTGTTTATACAGGTCATCTAGCCACATTATAGTTCCCACTATCACCCAACTGAAGAAAATTTGTTCAAGTTTCTTACTTCTATGGGGAAAAATGGATTTGACATTGCTGATGTTGAGGTATATGTCGTATAAGCTATTTATAGTCAAATTCACTTTATATTCTAGTGGTTATTGTCATTCATGGCTTACACTCTACATTGTATCTTCTTTTGTTTTTAGAAATTGAACTCAGTATTGATGGTAAGAAGCAGAAATTGAAGAAAGAGGAGAGCAATAACATTGTAGTGACAAATGAAAAAAAAGAGAGAGAAGAGAACTGGTATGGTGATACCCTTAGAGCCAATATCCTTCATAAGACACACATATACATACTAATGGTGAGGTCTTCATAGTTGGTGAATTCACCTGCAATGCCTTGGCAACACAATGATAATGTTTTGAAGTAATGAAAAATCATTTCATGTGTAAATTGTAGTCCAACCAATATTAAGTTGGAAATTCATTGTATTACTTCAAAATTTCATATAATATAATTTATGTGGTTGGAATTATTTATAATTGCCCTTGATATTGTTTAGTATTGTAATTAACATATGCGACTTTATGTTTTCATATTATATGAACATGCACATTGTATGATATTTTTTAAAATATAAATGATAATGTTTTGAAGTAATGAAAAATCATTTCATGTGTAAATTGTAGTCCAACCAATATTAAGTTGGAAATTCATTGTATTACTTCAAAATTTCATATAATATAATTTATGTGGTTGGAATTATTTATAATTGCCCTTGATATTGTTTAGTATTGTAATTAACATATGCGACTTTATGTTTTCATATTATATGAACATGCACATTGTATGATATTTTTTAAAATATACAAATTAATTTATGTTGAATAATAATGAACACATAAAATCAATTTAAAACTTCTAAATTAGTAGTTTATATTGATTAATGATGAACACAAATAAAATAAATATACGACTAAATTAGTTATTTATAATGATTATTAATGGAAGTAAATGAAATGAATATAAACTACTAAATTAGTCGTTTACATAATGAATATGAAACTACCAAAAAATATAAATGACCACTACAAATGATAAATTTGTGATTACAAATAATGACTAGAATTTTCATATATATGACTATTAGTAGCTAATTTACGGTTATAAAATGACAAAAAATTTAGTCATATTTCTTTGGTCATTAATTAGTTTCAAACGATGACTAAAATTTGCATATATATGACTATTAGTAGCTAATTTATAGTATCTTATAACACGATGAACTTTTTGGTCATATTTCTTTGGTCATTATTTGGTTTTCTTGGGTGATTATATAGTAATATATTTTTTGGTATGTTTGGTCATTAATTGTGACAATTAATGAACAAAGAAATCATTAAATAAATGACCAAATTAATGACTAAATTAATGACCAAATCAGTGATTAAATTAATGACCAAATATACTACTAGACAACAAAATTGAGATAACTAATTAATGACTAAGCTAAAAATGAATAAAAGGTTGTTGCATTATAAGATACTGTAAATTAGCTACTATTAGTCACCGACCGAAAAATAGTCGTTTATATGAAAATTTTAGTCATTTTTTTAGTAACTAATTAGATATTTTGTACTAGTGATGGCACCACCCGCAAAACATGTGCACAACATCACATGTACATGCCACCATTTGTAAAATGTGTACACAACACCAAATCTACATCGCACCACCAGTACAATGTGTACACAATACCACATGTACAGAGCACCACCTACATAACATGTACAAGAGGCCACATGTACACAACGCCATATGCACGACATGTACACAACACCACATGTACAACATTTACACAACACCACATGCACATAACACCACATGTACAATCATGCACATACCAACATATTTACAACACACACACAACACCATATGCACACAACATTGCATATCAAACATGTACACAATACGATATGTACATAGCAATGCATATCCAACATGTACATCACACCATCTATACCTAGCACTACATATGAAATATATAGACAACACCATATATACAAAATAGGCATACAACATGTGCAACATATACACAAAAATAGTATTTCACATCCATAGACCACACACTAACTCCACAAAGAAACCTTGCTTCTAGTGTCTTTCCACTATCCATGCTTATCCTAACATGCCGCAGATCATACTACTTTCACTTTGCTAATATACCCCTCAACATTACCTGACCATAACATAAACATAAGCATACTACAAGAATATAATATCAATTCATGTCCACATGATACTAACGTCATAGATATGTCAGACTTACTCTTCCCAATCGATTCCTCATAAGACCAAGAACCTCTTCATGCCATTCACTTGCATAAGAAATCATTCTTCCACAAGAATTGTCCTTGAAAACCCTATCATAGAGTGACATAGATACATAGATACATATATACATAAATATATATCATTAGCATAAAACAATAATGATCCTAAAAAAAATGGCATACATACATACATATGTACATATAAACATTTAGCATTAAGTATCCATGATCCATGATGACCCTGTCAGACACAAAATACATACATACATGTATATATATATAAACATCAACATAATCATGATCGTAGCACAATTTCTAGATATCATAAGGTTTATCTTAAGAGAACTTCCTTTATTCGTGAACATCATGCACAACATTGAGAGCAACAGTTCCCAACATATCCAAGGGATTTAACACCTCATGTCCATTAAATTTACCTTTTGTGTTACCCTTCTTGTGAATTTTCTTCCATCATCCATTTACCTTAATGGACCCAACAAAAGCAACTGGTTTTCATATTCTTACCTTCCGCTACGCTTACTCATGCATCGAGTTTCATCTATGTCTTTCATTACTTGTTGGGCACCGCACATCTCTACCCAATCCCCATTAACCTTCCTATTTCCCAACCAAGTCCCAAGACTCTCAAAACATAAAATACAAGGATAAGAGTAAGAAAAAAAATAAGAAAACCATGAAAACCAACATAAATACAACACTGCAGCAAAGTGGCATTATCATGCACAAGATGCAATAAAGACCACAAATCAAGTGCAACTAATCACAAAATACCAAAAGAACAAGACTAGAAACAAACACCATTACTCAATCCCCACGGTTTCCCAATACTTCCAAAGGAATTATCACCTAAGCCTTCTCCAAGATTTCATGGAAGTCTCTTTTTCCATGCAATCCCCTGCATCATACCACCATAAATACATTAGTTTTTAGTGTATAGTATAAACATAAAATATACCAGTTACCTTACCTTGCTATGTTGGGCACATTTCCTTTCATATGAACACACACAAACATACACACACACACACACACACACACATATCACCTCTCAAGGGACTCGAATCCCTTGACGAATCCAGCCATAACTAGAAACCAACTGTTATACCTATCAAATACATGTTCATAAATATAACACATCCAAATAATGCTAGACAAGATTATTTTTAAGAATATTTCCTATATGAAATGCACTCATTTGTTTGTAATTAGGGTTTCCAAACATAGCCAAAGGAATTTTTACCCAATTCCTTTTTTCTACCATTTACCTTGCTACAATTGAGTCTTTACTATGTGCTATCACATCACCTAGTTGCTATTTATATGTAAGGAATCAAATCATAGTCATGAGTCATAATACATACTACTACAACTATCACCTACCTATACTGAAGTACACATCAATTGTATCAACACATAATGCGTTAGTATAATCATCCTAAATCAAGACCATTCATTCATGCAGTCTTTCAGTCACATGTTCATAACAGTAACTAACTAATACGTTCACATCATAAGCTCATAAAAAAATTTCGTTCATTCGTAACAATCACATATGTAAAATCAATCTAGATTAGTACATCACAATGTCACAAATAAGTCGACTCATACCTGAATGTAATAACTCTAACCATCTGCATACGCCAATCCAATTTACCATGATACATATAGCAACAAGATATTAATGATATAACCCTAATCATAAAGCTAACTAACATATAGAAACAATAAGTCAACATATAACTTTCTCATCAACATCATATAACATAATCATCAAGTTAATACCATGCATGACTAACCAACTCATGTACATATGATCGTGCTAATTAACAAACATCTATCATGTATGTAACCATAAAATCAATAAAATGAAAGGCATACACATAACCATAATTCCTATGACTATACTGATCAACTAGAATTTATCACACATGTAACCATAATAATAATAGAATGAAAAACATATAAGTAACCCTAATTCTTACAATAACCATGAATCACATAATTGCATGCCAAAAATGCACACTTGTATGATGATCTACTCTTACATATAGTCCATTGTTGCAACTTCACTTTAATGATCTGCATCTTCTACTTTATCTCATCCAACACATTAGCATCATAGCATACCAATATCATCATGATAACCTAATTGCATATAATGACCTTATGCACAACAACCTCAATCTAACCAATGAAAATTTGACCATATGCACCCACTTGACATGTATAACAAATCATGAATGACCAATGCATGTTCAACGTATGACATCACAAAAGAAAGAATACACGGATAACAGCGAAGAATGACCAATTTTTAACTTTAGCATAAGAAATAAATTCATGTACAATGTGTAACAATATGTAAGGAAGTGTGCAAGAAAAATACACAAGCTTGAGCAACACATAACTAGTCATACACTCGTGACAACATGTTAACAACAACACCATCAACACTTCCATGATGACACCATTGCCACCATGCAAAAAACAACATGGATGCAACAAGAGCATATAGACCACAAGAATAATAAACACATATGCAACCAACATAAATGCAGGATTAACACACTACCTATTGGGTCTCAAAATTTTTCTTAAAAGGACATCTAGTTTCACCATCATGTCCATTATAGCACCTCCATTTCACCTCCATTTCACACTACAAGGAAAATACACTTTAGCGGATGTTTTTGAGGAACCCCTTATAAAAATAGCCCAGATATATGTTTTTAGCAGAGTTCTGTAGAGGAGGTTGGTGGGTTGAGGTTTTTGCGGATAATTTTGGTCTGGTGCATTTCTAATAATAAACCGCACCGATGTGTTTAACCGATGGGCTACTCAGAAATAGGCTCAGTGTGTCTTAAGAACCCGCACCCAAACAAAAACAGACCCGGCGCACTAGGCATAAACCACCCCATGTGCCTCAAAAACCCGCACACTGAAATAGGTTTAAATAATAAAAAAAATTATCAGCTAAAAAATATGCATTTTCAGTTCTTCAGTTCTCTAGAGCACTCAAGCACTGGTGATAATTTCCCTTGTGTGAGGTGTCGTGCCATCGATGCTCCCATTGCACGCCATGTTGTCATCCATTGCCCACCTTCTTGAGTTTGAATTTTACAAAACGGTGGGTAAATTTAGTTTTGAAAATTCTTCAGCAAATATGCCTCGATGCCCAAATATACATGCATTTTACTTTTTTTCTCAATAATTCAACTTTTTAGCAAATCAGATTTGTCAAAATACTTAAAATTTACCATTTTCTAAAAAAATAAAAAAAATTCCTACATGGTGCGCTCGAGCCATTCGAATCGCACCATTTGTGGTGCTTCTTGTAAATTTACAAGCCACACTTCGAATGGTGCTAACAGAAATTGGACTTGGTCTGGTGCGGTACCGAAAATGGGCACCGCGTTTTTTCAAAAACTAATATGGTGACACGGTCGTTTGAATGACCACACTGTTGACTATGTTCTAGTGTTGGGATGGCAGTGCGCTGACTAAACTATCTACCTTGGGGTGGAGATTTTAGTCAGAGCACCACCCTATAGACACTAGTACATAGTCAACAGTGTGATCATTTAAACAACTTCACTGTTGACCATTTACTAATGTTAGGATGGCGGTACACTGTCTAAACTATCCACCCCGGGGCGCATTGTTTTTTCAGCACACCGCCCTCCCGACATTGGTAAATAGTCAATTGTGCGTTTGTTTAAACGACCATACCATTGACCGTATATTCATGTTAGGAGGGCGGTGCATTTATGAAACTATCCACCTCAGGGTGAATAGTTTGGACACTGGTATATAGTCAACTAGTTTACAAGACCACACCATTGACCATGAATTAATGTTGGGTGGTGCGTTGACCTAACAGGGTGGATAGTTTCATCAAAACATTGTAGGAGAAAGTAAATTTCATGTTTTGCAGTGCACTGCAAATTTCCATGTGGACTGGGGATGGTGTGAATAAAAACAGATGCACCAGTACCAGTGCATGACTACTTTTTTGGGCACACCAACTATCTTATATATATATATTTGTAAGCACATGTCTCATTTAATAATAAAAAAATGTATTTAATATGTGAATCATTCAACGACGTCAAAGGAGAGAAGAAAGGGAACAACAAGAATATATGGTGGACCAATATAATGTGGTTCACTTGTGGGAGGCACAAATGAGGGAGAGACTTATGTACCCTCACCCTATTACGACAACCACCCAGTTTCTCCTAAGGGAGGTAGGCCTCCTCAAGTTCTATGAGGAGGCTACATCCCTAAAGGGCCATAATGGGTTATTGGGACAACTCATCTTCTGGTGGGATGCCCACCGATAGACTTTTGTGTTGGTCCTAACTAGTGGTACGTGCCCACTGAGGAGGAAATATATTTTATTATTGGCCTATATAGAAGAGGGCAATATTTTCCCTCATTTCAAGAGGTCCCCATCGAGTATGCAACATGGAGTCAGTTGGTGTACTCTGAGGGATACATTAGCACTGATATACTTTCTCCTGTAGATTTTTAGGTCTCTGTTGGTGAGTTACGTATTTCTCTAATTGGAAGAGAGGAGGTGAGGTGCCTCTCACTACTGCTCTCAACCATTGAACACCATACGAGTGACATGCAACACATTAGTTACCCTCTTTTATTTTATGTTGATTCTTTATTACAAGTGCCATGACTTGTGAGGTGGTTTGCGATTTTTTTTGTGGCAATTTTTACAGCATTAGATAGATGTCGTTCTCAAGAACATGGAAGGGTGAACTTCCCTTTTGATTTAGAGTTATTTTGTTTATTTTTTGAGAGGTTTCTAGAGACAAGGCCTACTTCTGTTCAGCAACCTCGTAGGCCGATGCTGCACGTACATATGGAGATGTGGGGCCAGATGATGCCCAAGAGGGGCGAGTTTGACGTTTCCGCGGGACATCTCATGATCCAGTGGAGCTGCTATCTAGTGTTGATGATCATGCCTTCGTTCTGGTGCCATGTTTGTATGCTCGTTTGGATTGGCAAGGCTGTGCCAAAATCCTCTTCATAGATGATTAGTCGCCGAAAGAGAGAGGTAATATTAGTGTTTTCTTTAAATTTATTCTAACACGTTCTTTAAATTGTTTTATTAAAATTTTTAATGAAATTTTCTAATTATTGTTGTGTACTTATATATATTTTGTAGATATTGGGTCATTTTTTGGCGGTGAGATTCCACCGCCACCGAATGATCCAGGTGTAGATCCCGCTGATGAGATGGAAGATGCAGAGGATCAGGTTGGTGATAAACCCAATCCTCATGATCAAGCGCATGTACCAGTGGGTGTGAGGCATAGGTCTGACACTCAATTTAGGATGGAGTTGGGTGACCATCTCTATCGACTCCTATTTCAGGAGGGTGTTAGGTCGGTCACTATCAGAGAGATACAGTTTGATGATAGGATGAAAAAGATATAGAGATTCATGCCCCATGATATTTTCACTCTAATGCCACATATCGTTGGAGCTACCAGATAAATAGCGCAGGCGAGGAGGGTCAGTCGACGTAGGCATGGTGGAGATGCAGTACGTCGACAATCGAGCAGTGCATCATCTGATGATCATGAGGGGAGTGGTCATCGTTTTAGTACTCCACCTCCTCCTCCACCTCGCATTGGAGATGATCATGATGAGAAGCTTGCGACATCCAACAGTCATGATCATAAGCACGAACCTAATCCTGAGGAGGGCGCATGTCGATTGACTGAGCACACCATCACACCATCCACTGATCAATAGGCTAGACAATCCACGAGTCATCATGAGAAGACAGTTGATCCTGATTAGCATGAGGTGCCTCTAGATCAACAGGGACGTGATCGACATCTATCTGAGCATGTCGAGGCTACACCATCGACTGATCAGGCCTTGACTTGTACTACTATTGATGTACCAGTAGCTGATATTTGATGTTTATATGCAGTTATATTACAATTGTATGTTTTTGACATTATATATATATATATATATATATACAGTTCATGTTGCAGATGTACTAAATTTACATGTTGGTGTTCATCATGATGTGTATATTGTTAGGTAATTTTATATATGTTCATTTAACGTGCAGCTTGCAGATATATGTGTGTGCGATAGCAGTTATTTGACATGAGATGTATATTTGATGTTTGTGTTGTGATGAGGTTATACAATGCTTTTGTTTTGTTAGATGATCACGATCATGATGATTAGATGATGTTAGCGAATATGAATGCGTTTTTTAGTCAAATATGATGTTTGTACCATGGTTATCATGATTGTGATGTTTATTTTTAATATTAAATCATGATATTTATTAAATATTATGTCCTGATTGTAATCGAAATTTTAATTTAAATTGTATGTAAAATTGTAAAATTGTAATTGTGTTTCTAATTGTAATTATATGTAAAATATTTGTAAAATTTTAATTGTATTAATGTGAAATGATTGTAATTTTAATTTTAATTATAATTGTATATATGTAAAGTTCTAAAATTGATTGTAATTGTATATTTTAATTAAAATTGTAATTGTAATTGTAATTGTAATTGTATGTAAAATTCTAAAATTGATTGTAATTGTAATTATAATTGTATGTGAAATTGTAAAATTGTAATTGTAATTGAGTTCTAATTGTATGTAAAATATTTGTGAGATTTTAATTGTATTAATGTGAAATGATTGTAATTGTAAATGCATGTAAAACTCTAAAATTGTAATTGTAATTGTATTGTGAAATTGTAAAATTGTAATTGTAATTGTATGTATTGTCGTCATTCAATTTTATTAAAGTTTGTAAATTTGTAAATTAATTGTCAATTTCGAACCATAACTACTAAGTAAATGTATACCGTAAATATTGTTAAATTACCATAATTGTAAAATTGTAAATTTGTATGAATATAAATAATTGTAAAATAATAAATCTAGAATAATATGAATTTTTGTAACATAATAAAGTTTAGAAAATAATGCAAATAAATTCATGTACTTTAGAATTATCATTATTTTATTATGATTTTACATACCAAAAATAATAGTATACATTTTGAATATATTATTCACACACATTTAAAGCAATCAAGTAGTTGTATTATTTTAGGAATTGACATTATAAAAAAAGAACTTTATACATTAAGCCATTGTTTTTGAGATCAACATAATTGAAAATTATCAAGTGAAATGATTTTAATATTAACACAATGCAAATTAACAATTAATTCAAAATTCATATTATAATGTTTCGAAAAAAAGAGTCTTAGTTATAAGGTAAATAGGTCCTCTTCTTTATAAAAACACATCTTAAAAAGTATAAATGATGAAATAACACATGTACCATATCACTCTCCGTTCTCATGATCACCCTCATTATCTTCCGGCTCGCTTGGAATGATAACACTATTGTTCTCAAAATTATGTTTTGATCTACAGTCATGTGTCAATACGAACCTCCAATCCCTATCCAACACATCCGGGTAAAAAAACACTTGGTTGGAGTGTTTGGGGAAAACATAGGGCTCCTTAGCTTCATCCCAAATCTTTCTAGAGTTGATACATATCAGCCTACTATCACGATATTTCTTTACATTATTCTGATCAAAGGTGTCCCACCACTTGCACCTAAAAATAACACATTGGAAAGAAGAGAAATCCACTTCAATGATCTCTTTTATCTTTCTAACGTAACGTAACGTGCCCCGTACTAGGTTTTGATCACGGTGATTAGCTCGACCAGATTGATCGAACTTGACTTCCACTCAACAGTATTCTATCATGGGTCCATCATCGACATTTTCTCTACAAAAATGGTGTCCATATGCCCACATAGATGGGAACAAATGTAACTATAAAAATGTTAAAAAAGCATAATGTCATGTGTCATATAATAACCCAATAGTTAAAATATGAAATATAGATGTAACTACATTTCAAAGGTGCATTATTAAGTTTAAAATATACATAAATATATTATTACTGAGTGGGTGCACCCAATCCGTATGTTTAGCGCATCCTCTTCATCATGCGGGTAACGACCGGTTGCACTGTATTTCTCTCTGACTTGGTGAGAAACACAATTGTTGGGGCATATTTTTGGCATATTTTATTTGAAATGATCAGGATAAGGCACACTTCTACCATTCAACCATCTGAATTATTTCTTGTCACTATCCCATTTAATCCTCTTTTGTTCGTACAATGCGACCCACGTTTGTGTCACTTCATAATTGTAAAGAACGAGTTTATTGATTGCTTCAATTTCTGCATTCACTGATGAAATCAAACCAACATATGGTACATATGAGATCAAAATATACATTATATAGAAGTTCAACATGAATATTTACTTTGTTTAAATCTTGAAAAATTATAAGTCGCTTACTCTTGATCAAGTGCCTTTTTCCATTTGTTTGGAGCATCTTCCCTTCTCTTTTGTCTTCATCCCTTTCATTGTCCCAAATTACCGCACCTGGTCTGTTGTCGATATGTTTGATGTACTCACTGGAGTAATAGAAAGACTCATATGATATGTAACCCTCTTCCATAGACCCCTCAGTTTTTTCCCTTTGTCGAAAAAAATCTTTAAATTTCTTCATGTACCTCTAAGAATAACATCCAACGACAAGAAACCACCCCAACTAATTCAACCGCATCTACTAGGTGGATTAGAAGATGAACCTACAAGTCCATGAAACTCGTCAGCAGTTCCTTCTCAAACATACAAACAATCTCAACTATCTCGTGACGCTAGCATGGAAAGCTAGCCAAATGAATCACCTTTGACGTGAACCAATGTAAAAATGTAGATAATTTAGATATGGCACGTCCTATGTCTTGGGGGAATTCAAATTTCGCACACCCGCTCACGAACAAAGGATAATGACTCTACAAAGTTATAAACGCATGAAATAATATACAAAACTAGTTATTTTTTATGATCCCTACATGGGATAAGATTTATTAATATAAGAAATAATAAAATCATGCTTTTGACATTATACGTAATCTTAGAAGATTCAAATGGTCATGTGATTTCAACCCTGAAAAGTGTTAATCCATGGTGAAGCACCACTATAGTGAAGACCCATATGAAGATGACACCCTCACACCCATTATAACTTCCATTGCTAAAGAAATATCATATTTTTTAAAAATCCATGGGACATCATGGGACATCACCTTCTTTGAAATACCATGAATTAGAGGGAGTAACAACTCCCTCTAATCTTGTACTTTGTAATCGTCTTGGAAAATGTTTCTTTTTAGTTTTTGAAGTAATACTATCTTTCCTAACAACCAATATGTCACTTTGTTTTGATGATATGTGCCTCCATAAAGAAGATGAAACATTTTTAAATATATGAATGGGATCTAATAAGTGGGTATTCTTAATATGCTTCCAATACGGAGGGTTATAAAAGATAGATTTCCTTTTCATCCCAATGGGCAATTTCTCAACAAAGGTGTCGAAGGATTCTGGATCATCGAACATAGGATCCCCATTTTAATCAAACTTTTCTTTTAACTCCTTCTCCTTCTCTCTCTCATATGCTCTAAGCCATTCAGATGGTGTCATTATTGGAGGCCTTTGGGTTCTCTCTCATTTACCATTGAAAGCGGATGCTGCTCTTCTGCAAGGGTGTTCTTTTGGGAGGAATACCCCGGAGCAGTCATACACTGGCTTTCATAGGTTTTTGGACCATCTAACTTTCAGATAAGGTCCACAACATTTACATCCAAAATACCCTTTTTTACCGGACCTTAGAGATTATTGTATAAAATATATATGCATGGCACGTTAAATAATATCATGAAGATTAGAACAATTGCAACTAATTAAATAACTAATATGTGAAAGAATATTGTTACGTATATAGAAAAATCAATAAACATGTAATTTACCATAGAAAACACGTAAACCTCGATAATCATGTGTCATGTAAGCACATATGCCATACAATGTAAAAATCCTCTCTGCTATAATGGGCCTTGATAGATCGTATACATTTATCCCATCCCATAATTCCTTCAATTCATCTACGAGTGGTTTTAAGTAGACATCCATATTATTCACTTGTTTTCTACCAGGGACTATGAGAGCCAACATAAGATGTTCATTATTCACGGAAAACCATGGCGAGGGGGGAATTTTTATTGATCACTACTACAGGCCAAACATAATAGTTTGTGTCCTGGAGGGAATATGGGTTGATGTCGTCCATGGCTATGCGGAGTCCTAGACTTCGTACTTCATCCTTGAATTTTTCGGGCCATGTATCCTCTATATGCTTCATAACTATTGAATCTTTTGGGATTCACATAACTCCCAAATCACTTCGATGTGAGGCATTCTATCCCTACAACATAGCTAATTTTTTTACAATGTAAGAGCTTTTGAATCCTTGGGATTATAGGCATGCACCTCAATATATTAAAATGAGGACCACGTGATTTACCCTTACTTTTTTAGTTATCATACCTGTCATGCCCACATTTCGAAAATATCTCTTTTTCTGTGTATTCTCCTCAGATAGAATACAGTCATTTGGATATGCATGATATGATATGTACACAACATCTAACATTTTCAACAATTTCTTTACCTCTTCGCAGCTACCGGGCAAGACATTATTACTCGGAAGAACCTTATCTTTGAATAACCTATAGTTGGTGATTGTGAAAAATATTAAATGTACATTAATGCCGATATCATTATTAACGTTCATAAAATTGACCATTTGTAATCTTCATTGTGTGATTATATTTCTCAAAATATAAGGGAGGAATTGATGGTCAATTACCTCAAAATTTCCGACAAACATGCATTCGACAAGCCGAAAATTTATTTTAAGTTGTACAACAACATAGTTGTCCCCAAATGGGTATACTTTGACAGATCGCCAGGTCCAAAGAGAGGGGTGGTGGAAGCAAATTTAAGGCTTTCGAGAAAGGTATCAACGATATGAGTATCATCCCATAGTTAATCATCATTTTGGAATGCATCTAACAACATTGTCTCCATGGAATTGGTATCCCTTAAGTAATCATCCATGCCAACCTCTATTTTATTGCCTCCTTTGCCAAATTGTGAAGAACTACTATTATTGTAGTCATTCCTAATTGGTGAATTTGGACGTAGTGGGAATTGAATAGGTGGTTAATTCAACCATTCTTGGTATTATTCCTCTCTGATTTTTCTCTTTATTCATAATTCTCTAGATTTGACATTGTCGTGGGGTGCAATGAAAGATGGTATGTAGGTTTCTCATCATCACTAGAATCCTAATAATTTCAAAAAATATATTTGAACATGATTAGTACAAATCTATGATATCAATTAGTAATAATGTCGAAAATTCATGATTAATTGGTTTGACGTTGAAATAATTACATTAATGGATAAAATAAATAAATTCAATTAAATAATGAAAATATAAATAAAATCTCAAGTAAATATTACGTCTCGAGATCGATAGGAAGAAAAATGCGATGGAATTTGAGAAATATTATGGAATGAGCTAGATTTTGAAGAATTATCCATTCGATATAATTATTATATTTTCTCCCTGTATTTAGAAAAATTAATAATAAATTTTGGTGTACACACCTAAGAGTAATTTTGGTGCCTCAAAATTGGAATTATTGTTATCGGTGCTAATGTACAGTTAACCGCACTGGTTTGTTTTAGTTACTGTGCACTGGTGCTGTGTTATTAATTGACACACCAGTGTCGAATAGCCGCAAATAAAAAAAAGTGAAACTTTATTTTTTTTAAAGTGAGAAAAAAAACGGTAAATTGAAAAATGGGTGGTAAATTATTTTCGAAAATCTAATTTCATAAAACAATTCTTTAAATAGTAGAAACTTTTCATTATTTCATTATTTTTGAAAAATAATTCAGGAATATATTTTCATGAGAGACATACCTAGAGCAAGAGAGAATGAGAGCACTATGGAGCGGTGAAATACTTTCGACCAAAACTATTCAGACAATCAGAATTCCAAACCTCTGGTGATTCGAACCTTATAGTATAGAATTTTAAACCATCTCGTGATTAAATTTTACTGTAATAATTGTTTTTTTTTTACATTTTATGTTTGATATAATACATGGTAAGAAAAAAATTTTAATTTTACTATTAATTTTTCAGAAGCAAAGAAAAAGAAAAAAAAACCATTATTACGCTAAGCCATTGTTCTTTTTGTTTCTGCCCTTGCGTCTTCCTGTTTCTGTGACTTCAGAATTAGGGCTTTTCATTTTATATTTATAGGGTTTTTATTTCTATATATATAGGCCTATGACATCTAACCCGCGGGACGACTTGAGCCCTTGTGTGAATTTTTAAAAAACAATTTTTGTTTTAATCCGTGTGGCCAATGTAAAATAGTGCACTGGTGCACTCTTTTATCACAACACACTACACACACAATGTCTGATAAAAACAATTTAAAAAAAAATTATTATTATTAATCTGTACGCCATGTGTAAAATAGCACATCGGTGCACTATTTCATTATAGCGCACCACGCACGTATTGTTTGAAAAAATAAATTTTTTATTTTATCTTTGTGTTAATCAGTGTACCTATTAACATATAATGCACCGAGTCTCCTTGTTGACATAGAGCATCGTACGATGTCCCCTATTTTCTCGATGCATTTATAAGAACATGCCACACTGCCACCTCCACGACATCATATGCTACAAAAACTAACACTGGAGGATTTTTATTAATTTTTCTGTGTTAATTGGTGCCCTTGTTAACATATAACGCACTGGTTCTTCTTGTTGATAGAGCGCACCATATGGCGTTTCTACTGTTTTGGCGGTGTGTTTATAAGAACACGTTGCACCGACGTTGGTGCGTACTTCTTGAAAGGCATATCATTTTCTTGATTTTTTTTTTTACCTGAAATGTTTGTGATATATTTATAAAATATGTTAATGAATCGTATGGTACAAGTTTCATATTGATAAAGAAATGACTGACAAGATATAAAGTAACAAAACAATGATAGAGCATCGAGAAAAGAAAAAAATGCAAGTTCTTTGTAAATTCTTTACAAAAATTATTATTTTTGAACTATATGTAAGTTTAGATAATATGTATTGTTTATTGTGTATCATGTAGAGCCACAAAATGATGAAGCTCGATAAGGTTATTTATGATCTAGGATGAGAAGAGCATAAAATCTTGATGGAAAAATTGCAGAAGGATGAATCAGGTGAATGAAAAAATACTATTGATCCAATATGAGGTTTTTTTTCACTAATAATATACTTACAAATATTAGATAACATGTTTCAAACAATCTATTAATTCACATATGTTTAATGTTCTATAGGGACCAAAAACTCAGAAAAGGAATGTTGTTTTAAGAAAAGAAAAAAAATAGAAAATGCAAATGAAAATGAATTTCTTCTTAGCTCTTCTAGAGTGGTGCTGGAGGTTAACGAAAGGGGGGGGAATATTCAAAAATTTTGAGGGATCTAGCGGAATGAATGTATAGATGTTATTTCCACTTACAATACAAAAATCAATCCAATGATTCCAAGAACCAAATTTTATCTAAACTACACGATGAGCTTCTAGATAATTGGTTGATGAGACATGCCAGACTTTTAATAGCAAAAATGTACAACAACAAAAAAGAAGGAATGAAAAGGTAATATTCCTTTAAATGTTTTTCTAGAATTATATGTATAGATTACTAGAAAGCAACCATTTATAAATATCACTTTTGTTATATTCACTTTTCATATATAAATATAAAAATTAAATAGTTTATTGTCATATTAAATTTCCAGGAATATTATGAAAATCCCAAAGGATGAACGAGCTGATATTAGAAATATGCTAGTAGGAATGTACAAAAATGTGAACAAGGAGATGGTCAAAGAAATGGACATAATTGCATCTCACGAGGAGTCATATCAACAACAACATGCTTCAAATGTCATATATAATCATCGAATTTTTCGATTAGGTACAATAAATAAACAATTTAGCATTAAATATCAATTTTCAAGTATTTTCTTGTAGAAAAGAAAAGAAAATGGAACCCATTCAGCACATAAAACATGAATATAAGGAAGAAAAGGGTTAATATCTAAGATTGTGAGTAATTTTTACTTCCTTATAACAACTTAAATAGATTTCATTTATCCTAAGTTTTCTTATAACAATCATCATTGAATGTCTTGAAAGAGGTGCTAACATACAAAGAAGAACCATCAGACAAATTGATTGACATTGGATTAAATATGGGTTGTCAATATTTGTTGGCATATCAAAAATTAATTGTGGAATTTGTAAGCACCTATTGATCTTGTTTTACTTAGCTCCGTCTATAATTAATAGAACAAAAAAATATATATTTGTTATGGAGTATAAAACTTGCAGGAAACAAAGTATGGAACTGCGTCAACAAATGAAATGTTGAAATATGGCATGAAATTTGGTTTTGAAAGAATGTGTATAGTTCATGAGTCAATTAATGCTATGGTACATCATTTATTTTTATTTACATTGATGTATATTATTTAATATTGCAATTTTCATTATTCTCACCAATGTATATACACTCATTACAGTTTATTTTTATGTTTGTAGATGGAAGGCGAAGAAGAAGAAAACAATCAACACAGTGAACAAAACATTCCTCAAAATAACCCAAGTCATGGAAGTAGCTTGAGCAATGAAAATAGTTCAAGCGAATAATGATGATCAATCTGTTTGGATATCAAAGAAAGACATTGCATTTTTTGAAATATTTGTGAGTGAAATCAGACATTTTGTTTAATGTAATCGACATATTTTCCCAATTGAAAAAAAAAGGGCTACCAGTAACTGTCCCATTTTGTATGACAAAGAGTGTATTATTAATATATATATAATAAAATATGTTTTAATTTATTATATTGCATTCTCCATTGTCACTGTGAAATGTAACACGACTGATTAAATATATGGATGATTAAATTTTATAATGAAGAGATGGGAAATCTGGTGATATGATATAACAAATTAATCCAAACTCACATTCAAATGAACAAATAAAAATTTAATTGATATGAATAGTGTTATAAGATATGTGTCGACTTTTGATGAATAATGAATTTTAAAAAATCACAATAATTGCACCATCACAGGTCGATGTTTCTAAAAAATACAAAATGACCACCGGTGCATTTGTATGATAATGCGCACCGATGCGTTTCTACAACCTATGGGCACCACACAAATACCAATACCAATTAGAAAGCTCAATGCATTTGTGTGATACTGCGCACCTATGCGTTTATGTGCAACTGCTCACCCGTGCGTTTCTACGACCTATGGGAACCACATAAATACTAATACCAATCAGAATGCTCGGTGTGTTTGTGTGATACTAGCGCTGGTGCGTTTGTATAATCTTGTGCACTGGTGCATTGATATGACCTATGGGCACCGCAAAAATACAAATACCAATTAGAATGGATTAGTGTGTTGTATCACATACAGTGCGCCCGATGTCATTTTACACCTTAAGGACCCGGTGCATGCACCTTCGACTGCCCTGAGGCGACTGTCTGGCTGACACACACCAGGACATTTCTAAACACCCCGGGGCATCCTAATTTTTTTTTATGTCCTAGTGCTTGGTATGTTTACAGTACCAGTGTGTTCACTGTAAAATGCACCGGTGCGTTGACACCTGATTATCTCACCGATGAGAAAAACATATCTAACAACCTATGGCTGCCCAATTTTTTTTAGTTGTGTTGAAATTTCTTTAGAAGCTCTGCGAGAACCTCCGTTACCAAAAAAAAATGTTTTAGCAAATGTTTTTTTGACAATTTTGGCCAATTTTATAACATTAAAAACCTCTGTTATAACCTCTGCTAGAGGGTATTTTCCTTGTAGTGTCACCACCATGTAACTACATCCATTTCACTTTCATCATCATTTGTGTTACCCTTGTGTTATCCAAACATTATTAATTTCTAGTTCTTTTAATTTAATTTGTGATCAAAAGTTAGGAAATAATATGCATATTCTTATACCTTAAAAGTGGAAATATTTTTGTGACATGTGTAGTGTTATGAAACCAGCTCCAAAAATAGAAGAAAAGGTAGATCAACACCTTATAAATCAGCCACTTCAAGGGGGAAACCTCCTTTACATTACATAAATGAACAATTCTTGGATGATACAAATGACAAAACATCCTTTCTATATATAGGAGTCCATGGAGTCACAACATAATCCTATCTGACCTAACAATAATAATGTAAGGACATAATAATAACAATATGGGGGCTACAGGGGTACAAAAATAACAATAAGGGGGATAACCTAACAACAATAAGGGGATACACTAGTATTATAGGGACTTAACATGCTCCTCTCCTTCAAACAAGTGTTGCCATCAACTGATCAGATTTGGATCAGGACCTAAGTGATAGCTCAAATTTCAAGTGTTCAAAAGTGTGCCAAACCTGAGCGACCAGATAGATCTCATCTTCATGATTCTGGTGCCGTGAAAGGCTCGAAAAACCGACACTGTATGAAGAAGTTATCGCATTTTGAAAATTCCAGTAAACTGCAAATTTTGACAGTTGACCAGGGTTGACTATGCATTTGTACATTCAGCAAAAAGAATCTTCTAGGGAATATTCCTAGAATATTCCTTGGAATATTTCTAGAATATTCCCCAAAATATTCCCCAAAATATTCCTTTCGGGGAAATTGCAAGAGGAAAAGTGACAATGTTTTATTGGGCATGGATTTGAAGGGCTAATGAAAAGGTCCCATGGGGCCAGCCCTAATGCCACCATGTGGCCCTGGAACTGCGTGTTAAATTTTTTGTGGGTTAGTAGGGTTTGACACCGCGACCTCTGATAGAGAATGCACCTGCCACACCGCATGAGCTAGAAGAAGATCTTAACCTTATTAGCTCTCGAGTTGTATTTCAAGTTTAATACATATGCATTTGGGGTGGTCCCAACCCGCCGGTAGTCCTGTGGAAGGTTGGTCACATGAAAAGGCATAAACGATAGCATAAAACTTAACACTGAAATAATTTTTCGCAAACGGTTTCACGTTAATAGTTATCACATGTTTTAACCCTTCGCACCATAAGCCATAACTCCAACGGTTAAGGCATAACCTCTAAAATTTAATATCCTTTGGAGCATTCACATGGTAATTATTAGCTAACCCTCCACACCATAAGCAATAACTCCATTGGTTAACTCTGGTTGAAGTGTTATTACCCAAGGTTTCGGCCTTGAGCTTCGCTCTTCCAATAGCTATTACTGTATGGTTTGAATTGGCATATGGTCACCCAACCATAGCAATTAATATTATGGTTCAGACTGGCAGTTATATTGGAGGCACGTTTTATGTGGTGGAAATTCCCAAAATAACTCCAGTTAAGTGGAGTCATCCACAATTAGTGGAGCTTTTCTAGGTGTTACTGGGTAAATGAGTTGGAGACTCATTTTTTGACCAAGAGAGAGTAATTCTTAGCTAATTGGAGAATTTTGGAGCCATTGGTGAGCATTATAGAGCCATCAAAGAATTTTGAGCATGATTTTGATTCAGAGTAGTTCTGAGGGCCACCAGGGCCACCAGGAGCTAGCAGGAGAATGAGACCTAGCCAAGGCAGTCAGTAACCATTCTCAGCAACCCAATAGTAAATTTTGGATATCTTTGACATTAAAGAGCCATTGGTGAGGTTTTCAGAGTCATCAATGGACTTCTGAGCATTATTTGGCTTAAGAGAAATTCTAAGGGCGACTAGGGCCACCAGGGGCTAGCAGGAGAATGAGGCCTATCCAGAGTAGCCAGTGACCATTCTTAGCACAAAAATAGTTTATTATGACTATTTTGAACCTTATGAATTCAATGGAAGTATTTTCATAATCTTTTGAAGACTTCTTAAGGCTGAGACGCTTTAGGGAAGTTTTAGTGAGCCTTGAGCCACAGTGTGCCACCAAGTGTCGGAGGCATAACTAGAGCAGCCAGAGGCCAATTTCAGAAATAGGATAGTCTATTCTGACTATTATGTACATTATGAATCCAATGAAAGGATTTTTAGAGCCATTTGGAGACTTCTAGAGCTAAATAAGCCATATGGAAGTTTGAGGGAGCTAGGAGGGCCACTAGGGCCACCAACTGTGGGAGGCCTAAATTGGGGAGCCAGAGCTCATTTTGAGCAAATGAACAGACTATTTTGGATTTATGAATATTTTGGAGACATTAGAAAAGTTTTCCGGGATATAAAATGAATTCTAAGGGAGTTTGTGCCATAGAGAAGCTCAGGGAATCTTAAGGGCACTGACTGCAAAGGTCAAGTCAAAGGGAGCCTAGGTCCATCTCCAGAGAGATAGTAGTAATTTAATGGGTATGATGGTATTCTAAACCCATTGGTAAAGTTAAAATAACCATTTGAATTGATTAGGAGACTTCTACGAAATTTTCCATCATAATCCCAAAGATCCAAGTCAATTGACAAAGGCTCAAGGAGACGTAGCCCACGACATTTGGGTGAACTCCTTTATTAAATTTGATTTTATGTGTTGATGATTAGTTTGATGAAATTCATTTTTTTGTACATGATTATTATTAGAAAAAACAAATGTTTAATTCCTCACACATAAAGACTTAAAATAGTTTAAAACGCATACACTTGATTCAATTATTCAATTCTGCACTATCAAGTATAAGAAAGATCTTAATTTGTTTAACTTAGTGGGAGGAACTTGCATAGCATAACAAGTCAGCCACCCATTTCAGATCAGGTGGTATTAGAGCACTAGGTTTCTTGCTCGACAGAGCACTAGGTTACTTGCTTCCTTGTTTGACTTGAAGGGTGTTGAACAGTGCAAAGAATTTAACTGTTTTCAAATTGACTGATCCTTCCAAGTTTGAGTTTTATAGAGGTGAAGGGGAGCTATTGTTAGCTAATTTTAGAAGAAGAAAAATAAGGAACAAGGCTTAAATAAATCTCCTTACCCAAAGGAGCTCAAGGCAACCGTTGAAGCACAAGAGGGATTGTTTGCAAAAGACACTGCTTGAATAAGAGATACAAGCTGTAGAGAAGAGCTTGAATCTACAACAATATTATTTAGAAGCTTTATCAACTATTTTTTAAGATCTTTGAATTATTTTTGAAGTTATTTAATTCATTTACATAATGATGAAAACTTCATCAAGTCATTTTTCTAAATCCTCCTCTCTTTTTGATGAAGAGATGAAGCAAGACTTCTACATCCTCAAGGATATGGTGAAAATTTTGTATGGAGATGGAAGAGAAAGCACTAGACTTCATGAGTAATTGGTTGCTATGAAGCAAGAGAAAGAAGGACTTCTACAAAGAATGCATGAGATGGAGATGCAACTCCATTATTCCCAAGAGCCCTTAACGAAAAACATGCTTGAAGCAGAGGTAAAACACTCAAAGTTGTCTTCAAATTCATCTTCAGATAGATGTGTAGGTTCATTTGAAAAACAAACTAGAGGTATAGGGTCCAAATTAATGTTAAAGATGGGATATGAAGGCAAGGGTCTAGGTAGACATGCACAAGGCATGATAGAGCCTATTATTGTTGAGGAAACACCTAAGAATTTTGGTCTAGGCTATGTTCAATCTTATGGAGAAAAATCTACAGACATGAAGGCACTTGAGGCATTTCCAAAAACAAATTTTTTTACAGGTTCAAACCCACAAACATGTCAAGTTTGTGTTCAAGATGATTGTCGTTGTTTGATGACAATGTTTTAGCAGGATGTTTGTAGACATGTAGCTTATGGCGAGCAAAATATTTCTGATAGTTATCAAGAAATGGACACTAATGTTGGTCTTCAAAAGAGAGCTAGAACCTCTTCAATTTCATCTCCTCAAGAAGCTAAAAAATATGGACATGCGAAGAAACATTTGAGGTATAATTCTTCCCATTGTCAAGTTGATTTTGACTATATTAAGCATGGAAAATTTGCATGGATGAAAGGAAGAAAGAGTTGTTGTTCCTATTGTGGTTTGTGCAACCATGAAGTTTCAAAATACTGGAAGAGGATGAAGGCATACAAGAAACAGTCGAAGCGAAGGAAACTTGAACTAAAGATGCAAAAGACTTGCACACATTGCCAGAAGAAGGGACATTTTATTGCCCAATGTTGGACATTTCATCCAACCAATCATCCTAAGCATTTGAAGCAAGAGGATAAAAGGATTTGAGAAATTGGAACCAAATATTCCATCATCGATGTGGGACCAGATGTTTCACAAGAATAATATTTTCAGCAGCAAAAGTCACCATGAAAGTGGCTTGGTAAGAAGTGTTTTGACTTCTTGACCCAGTAAGACATACATTCATTTGTACATATGCCAATTTCAGCCATGTATGCATGTATTTTTGTTGAAAACTTATGTTTTTATGAGCCACCTTTGATCGATGATCAAGGAAATGATGTTCAACTACCTTCAATTGAAGATTTCTTGCCATAATTTTAGATGAGCTCAAAGAAGATACAATTCTTGACAGGAGGACAAGAGTATCAAAGAGGGAAGTGTTGAATACCTTCGAGCTGGGGCTCAAAGGCACTAAGCCAAGCAAGGAAAAGTGGATGGAGGTTGGAAAGGTGAAGGAGTTTTACTCTCATCTAATGAACATGTAATCAAATATTTTGGGATCCAAAAGATTTCCAATGTGGAGGAGTGATTAGATTTGGATCATGACCTAAGTGATAGATGAAATTTCAAAGTGTTCAAAAGTGTGTTTAACCTAAGAAAATGGATAGATATCGTCATCTTGATTCTGACGCCACAAATGGTTAGAAAAAGAAGGCAATTAGTGGAGATTTTCTAGGTGTTACTTGGAAAATGAATCAGAGACTCATTTTTAGACCATTAATAGCTAATTGGAGCATTCTGGAGACATTGGTGAGGGTTACAGAGCCATCAGAGAACTTCTGAGTGTGATATTTCTTCAAAGAAGTTCCAAGGGCCACTAGGGCCACCAGGAGCCACTAGGAGAATGAGGCCTAGCCAGGGAAGTCAGTAACCATTATCAACAACCCAATAGTAAATTGACTATATTTGACATTCCAAATCTATTGGTGATGTTTAAAGAGCCATCAGAGGACTTATGTGCATTATTTTTATTCATAAAAGTTTTAAGGGCCATGAGGGCCACTAGGGGCTAGCAAGAGAATGAGGCCTTCTAGAGCGGCTAGTGAAAATTCTCAGCAAACCAATAGTCTATTCTAACTATTTTGAACCTTTTGAATTCATTAGAATGATTTTAAGAATATTTTGAATACTTCTGAAGGCCGAGATTCTTCAGGGAAGTTTTCAATGAGCATAGAGCCATGGGCTGCCACCAGGTGTTGGAGGCGTAATCGGAGCAGCCAAAGGCCAATTTCAGCAAGTGAATAGTCTATTATGATGATTTTAGACATTATGAATCCAATGAAAGGATTTTAAAAGAGATTTGTAGAGTTATAGAGCTGAAGAAGCCGTAGGGGAGTTTCAGGGAGCTAAGAGGGCCACAAGGGCCACTAAGTGTGGGAGGCCTAGATTGGGGAGCCAGAGCTCATTTTGAGCAATTGAACAACCTATTTTGGATGCCTGATATATTCTTGAGATATTAGAAAAGGTTTCAGTGATCAAAGAGGACTTCTAAGGGAGTTTGTGTCATAGAGAAGCTCAGAGGAGCTTAAGGGCACCGACAACAGAGGTTAAGTCAAAGGGAGCCTAGGTCCACCTCCAGAGAGATATTTGTCATTCTAGGGGTATGATGGTATTCTTAACCCATTGGTAAAGTTCAAATAACCATTGGAGTTGAGTAGGAGAATTTTAAAAGAGTTTTTCCATCATAATCCCAAAGATACAAGTTAATTGACAAAGGCTCAAGGAGACATAGCCCACGACATTCGGTTATTAAATTTGATGTTATGTGTTCATGATTAGTTTGCTACCATTCATGCTTGCTGTAAATTCTTATTATCAGCAAAAAAAAAAAATTAATTCCTCACACATAAAGACGTAAAACAATTTAAAACACATACACTTAATTCAAGTATTCAATTCCGCACTATCAAGTATAAGCAAGATCTTAATTTGTTTAACTGAGTGGAAGGTGCTTGCATAGCATAACAAGTCATCCACCCATTTCAGATCATCAACGCTTGATTATTTATGGATGTTTCTGTATAAAATTATCATCCTCCCATGTGGAATATTCAACATGTAAGTTCTTCCACTTGCTGAGATACTCTAAAACTGATCCATTTGGTAGTTTTCAAGTTCTTGTTTATGTGCTACTTTAGAACTTACTTTGTTGCAATGTTGATCTTCCTGTTGTTTTGTTTGATTCTGCGCCAAAGTTAGATTATCCTTTGAGAGTTGGAGAACTTGTTGTTGATGCTTGATGTGATCTTCCACTATTTTATTATCCATATTAACTTTCATTTTATCCTTCAAACCATCCATCTTAGCCTCCATTTTTTCCTTTAAACCATCTATGACATCTTTGATTTCTCTTTGCAAGATCGAAATTTGTTGCACTTGGTACCGTAATTTTTATATATGATACTACAATTATTCCTCTTCATGCGTCATAGTAGAGCTTTTTGAGGGCTCAATGGGTGTGGAATTATTTTTTTGAGGAATTATAGAACCAAATACTAATAAAAATGCTTGAATATGCCCTTGGATTCACTTCAATATGATTTTTCAAAAAAACGTTATAAAATTTTAAAAAACAAATACACATCTTTTTGTTGCCTTTTCGGAGGTAGATATTAAACCTGAATTATCTCTTTGATTTTGGATCTTCAATATTTTAAATTCGGTCCTGTATTAGCCTTCTAAATCTTCTTTCCAACGCCATGGATCTGACTTGATTTGGATGCTTCAATTCAAAGTTATGCCCAATCTCCCACAATGACCTAATTATGGACTAGTTTAGTAGAGCGAACTTGTATGACGTGCCACGTGTCATTATCTTCCTCCGGCTCTAAAATTGATACACACGAAACTAAAGTCTATGTACTTTTGACCACCTTTTATAGAATTCCAATATGATGCTCAAAGAGGGATTTACGGTGATTTTCCCAAGGTCACCTCTTTTAGATGAAATTTGGGAGCCCGCAAAAACTCTAACTTCCACAGATCATATCTCTGAAAATATTACGAACCAAGATCTGAAATTTTTACACGAATTTCCTTAGGATTTCAGCTTTGCGTGGTAAACATTTTAGCTTCTGAAACTTCGTACAAAAAGGTTATAGCGAAAATACCATCATGACCTATTTGGACCAGTGAAACCGTAGAATCCAAACCTCTGATACTAAATGTTATGAAACCAACACCAAAAATAGAAGAAAAGAGAGATAAATGCCTTAGAAATAAGCTACTTTGAGGGGAAAACCTCCTTTACATTACAAAAATGAAAAATTCTTGGATGATACAAATGAAAAAACCTCCTTTCTATATATAGGAGTCCATGGGGTCACAGTATAATCCTAGCCGACCTAACAATAATAATGTAAGGGCACAATAATAATAATATGGGAGCTACAGGGGCAGAAAAATAACAATAAGGGGGTTACACTAACAAAAATAAGGGGATACACTAGTATTATAGGGACCTAACATGTAGGTTCATTGGAAGCTTCTAAGGCACCCTTATGTGGCCTCCCATGATCAAATTTGAATTCCCTCATGAATATTTGAAGATATGCCACATGGAGAAGATCATGCAAGATAAGGTGATGTGTCTTATTGGTTGAGACACTTGTAGATCTATGGAGAAAATAGTGGATCTCCATTATTGAGTTTGTTTCTCAAATCTTGTATAAATAGGAGGAATTTCTCCTATCATAAAAGGGGAAGGAATCATAGAATGTTTTGTAAACAAGGCTTGAGATGGAAGGGGATGTGAAGTGAAGAGCTACTGATCTAATGAGATTAGGAGTGTAGATTTCCATTGTGTAAAGTTGTGAGCTTATAAATAAAGAAGGTTCTTTTCTATCATTGTGTTTTAGAAAGTGAGTTTTGTGAGTTGGAATGCTATTGGACAATGGAACGGCCCCCATCAACGATATGCATCCCTTTGTAAATTTCTATGTTTAATTATTTTGTTTTACTTTGATTCATGCAAATAGTTTAGCTTTCCATTGCAAATGTTATCTTATTTTTCAAGTGGGATTAGTTAGTTTTCATTGCGAGTGATATTTCAATTATGCAAACATAGATTAAGATTTCAATTACGCAAAGTCCGTTTAGATTAGAATTCAATTACGCAAAGTGTGTTTATACTAGAATTCAATTATGCAAAGTGTGCTTAGATTATATTTCAATTACACAAAATGTGTTTTCCCTTTATGAAAAGCAGTTTAATCATTATATTATATTTATTTTACTAATCCCTAGTGTAGGCACACCTCATAGTTTACGAACGTCCTCATTGACAATTTATGTGGGAAATAAAAGACGACTATTTCACCCAACATTTTGGCGTTGTTTCCGGGGAGGTGTACATAGGGATTAGTGTTAGTTTAGAACGTTGTTTCACTTGCTAGCTTAGTTTCAATTCCATTGCAATTTCATTTTCGCAATTTCATTCCTTTCATGCAATTTTAGTTTTTCAATATTATATTAGTTTTTCCATTCCTTTATAAATTATGGATAATTAGCTTTTCTTGTATATATATATATATATATATATATATATATATATATATAAACAATAAACACACACACACACACACAAAACACATTTAAAATAAAAGAATTAAAAAAAAAACAATAAAAAAACATTAAAAAAAAATAACAATAAAAAAAAAATGATAAGAAAAATTTTGCAAACAAACAAAAATAATAAAAAACAAATAAAAAAAATCCCCAAAAAAAAAACAAATCAATCAAATAACGAATAAAACAAAACATGCATAATACAACAAAAGCAAATGAAAGTCATGGAATAAAAATATGAATTACAAAAAAAATTATATGAATTAAATGAAACACAATTGCATAAAATAAAACAAGGTTAAATGAGTTACTTTAAAAAGAATTTAGACTTCTTGAGCATAAGTTGCATTCTTAATCCAATGCTTTGTGTGTTGGTCGGGCTTCGTCCTTGATCGAATCTACAATGAAACAAGAAAAAAATGAAAACTTGCGATGCGCATCTCGTCCAGTTTTGATTGTTGTTGTAATAGTAGTTTATATAATCATTCGATAGGTCGATATGGCCAAAATATTGTGAACAAGAAAAAGAGTTTGAGTTTATATCAAACATTTCTTTGGTCGAATTCTTTATCACAAATTTAAGTTTGAATCTAAATCAATTTGACATCTCGACGCATGTAGTGCAGATCCATTTTGTTAGCAGAGATCTCACAAATTTTTTTATCATAGAATCTATTTCACCCTCTCCTCTTTGTTCTGTAATATCTACCTTGGGGAAGCCCATCAAATGCTTAGTTAATGAGAATATTTACTGCGACTATTCAAGCAATATAGAAAAGAATATTTCCTGCATATCCTTCAATGGAGAAGCTCATGAAGGGTATCTCAAAATTTTCTTAGTTGAGGAAGGCCAAGCTGGAAACAATTATATCTCTCAAGAGAAAACAAGTTGCGAAGGCTAAAGCATCCAACGCAAATGTGTGGGCTCTTTTCTTCACTCTCTGCTTTTGTATTATACTGATTATGCAAAGTATATTTTCCCAGAGAAATGGTGGTCCTCAGTCCTCACCTGCAAGGTCCCCATATTTGAAGATGGAATAATAAACGAAGAGAAACAAAATGCAAAGAGTTATCACTGTGTGAGCCTCCAGGAAAAATCAAATGCGTAAGAGATTAAAACTTCATTATTAAAATTCATTGTTTGACCAATTGGGGGAGAATATGGAAAAAATAAAACATGGGTTTCTCTCATAATGGGGTGAGTTATCTTTGTTATAAGTGATTTCCTCAAATTCATAAACAATTGAGGTATTTTCTAGGTTCTTTGGAGCCTTATTTTCAAGGTTGCATGAGAAAAACAGATTTAGAATTTAATGCATATATAGTTGCAGCCATGCAAAAAAATCCAGTTTTTTCTTATCCATATGAATTATATCTGCCACCTAGATGCTGAGCAGTACCATATTGATTATCAAATTGGTGAGCTTGAGCAGGATGATGGTAAAATAATACATCAACATCATATTTGGTTTTTTAGTTTAATTCTGAAAGACTTGTAACAGTGTTCACCGAGATTATGTGCTCGGAATAGAGGTTAAGTCTTTCATCCTTCTTAGTTTCCTTTCAAAAGAGTACACGCCATTTAATTTCTTTCAGAGGTGCTATGTGGTCAATTTTGTAAATTCAGATCTTGTAAATACTTAAAGTATGCAAGTTGGTTGGAACCTAACATGATAGTTACAAGGAGGCCCTGACTTTTTCTCATTTTTGACATGGTAAATTCAAAGAGGCTGTCACATTTTCATTTTTCATTTCTGTAAGGTGGTGTTGATCTCGAGACAACATTTTCAACTAGCAGAAAATGTATCATTTTCACAAACAAATTTCAGTGGAAGTTTGTGATGGTTTCCAATGTATTTATTGAAATATATGTTGTAGTTGTTGAACGAGTCAGAGATAGAAAATGGCGTTCACCATTTTAGTTACCATTAAAATGCTTGGTAGAAACTAAATGGAAAGTAAATTGTATCAATGAGAATTAAGCCTTTTTTTTAATTAAAAAAAATGCCTTTTTAATAAATTTGTTTATTGCATCAATAAAACAAGTAGGAACTTGCTCATTTTTTTGGAGAAGGTGATAATTAGATCAGAATTATTATTTTCATAGCTATCTGTGCAGGATTTTAGCTACAGAAATTGCACAATTCTACAACTGAAGAAAAAAAAAATCCAGCTGAATAACCCCATTGAAGAAAGAAACAATGTAAAAAATCAGAAGACACAAGACAAAATTAATTGAATGAAGGCGTAATAGCTCGCCATAACTAAATTTAATTGCAAAATTGAAGTTTGTTAATATTGATATTTTTCAGTTATCATTGGTTTTGTCTAATATTATGTTTTCAAGCATGATACAGGAGAGAAGAAGAACCATAAGAGCACTTTATCTACAGGGGTCGATTTGCAAATTTTGATTGAATATTGTTTTTTGAGGAATCATTAAGCATTTGAAAATTAATATTTCTTTATCTTTATGAAATTCTATGGTTCAAATGTAAATTGAGGAAATTGTGCATATGGTCATTTTTTTTAGAATTTGGATTTATTATCGCAATTGTGAAACTAGACTAACCATAATAATTTGAAATGAAGACATGTCATAAACCTGTTTTACTAAGAATTAATTATGAATTTTTTTTTGCATAGGTAACTAGAGAAATTGATCAGTTCCCTTTGAACACACTTATGTTTTATTGCAATATTAGTGCCATGCTTGTTTTAAGGTTCCAGGACAATCAGAGAATTGTCGGAAGCCAATTTATGCACGATTAGTTTTCAAAGACAAATTTGGAGAAAAGAATGAAGAAAATGAATCCATGTCCATTATTCATGAAGGCTATTACCTTTCCTCCCTCTGAAAATCACAAATCCATCCAAGTATTTCATGTATGATTACAATCATTTTTCCTATAAAAATTCCTATGTTGTTCCATGTATTCACATACATTGTCCATTTGATTTTCATTCATTTTCCACCCGTAACCCATGAATACAAACAAGCAACTCACTTATATGCTGATTAACTCAATTATATTTTTTCTTTCCATGTTTATTTTCCTTTCCCAATAAATCTCGCTTTAAAGAAAATTGTATATCTCTAGACCATTTTTAGTCTTAAAAATATTTTTAAAGAGTACCCTGAGGCTTGCATGCGTTAATGGAAATTTCTCTCGTTGACAAACAGTGGGAATACATTAATGTCCCTTGTTTGACAGATCTTATAGGTGACTCGATATCAGGAAATTTATTCGTACCTAGCAAGATGTGCTTAGGCATCTTGACTCGCATTTTCATCAATGGTGAGAGGTCTCATGTTGATTAGTGGCATAAATTAATGGCCACTAATTCAACAAATTTTTACTATGTTCGATATCAAAAAATTCATTCACATAGATAAGATTTGTGCCAATGTGTGATAATGACATGAAGACTATCAGATCCATCATTATTCAAAATTTGTAGTAGATGTAGCAGATTCAACAAATTTAGTAGCAGCAATAAAGACTCACTTTCACAACTTCATCCACTATTTGCACAACCAATTGAAGAAGCATAAAATCAGATTTTTGTAGCAGCTACATATGCACAACTTATCTATTTCATAGGTAAGTGAATATATGTTCTTTTCTAACTTTTTATCATGTAATTCCTTAAAATGCTAAAGTTATAAATTTTGGAAAAAAACTTCACAATATCCCTTTTCTGACTTCATAAAATTGCAAATACAATCAGTTGGGGGGAAGGGATATCACTTTATATATTTACATCTTATGTCACATTCCACATCGCTTTCATATAACTATCATAAGACTACTATTGCATTAAGGTTCAAAAATATTATATGTTTTGCAAATCATAAAATTGATGAGCTTGTTAGATGGCTAATTGAAAATATAAATTATCAATGTTTCCAGAATATTTGGATGCAAAAAAGAATAAACAAAGTATTGTTACACAAGAACAAATACTCATCAATTTTGGTTGTCACACAAGAACCAACCATAAAAAAATCAATTTTGGTTGTCACACAAGAACCAACCATAAAAAAATCGATTCTGGTTATCACGCAAGAACCAACCATAAGGATGAATGTTGTAATCCAATGTATTTCAAAGAAAAATTTGCAAAAATAATGAAGTTATCAATTGCTATGATCATGCAAAGTTAAGGTAGAATTTTTTAGCACCTGAATTGGACCCCAGGCTGCAAAGGCAAAACAGGGTAACAAACTAAACCATGCTCGGCCTTGTAGCTAGCCCTACAAGGACAGGAGAGGGCTCTCTCCGTAAAAGAATATTCAATGGAATGCAATAAATGAACTGATATTAGGCTAGATAAAATGATGGAAAAGGTTTAATAAAAAAAATGAATGAATGAATTTCAGGGATGTGTGGGATATGAAGGGACAATTGAAACCGGGAATTAAATCAAGAGACAGGGTATTTCATGGGGCAAGATAGGCAAGAAACTTAGCAAATTAAAATTTAATAAGGATGGGATGGAAAGACTGGTGAGGAGTTGAAAAGGGCACAATAAATGGATCCCTTTCAAATAGAAGAAAACACATAGAGCATGAATGATTTCCCAAGGAAGATCATATAAAATGGATTCTACCTTTCTATCTTGAAAGCATTCAAAAGAATGGAACACATAACAATTCACATATGAAACAAAGGAGAGAACAAATGCTAAATTTCATACCGCATAGATCCCACAAATCAGAGCTGCATCTCTTATTAATTCTTGTCAAATTGTACAATGTAGCGCAGAGATGTTCTTCCACACTATTCCCCTACTTTCTCCTACTCAGAAAAAACTGCTTTACAAACGATTTACAATACAATAAATAAGCTTGAAATGTGGGAACACAGATCCACAGAAGTGGGGGCTATTCTAACAGCTGAAATACAATCATAGAAAGTAATACAACAATTTTCCCCTGAATGTAAGGGAAAACATCACATTGTCTGCTTTGAAGATTTGCTGTTTAGGCTGCATAAATGAAAATAGGTAATCTGGTGAACAGATCTCCTATTTTTTTCTTTTGTAGATATCTTCATTTTATTTTAAGTTCCCGGCCCTTGGACTGTTCCTTTGCTTTCATTTATTTCTTTATTCTTTGAATTTTAATAAAATTCCGTAGAAATAGAACTAAATGAAATTATATGTTGTGTGAAGGGAAAAATGAATTTTAAATGGGAAAAAGGAAGGGAGAGGCGGGACCCGAATGTAAATCGCAATCGGAGTTGGAGAAAGAGCGAAGAGATATCATTTTAAAACACAATGCAATCGTAATCGGAATCGGGGGTAGAGTGGGGTAGTACATTGCCAATATTGCGATGCGATGGGGAGAAAACCTTTGTAATAAACAAAGCAGCGAAATTTTCACCTTTACAAAGGAGAAATGGGTTTTATGATGAATGGCGGAGGATTTTAATGGTGGGACTGGGGTATAATCGCAATCGCAAATCGGGCTCAGGAGAGAGGGGCAGGCGGAGTGACAAATATAATAGTGCCATCGCAAATCTCAATCAGGAATGAGGGAGGGTGTATCACATAATTGGATCCGCCGATTTGTGATTTGCGATGTGCGGTCAATCGCAATCGCATCGAAGATGGGGGGAAGAGGAGTAATCGCATCGGAAGGGAGGGAATGTGCGATGTGATCGGGAGTTGCGATGGAAATACTTGCGATCAAAGAAGGGCGCGATCGGGAGATCGGAGCGATGGTGCAATTTATGGTGGGCCGTCCGATCGGCGAGAGTAATCAACGGTGGGATGAGCGATCGGAGGTTGACGCGATCAATCGCATCACAAGTTTTGCGATGGACCGATCGGAACATACCATATAAAAGTTGTGATTATGATTTGAAATTTTATATTATAAAGTTTTATTATATTATTGGCGGGGAAGGAAAAAAGGGGAAGTGGTTAAAGGGGCGGGGGCTTTATAATATGGAACTTTTTATTATGAAGTCCAATGGGTCATGGAGGGGAAGTGGTTTTAATTATAAAATCGCATATATATTTTTAAGAAATAATTTATAACATGATTTTATCATCGGAAGGGGGGGGAAAGGGATTTTTAAGGGAATATTGAACTTTAATAACACAAAGTTTAAAGGGATAAATGGGGAAATAGGGGGGACTTAGGGAATACAGGGATTTTACTTCACTTATGCATAAAATTCAATTCAGAAGTCAGTTTTGAGAGTGTAGCATACCATTGGAAAGCTCTTTTTGGGCTCTTTCTGATGGATCTTCTTTGAAGATGATTTGGCGCTGAACATGCTGCGGAAAGCTTCTCTAAAGGTAGGGAAATTATTTTGTGGAGATGACAGCTTCTGAATTGTGACTTATTACATATGATGATATAAAATTACATAATGAATGATAATAAAGGTAAAATATCATGTTTTCACCTCAAAACATGGTTTTGAGGTGAAAATTACATCAAGATGAATAAAATGTCTCTTTGATTCTTCCTGGTGCTGTGACATTGGGCTTATTTGGCTTCCTCATGACCTTGTTGATATTATTGATATTTGACTCATTAATTTGACCATGGTGAGACCCTAGAGACTAATGAGACCCATCCTATGACCTATTGATATGATTTAAAGAATAAAGGTGACTAATGACTAAAGACCATAGAAAGGAAGATCAGCAAGTATCTCGTGAGGGAAAACTGATAAAACAATACTACCATCAAATGAATCCATGACCTAGCGGAATGGTGAAATTTATTCGGTATGAGACACCTAATATGCAAATGAAAAAGAGCAGTTTTGATCACTGATGGAAGTATGACTAGACTGACACTAACATAATTAATACAAGCCAAATCTCATTGAAAAGAAAGACAATTCAAAGGGATGAAATGAATCAATGTAATAGGTTGCACGAGGACATGGATTAACTTCAGTTGGGGGGTATGATGAGTCTCATAATTGTCCTTAAAAGGAAATCCACTTTCACCATCATGTCCATTATATCACCTCCATTTCAGCACCATGTCACTATATTCATCTAGCTTTCATCATCATTTGGGCTACCCTTGTGTTTCCCAAACATTATTAGTTTCTAGTGTTTTCAATTGAATTTGTGATCAAAAGTTAGGAAATAATATGTATATGCATACACCTTAAAAGTGGAAAGAATTTTGTGACATGTGTAGGTTAATTGGAAATGAATAAACTTTAAAGAGATGAATGAATGAAGAGAGAAAGAAAGGATCATGCAAGATAAGGTGATGTGTCTTATTCGTTGAGACACTTGTATATCTATGGAGAAAATAGTGGATATCCATTATTGAGTTTGTTTCTCAAAGCTTGAATAAATAGGAGTACTTTTTCCTATCATAAAAAAGGAAGGAATCATAGAATTTTTTGTAAACAAGGGTTGAGATGGAAGGGGATGTAAAGTGAAGAGCTATTTATGTAGTGAGATTACGAGTGTAGATTTCCATTGTGTAAAGTTGTGAGCTTATAAATAAATAAGGTTATTTTCTATATTGTGTTTTAGAATGTGAGTTTTGTGAGTTGGAATGCTATTGGACAATGGAAGGGACCCCATAAACAATATCCATCCCTTTGTAAATTTGTAAGTGTAATTAGTTTGTTTTACTTTGATTCATGCAAATAGTTTAGCTTTCCATTGCAGACGTTATTTTATTTTTCAAGTGTAGATTAGTTAGTTTTCATTGCAAGTGATATTTCAATTATGCACACATAGATTAAGATTTCAATTACACAAAGTGTGCTTAAATTAGAATTCAATTACGCAAAGTGTGTTTAGATTAGAATTCAATTACGAAAGGTGTGCTTAGATTAGATTTCAATTACGCAAAGTGTGTTTTCCCTTTACGAAAAGTAGTTTAATCATTAGATTAGATTTATTTTACTATTCCCTAGTGCGGGTGCACCTCACAGTTTATGGACTTCCTTGTTGATAATTTATCTGGGAAATAAAAGATGACTATTTCACCCAACAGTCGCCATCTAGTCCGAGGGTTGAACCATGCTCTGATAACACTCTGTAACACCCTCTTTCCACATCTACCCATGTAACCAGCCAACCAAGCTAAACATGTGATGAGAAGCTACTATAATGAGATTCAACCTCCTATGTAACCTTAAGGAAGTGGAACCAACGGAAGCACAACATACAGACCTTGTACAACAACAACAACACCCACGGGAGGTAACCCAACCATTTAGGCGTCTTACCCCTGGGTCACACTGACCTTTTGACCTCTTTGAGCCATAGACGTAGGAATAGGTTTGTAAGCCAGTCTCTAGGAAGCTATAGACATAGGCATAACACAACATGCCAGTGACCAGGACCCCAATTCCTCTATTTTGTGCCAGATTCCCTGATATTTGAGCCACCTTTTCAGGTCCAGAACCCAGTACACTGCCTAGAAATTCATGAAAATTTCAGAGATGATAAATAACAATATTAACATGATACAGAAACAATCACATTAATGATAACTCAGATGGACCCCTCCTAGCCCTGACAGAAATTTTTTCAAACATGTCAAAAAAATTGAAACTATAGGTTTAAACAACATATCTAAGCATATGGGTCTCATACTTATCTGAGAATCGTTAATAAGCATTTCTGACTTACATAATTAACTACAATACAATATATCTGACCATAGATGCATGGTGCATTCAACATACATGCTTATAACCAGCATAATAAGAACATAAATACCATGGATAAAACAACAATAGAATCCACATATAAACTAGTGCATTGATACATCAAATACCAAAGGAATGAGCTCTTCATTAATGAACGTAGAATCCAGTCGAAGATGGGACTTCCATGTTCCACCCAACCCTATAATGGTTGATCCAAATCTCTCTTTAGCCAATCATCCCCATGCCATATTCCAATCTTTAATTTGGGATCTCATCAAACACATCAATCAAAACCAATCTAGGGCTTCCAGAGGCAAAACCACCTCAATCGTCAACGAGTGATTCAACCTCATGATCGGACATCGCAACCATCATGGATTGGTATCTACCCAAGCTATTCTAGGGCTCAATAGTGTTTTTTCCAACTAGGGTTTCTAAGAACTAATAACTCAACCCAAAGCTAAAGGAACATGACAACCAACTATAAAACAAACAATGAAATTGAACCCACAACACCATGGATATCTAGAAAATGGCAAGTCTAAGAAACTCTGCTATCAATCTAGGAAATCCTCGATTCCAATGAGAGATATTGACCAATAAACCACATGAATATACCATGCATGCCAAAACTAGCGAGGAAACCATACATGCAACTCGATACCTGCAAAGCAATCCAGTTGTAGATGTTCCTCCTGATGTCCTCTTCCACTTTCCTGCCTTTCCTTTGGGTTTTTGCTCCAAATGTACAAGTATGCCACACTCTCCAAGAGTGCTCCAAGAATAATCTAAGTGCTCAAGAGTATGTGTGTGTGAGAAAGAGAGAAAATGAGACCTCCAAAACTGAACTTACCAAAAGATTAAGCCAAAAACTTACCAATTGATCTTGAGAAACCTTTTTATTAATGTTTCCTTTACTTTCTTCATTTTCCGTTATTTTCCTTCATTTTCCTTAATTTTCCTCCTCACATGCAACCTGTGACCTGTCACCTCCCTTTTCTCCCTTTTTCCATTATTTTCATAAATAAATTCCAATAAATGCCTCGTGTCTTTCCAATGCATTTTCCATTTCCTTGGCCAATTTCCTTAGCCATATTAAACCGACATGAACACCCGCTAGGATGTTTTCCCCAACATTAATATTGGAATACGTGTCCCATCACCATGGTATTATATATTTTTTACATGAATTTTTACTAGGTTTGTTATAGCTAAGAACTCATTGGTCCTTTAGATAGTGTTTTTTGGTTGAGATTTTTGAAGTTTCCACTGAAGGTATTCCAATTTTTGAAGTCCTAGTGATGACTCTCCAATGGAAACATAGGGTAATGGAAGATCTTGGACATTTTTCCTAAGTGAGACTTTATTTAGACAATAATTTTGATCTTTAGCATAATAGTATTTGTGGTCTCAATATACACCCAAACAATGTAGTGTCTCAAAGTCTACAACCTCATACTGACAAGTGAATGTTGGGTTTCTTCTTTCTTCTTTTTAAGGAGATGGTTCCATTTTTTTTTTCACCATTGATCTACTCTACCAAGCCTATAGAGGTTTTCATACCATAGAATTTATTTTTATTTGTAAACTTAAATATTCCTTAGAAGAGGTTTTCAGCTAAATTTTTATCTACAATGCCTTTAATGAGGTTTTCACCTTAGTATTTATTATTATTTTTTTTCCTTTTTTTTCCTGTTAGGGTGTGGGCAGATTGAGAGAATTTCACATCCAATATTTTTTCTCTTATATTCTACATGAAATGTCCTTTTTTCAAAGACTTCTTGTAGATATTAAGTCTAAAGGTATTTACAAAGAGGGGGACTTACTCCTTATCATTTTTTCTAATAGTGGGAGAGCCATTATCATAATGATTTTCAACAATGTATGACCGAAATCACTTGGCAATCAACTTCCCTTTTGTAATATTCCAAATTAGCCCAAGCTAATGGGAATATTCAATTTTTCTTTGTCTTACAATGATTTTCATGTTGATGAATAAAATATGAAGGAGGACATGTAAAACTCTTAAAAACATCAAAATAAATCAATGCCTATGTAAACAGAGACATATTTGGGCCATGTAAATAAACTCTTGGAGGTTTGAATGGGTTGAACCATGAGATTGGGTCAACTTTGACCAAGTCAACAACGCAGTCTAGATGCAATGAACCTCATGGATAGACAACACAGTTTTAGATGGAGGCTCCACATGTGAAAGGAGCTAGCTCATTGAGGTGGTTTAGGGTTTGGTAAGGCTTTCATGTTATAAAAGAAGGAGGAGGACAACAGGAAATGGTTGTTTATGTTATTATTTTCTGAAGGTATTGTCTCTTAGACATCCCTTGTTGGGATTTCCTGTTTAGGAACCCCACCTCCTTCCTTGAGTAGCTCTTGGAGGAGTCTTTTTTGCCTAGTCCACTATCTGACATTTGGAAAAGCCACATCTTGCATATACAACACAGTATTTCTTAGGATTGGGTTTTCCATGTGAGCCGCAGCAAGTGGAACACTAGATCTGTTTAGATCTAGCTTTTACTGGTGCCTCTTCTCAGTGAGTGTGTCTTTTAACCTTCTGGAAGAGTGCATTAGTGGGTTGAGCTTCAGATCCATACATTGGGAGAAGGCAAAATCATTCTCAGGGCCTACAGTGCAATCCTTCTTCCATGATTGCGTTATTTTCAAGAGCAGAGTTGCAGAGAGACTTGGCATCATTTTAGAGGAGAATATCTCTAGTGATTGGATCCTTCCTTTCACTGTGGTGATCTGTGGATTGGAAAACCAATCTATGTTAGTTCAGATCTGATCTATTATGTATGTTATGATTCAGAATTTTCTAAATACTTCTGCAGATCTGTGACTTAGATCTCAGATCTACTCACCGTTGTTCATGTTTTGCTGAGATCCCCAAGGGGAATGTATAGAGGAGCCTATTTGGTACACAGATATAAAATAGATCTATCATTTTATGTAAATATCTTCTCTAGATATAATTTGTAGTCTAATGCATGCTTCAACAATGAAAATAACATTGTCAATCTTATTCTGCCATTTCATGTTGTTGTAGCAGCTCATTTTTGAGTCTTTGGTCTTTTACATTCATCCTATTTCTATATACACTGTATAAGCTGCATTGTAGATCTATTTTGCTGATGGATAGCTAAAATATGAACCTCCATGTTGGCATCACACTTGTAAATTGATAAACTGCGTTATTTTTGAAGCAGTCCACTGCATATAGCTGTAGCCCCTCTCTTTGGGTGTTTTTCAGCTAGACTAGGTTGTGGGAGATCTATTTAACCCACCTAGTTTGATTTGTTTTTTCTCTCCTTTTTCATTTAGATATTAGATGAGCTGATATAAGGTATCCAAGAGTTGGAAACTAATTTCTATGCATATATTTCTCAGGAGTGTGTTATTTCAGTAGGCTTGCTGAGCTATTCCAATTTTGGAATATTACAGTGGTATCAGAGCATATTTCTTGGCACAGCCTGTGCATTCTTGGAGCCAATATGTCTTCAGAGGGAGGAGAGCCTCTCTCTGATAAGAAGTATAGGTATCATAGAAGAATACAAAATAAAAATGATTACACTGAAGACAAAGAAAACAATGATGAAACCCCTTTGTATGGATGAATAAAAGAAGTAGAGTTACCTAACATTATTTCTCAAGCTTTGCATGAGATGAAATGAGGAATCAGGGGAGTGAGGAATAAAATACAAGCAGACCCTCTGAAAGGGTTTTCACATGAAGAAAGCCCCACTACTTCATATGATGTGTGTGAGCATTCAGCCACACAATCTATTCCACAATGTGATAACATGCATACTTTATTGTCAAAGGAAGGAGGAAGAGGAGAAATACCAAAGGAGGGATCTCTTGGTGAACATATCCAAAAATATGAATCTCAATAAGAGAGATTCATAGAGCATCTCAGTTTCCAGGAGTTCTATCAACTTAGAGAAGAAAGATCCTGCAGCTACAGTAGGAGGAAAGGGTGCATGCAACATACTTTGGGTAGATTCTCTCTACCTACATTTGATGGATCACCTAAAGACTTAGCTAAGTCTTGGGTAAAGAAGCTTGACACAGACTTTCAATTGCATCAAGTATCAAAAGAAGAAGCCTTGAGAGTAACAGTGTTGCATCTTCAATGGAAGGCTTATGCATGGTGGCTGTTTGAGTCTTCTTCCTTGAAAGGGAGGAACATCTCTTCTTATGCAAGATTCACTAGGAGACTAGTGGAAAGATTTTATGAGAGACATTTTGAGACTTCTTGAGAGGATCAGGTCAAGCCTAAGAAATCTGAATCCCTGCATGAGTTGGTAGATTCCATGGAGCCAACTCCAGTCCTAAACATTGTTGAAGGGGTCGAAGATTTGCTGCACTTTGTACCATAGGCAAAGGCCTCAATTCAGCAAGATCTCTTTTCCCAAAAGGAATACTTGAGGATTCCTTCCTCACTAAGAGGTAAAGGCAAGGGATTTCTTGATGATGGATAATTCTCCACTAATGGGGAGAAGGGAGAGAAAGAGCAAAGGAGATCCTCTAGCACTGTGCAAGTAGGAGGAGATCTATTGCCATTTGGAGATGGAGATGAAGCAATGGCTTCCCTTAGATGGATTCTTGCACATTTGCAAGGAATTATAGAGATTCTTCCATATGGAGGACATGAGAAACATGTGTATTTTCTAAAAGACAATGAGACAGAACAAAGGAGGGGTCACACAGTTGATCCACTATCTAAAAATGGGGCAAGGGATCCAATCAGAGGCACTCTTAGACCATTAAGATGGGTCTCCAAGTTTCATGGTACTTCCACACAACAATTAGAGATGGATTTGCAAAGTGGAAGAAGTCACGTTATGTTCCCATCTATTTTTCACATGGGTATGAACCATGATACATCATTATCCCGTGGTGTACCATCTAGGAGACCACCTGAATCATATCTGATGGAAGATTTTTCATGCATTGATGCTCCTTTAATAGATCCAAGGGAGGAGGGAGCACTAGAAGGCCATGCTACAGTGCTGAGAGTGTGGGGGAGATACAGAGAAAGGGAAAGAATTTTTCCTTTTACATCATTATCCATTCTCACCTCTCAAATTGCGTTTAGAAGGTATGCTGCAAGAAGAAAGAATGACACCATCATGAAGCATGGGAGACAAGAATTTGATCAGATGACAGAATTGATTGAAGGAAACTCTTCTATACATGAAAAGAGATGGTGTTCTCACATGCATGCATTGGAAAAGACAAAGAGGTCTTGGACAAATGATAGCCTCCCATGGGAGACTAACTTCCAAGAGCTTCCCTCTTCTCTTGAGCATGTGCATAATCAAGGAGGGCAACAATGAAGGACTGGAAACCTTCCACCTTGTAAATTTGGCATGGGAAATGTCAAGGAGGAGTACAAAAACATGACAGATACTTAAAAAAATAGACTATCAGCGCTGTCATTGTTGGGCACACTAGATCCCTATTGGAAATCTTGATTTCTCGAGGAATATTCCAAGGATATTCATACTTTCATGATTTTGGATGACTCGTTGCATCAAGGGAGTTATTCAATCCTTGATGGAGTCATCTATAATCATGGTAGAATCTCCTTGTCTAGAGCATCCAAGCTTAAGGGAAGCTTCTACATAGGGCTTATGAAGAGTTCCATCTTAGCCACACTTATTCTATGAAGCTCAACAATATCATATTGAGGAGATATTATTGGGAGGTCTTTGAGAGGGAACTATATCATCATTATCAAAGATGCATGGATTTTTTTGAGTTGCAGCAGAAATATGGCTCTAAGGGAGAATTAAATTAGCCCTCTCTTCCTTCCCTTGAAGGAGACAATAGATCTATGCACCACACCATTGATAGGAGGATAATTGTTGGTGGAGAGCATGCTCTTAATACATGTATTTTATATTCTGACATCATGCATTCTTACAACATGTTTTTGCAGGCCATGACTCCAAGGAGGAGTGTTATATTTGGTCAATCTCATGGCAAATATGGGGCCACAACAATTTATGTACTTGGCCACTCCCTCGGTGGCCAAAGGGAGATCTTGTTTCATGATGGGTGTTCTCCTAAGGCACCAAACATATCTCACACATTCAGCTACAGTGAGATGGCATGGGTTGCAAGTAAGTGGTGGGAAAACCACTTACCACATCTTGATCTGATGCTGGTAAGATATTCCCTACGCTGGTACCATATATGGGATTATGACCCACCTCCTCATGTTCCAATTTATGTTTATCTATTTGTAGTTTTGCTTCCATACATGGATGATGTACTTGTCCTATTTTTGGAATTGTATGGAGGGAGGATAGGAGGCATGTGTGTACCAAATGGGATGGAGACTCTCTTTGTATGCCTTGCTACATATTTCAAGGAGATTAGGGGTTCAACCATGTTTGTTTCAGTGGAATTCTTGACACTTTGTGGGATGGATTATGAACATCTCATAATGATCTTGGAGAGGCAACTCATGGGAGGATGGATAGGTGAACACTCAGCTTATGCAGAAAGCTAGATACTTGATGGTGTCATCAATGGGGAAGGAAAAGTGTTGCAGCACTCACCCTATCAGTTGCTTGAGGATAAGCAACATTTTGGAGGGGAGGACTGTAATATTCCCAATTAGCCCAAGCTAATGGGAATATTCAAGTTTTCTTTATCTTACTCTGATTTTCATGTTGATGAATAAAATGTGAAGAAGGACATGTAAAAATCATAAAAAAAATCAAAATAAATCAATGCTTATGTAAATAGAGACATATCTGGGCCATGTAAATAAAATCTTGCAGGTGTGAATGGGTTGAACCATGAGATTGGGTCAAATTTGACCAAGTCAACAACACAGTCTAGATGCAATGAACCTCATGGATAGACAATGAAGTTTCAGATGGAGGCTCCACATGTGAAAGGAGCTAACTCATTGAGGTGGTTTAGGGTTTGGAAAGGCTTTCATATTATAAAAGAACGAGGAGGGAAACAAGAAAAGGTTGTTGATGTTATTATTTTCTGAAGGTGTTTTCTTCTTATACATCCCCTGTTGGGCTTTCCTGTTTAGGAATCCCACCTCCTTCCTTGAGCAGCTCTTAGAGGAGACTTGTTTGCCTAGTCCACTATCCGGCATTTGGCCAAGCCACATCTTGCATCTACAGCGCATTCCTTCTTAGGATTGGGTTGTCCATGTGAGCTGCAGCAAGTGGAACACTAGATCTATTCAGATCTAGCTTGTACTGGTGCCTCTTCTCAGTGAGTGCGTCTTTTAACCTCTTCTAAGAGTGCATTAGTGGGCTGAGCTTTAGATCCATACATTAGCAGCAAGCCAAAGCATTCTTAAGGCCTACAACGCAGTCCCTCTTCCATGACTGTGTTATTTGCAAGAGAAGATTTGCAGGGAGACTTGGCATCATTTTAGAGGAGAAGATCTCTAGTGATTGGATCCTTCCTTTCACTATGGTGATCCATGGATTGGCAAACCAATATATGTTAGTTCAGATCTGATTTGCTATATATGTTATGATTCAAAATTTTCTGAATACTTTTGCACATCTGTGACTTAGATCTCAGATCTACTCACCATTGTTCATGTTTTGTTGAGATCCGCAAGGGGTATGTATAAAGGAGCCTATCTGGTACACATATATGAAATAGATCTATCACTCTATGTATAGATCTTCTCTAGATCTGAGTTTTAATCTACTTCATGCTTCAATAATGAAAATGATGTTTTCAAGCTTATTCTGCCATTTCATGTTGTTGTAGTAGCTCGTTTTTGAGTCTTTGGTCTTGTACATTCATCCTATTTCTATATACATTGTATAAGCTACATTGTAGATATATTTTTTTGATGTATAGTTGAAAGATGAACCTCCATTTTGGCATCACACTTGTAATTTGATAAACTGTGTTATTTCTGAAGCAATTCACTGCATATAGTTGTAGCCCCTCTCTTTGGGTGTTTTTTAGCTAGACTAGGTTGTGGAAGATCTGTTTAACCCACCTAGTTTGATTTGTTTTTTCTCTCCTTTTGGATTTAGATACTAGATGAGCTGATCTAAGGGATACAAGAGCTGCAAACTCATCTCTATGCACAGATTTCTCAGGAGTGAGTTATTTTAGCAGGCTTTCTGTGTTATTCCAATTTTGGAATACTACACCTTTGAAGTCCCTAAAATTGGAGTCATAGAATAAGGCCCAATCTTCTTCTCTGAATTTTTTAGTCTTAGCCTTAATGAATTTATTATGCTAGATTTTCCTATGTGATTGGTCAAATTTTTTTGTTCATCCAATACTCTCAGTTACTGTCTTCTCCCTTCCAAAACTTATGATAGATACATATCCAATTGTGATTAATATGCGAATCCTCTGCCTCTATAGATCCACCTATTCAGGGTTTTAAGTGTGGATCAGATTTCCATGAGCCTTTCAACTATGAATCTCAATCCAAAAGTTTAAAATAAAAAATTAAGAAGATTAAGAAGTTAAATAAAATACTAGGGAATACAAAATTCTTGATAGGTGTGTCAAAAAAAAATTCCATGTTAAACTCCAGGAATGAAAAACTCATGGAAAATATTGATAAGATTTCAGAGGAGAACAGGAAGCACTCTAAAATGGCTAGGACATGGCATATGCAAACTTCTTATTTGTAGGTTCATAACAAAAATTTGAAAATGGAATTAAAAGATGTGAAAAATATGAACATGGAATGTGATAATATCAACATTGTGTACAAAGCTTCAATGTTGATCAAGTATTGTGTAATATTTCACAACAACATCTGGTGAATATTTAATAATGTAAAGTGTGGTTCTTATTCTTTTGTGTGAGGACACATAACACGTTAGGGTTTAGGGAGATGTTTGGGTTAGAAATTGATGGTTGTGATAGCTGGTTTAAACGCCAAATTATTTTTATGTTATTTTTTTTAAGAAACTAAGACATTTATTTCTTCATTAGAAATTACTTAAAAAATAGAAATTAATTGTGTTTTGGATTAAAGGTAAATAAAAATATAGCTATGGAAGTGGTTAGATAAAAGAGGAAAAGTGAAAAAAGACTGATGGTAAAAAGTATTCTAAGAACTGAGAAGTGGTTGAACATAAACATTTTAGTTAGTTACCCCTTCCTCTGAGGATAAAGCAACATCCTAATGAGGAAGAGGGGTTCTGATATGTTGGTGGCTAAGAGAAGGAAAAGAGAAGAGAGTGTGAATTTCTGGATTTGGTGGAGACCAGTGGAAATACTCTAAGCAATCCTGAATTTCCACGAAAGAAGATTGGACTTGGGGTCTCGAGATTTCTTCTGAATTCTGTGTCAACCTACTTGAATCAAGTGTAGAGCATGAGGGGAGATGAAGAAGTAATTTCCAAATCCACGGTAGGGAGGACAACATCAGTCAATTTTAGATAAGTGAATTTACTGAGTTCTGTTAACTAGACAAAGGTGTATTTTGATACAGTTCCTAAGATATTTTAAGTAACCTATCAGTTAAATATCTTTGTTGTGCTTAGTATTTCTAATGGTAATTGCTTACTATTGAATTTCTATTTTGCTGATTGAATTTCATTTACAGTAAATGTCTCTAAGACTACAATGCAACCTTCGTATACCTGTCTTCCTTGAAATAAATGCATACTGTTATAGTTAAGTTTCTTAACTCGATGGTTGATACAATGATGATTGTGAATTGGAAATTAACTTTTTTTCTTTATACACCATAACAGAAATAGTTAAGATTGGACTGATAAAGAAAACATAAAGAAATAAAATGACATCCAATTCCTGGAGAGATAGGGAACCCAAATATTATCACATAAATAAGCATAAACCAAGAACCTATAAGTACTAGAGAAGGAAATCCTTAACCCAGGTTCTAGAGCTGAAAGCTCTAAATCCCGAGTTGGGTTGTTCCTATCATTATATGCTATACACAGACATGATTTGGGTTTGGTCCAGTCAACCCTTAACTTAACAGACTTACAAAAAAAATTAAGCAGTAATTGTTATTCATAATAAGGAGACACGAGTCACAACCAAGAGCCAAGAATTGAATTATTTTATATACTGTAAACATAACAACTTGAAGGATTCTTTCATAACGTGTCATTGAAGAACATAATTCATATTGTTACCTAGATAATGAACACATAGTAGAGGCGCAAATGGACAAAGCGACCAACCATCAATTATCTCAAACAATAAATGTAAACTTAATAGAATAGCTAGAGTGTCCAGAGCACAATCATCCGGAATTTTCTATCATAACAGAAGGATTTAAATAAGCCATATATGTAACAGAGTCCTTTTTGTAAGAGAGGTAGTCTCGGCTCTGGATAAACAAACCATTCCTCTAAAATTCAAACTATAGCTTCTTAAACAACAGTAAAGGTTTAATATTTCATCATTAATAAGTATAAGGGCTATCAAAACAATAGCCCTTAGAGGATTTTTGTGGGCAACCCAGTACCTGTAGAATGAAGCACAATTACAGAGTGAGACCCTTATCATCAATAAGAGGCAGAGACAGAGTAATGAACCAAGCCCTAAAACTCTGAAGAATTATACCTGCACAAGCACAAACCCATGAGAATGTTAAGTTACATAGATGATGAGGTGAAAAATAAAAAGGGAAATGAATAATTAGAGACAGGGAATAGAGAGCCTTGACATACATATGTTAAGAAAACCTTGAATGAAATGTGAGCTCTTTGCGGAAAAGAGAGGAGGGAAGTTCAGCAATTAGACCCCTCAAGAGTAGGAGAAAGGAGAAACTGATTCCTGAATAGAGGGTTCTGCTAAGATAGCTTACATGCAACGAGAAACGCCAACCGATATGTCTTCGGAAGAGGAAAAGTACTTCGCATAAATCCATGATAACCCACCCAACCGTTTCATAACAAAAGTGAGAAATATTAGATAGGGAACCATAAAACAATGTAGAGCAATGGCCTGAAGGATGAACCTATTACATTGAATGAGAAAGGAACATGGTAAACCCAAACCAAAGTAATCAGTGGCATGACAGTGAGAAAACTCATGCACAAGTTTGATAATGAAAATCACAACAGTGGAAGACTGCAACTTACCCATCGTAAATTCCATGAAAAAAATGGAAATGAGGCTGAAGCCCTGGATCTCCGACTAGGTTGCAGAGTAGAAACGCCACAGAGCTTCGTCTAAATGAACCAAGCAGTTAGGGTTCAATGGGGTTGATACCCTGAGCCACCAAGCAACATTTCCAACCATAGATCTCATCCAACAGATTCAACAGTAACCAAATAGACAAGTGTCTATCATTTAAAATCAAAATCAATGTGCGGGTACAGCTAAACCACATGAAGTTCATTATTTTAAACCAAATTTCAAATCCCATTATGCAAAAAAATATCAAAACTGAGATTTGTATTAAATCATTTAAGTACCCTCGAGAGCTTCAAAGTAGACGGTATCGTGCACCATAATAAGGTAAATATTTTCCAAACCTTGGAACAATTAGCATGTAACAATGTTTTGCGATAACATAAAGGTAGTCAACATTGGTGTATTTTAAATACTGTATCAATAGAGTGTGAGAATTGATGTGTAAATACAAGTTAGGTGTGGTTAAACAATAGTATTTACCTTATACCAAGTACATCCAATTAAACGAGGTAAGAAATAATTTTTTTTATGTGGATATACGTTAGACATTACAAGTGGTATGAAAGCATTGTTTGCACGTTGGGACCCTAAGGGTCACCTAAATTGTGTGTAATGATGTAGAGAGAGCAAAGAAATAATGCAGTAGGAGGCGATATGAGGAGGGGGTCAATGCATTAAATGCCCGAGCACATGGGGGAACCTACACCCCAACCACAATTGAAAATGAATGCTGAGATGTGAATTCAGCCAAGTGTAGACTAACACCATCAAAATAGTAGACTACTGGAGGAACAACATGATGAGACTATTATTCTGCTATGCACAGTGCAGAATCTACAAGATGAGATGGTCCGGGTGAGAGCAGACAACGAGCACTTAATGGAAGAGTAAGAAAGGATAATTAAGAGTCTTTCAAACACACAAAATCAAAGAATGATACAACCCAGTCCTGATAGAGACATGCAGGAGGAAAATGAACAAAAAACAAGAGCTCAAACCACCAAAAGAAGCCATTCACAACAAAGTAAGAAAAATAGAAACTACAATGAGGTTGAGTCGGGTAATGTGTCCGAACAACAAGAGATTAAGAAACAAAAAGTGGAACTCCAAGGTGAGTTCCGGAAGATAAAACCACCCACATTTGATGGAGAGGTAGAGGAGATGGCTAAATCATTGCTAATAGACATGAATAAGTAATTTCAGGTTTACGAATAAAATAGAAATATTAAGGCTAAGCTATCCATCTATCAGCTGAGAGAAAAGGCCACTCTGTGGTGGGAGGAAGTTAAGAATGTCCGCAGCATAGAAGATCAGGACGTGACTTGGGATGCATTTCAGCAGCATTTTAAGGACAAGTACCTAACTGAACGCTTTTATGACAAGAAGTACAGAGAATTTTATGATTTAAAATTGGGTCAAATGATGATGGAAGAATACATAACCAAGTTCACTTCGTTACATAGATACGTTCCTTACTTAAGGTCGGAAAAAGCTATGTTTCATCACTTCTTAAGTAGTTTTCCCACCCATATGAAAGAAAGAATTCAATTTGTGAATCCAAGAACCATGGAAGAGGCAATCTGAAAAGCTAGAAAGTGTTACGAACAATCTAAGGCAAAAGGAGAATTGGGAAAAAGTTGGCCACCCAAGAAAGAGCAAAAGAGTAGTTCAGGTTTTAAAAATGCTAGAACCAACAATTTTAAGACTTCTGCAAGAATTTCAGTGAGTAAAAATTTTGGAAGGAACCACCAAAGAACTCGGTGGCCTATGGAAGATAAGCCCATAGAGGCTTCCAGCAAGCCTGAGCAAGGATAAAATTTGAAACCACCATGAGAGTGCTAGGGGTGTGGTGATGCTCACTATTATAGAAATTTTCTGTAGCGGGGAAGAAGAGAAATAGTTGCTAATCTACATGAAGTCTCTATTGTGGGATATGTAGCCCAAAACATGCCAAGAATTAATGCAGCATTAGAAGAATGCTAGGAAGATTACCAACCAACAATGATAGAGTTGGAAGGTAAGCTACTATCACAACCTGTTTTTATTTTGGTTGACCCAAGTGAAAGTTTAAGTTATTTAAATCCAAAATTAGTAGAAATATATAAATTACAAAGTCATAAATTCAAAAATCCATGGCTGGTACAGATAGCCACTAGAGCAAAGAGGAAATTTTGTGCCAAAATTCTAAACTGTACATTGGAAATTGGCGAACATCAGTTAACTGTAGATCTGAATGTATTGCCTTTGGGATCCTACGATGTGTTGTTGGGAATAAATTGGTTGCAGAAGCACTGGATTTTGGTGGATTGTAAAGAGAAGATTATATATTACAAAATGCACGATGGAACACTTAAGTAGATGCAAGGAATCAGGAAGCCTTTACAACTGCGTCCTGTTAGAGTCCCATGATTTGGCAGATTGGTAGAACCAAATGCACAGGGTGACATCAGACCAGTCTTTGGAGTCCTAGGACCTAGCCTTCCTAGACTCAGAGAGGGCTCTCTCTATTTTGCGCAAAATATGTGAACTTGTTTGCTTTTAGGGTTTTATTTGAGGCTAGTTGTTAAGTGTAGGGTTTGTTTGTTTGTTTTGGTTGGGTAGATGATAAAGTAGAATAGATGGAGTGAGGAAATATTCAATTCATTGGGCTATGGAGTCTATAAAAGTCATGGAAAGTTCAACAATGAATCAAGGTGCATCACAGGGAAAATCTAGCATGGTCAAATGGATTTTCAAGGTTTATATGAAATGAGATGAACATCAAGTTTGTGAACAAAGTAGGGCAAAGGGAAATTAAGAATTCTTTGTCAAATACTTTAACCAGAAGTGACTTCAACACCATTTAGCATAAAGAAGTAATCATAAGACAAGGCAAACTAGTAACTCTTTGATTCAACTCAAGCAAATAAGAATTTAAGACAAACATTCTAGTGAACTATAGAAGGCGAGAAACTCATTTAACTTCTAGTGATTTCACCTTCAAGGTTATAAAAACATTTAAGATAAAAATATAACTTTAATCTAGGAAGAAGGAACTCCTAAACATCATTGATCATAGCCATAAAGATCTTCAAAACAATTTTTCAAACATAGACAAAGGTTATGATTGAAACATAGCCTCTTTGGAAAACCTAACTAGTGGTACTTTAAAGAATGATTTCAAGAATAGTGTTTTAGTGACATCAAAAAAGTAGGGCTAACCATAAAAAATCTATGATATCTACTATGTTTAACCATCATGAGATAAACAAGCTTGGGTGGGTCTAGAGAGAAATTAAGGATTCTCTAAACAGACCTAGCAGAGGAAAACATAGAGGAAGTGAAGAACAAACAGATCTAAGGTGCCTTTGAAGAAAATTTATTAGTCTAAAACCTTTGTCCTACTGCAATATAGAAGGATGAAACACAATGATACATAAGAAAACAATAACTGAATAGAAGCACGTCACCATTAACCAAGCTCAGGGGTCCTGCAAGCAAGCCATCTCCATCATCAAGCAAAGCAAGCCATTCACAAATTTCACAACACTAATTTCTCTTCAACCTCCAAAAAAATATGTATTTCTCCAAAGAGTCATCAAATTCCAACATTTTACAATAAGGCCCTCAAAATCATCCATAAATGTCATTTATGCTTAAGAGACCATGCAAGGCCCAAGGCACGAAATATCTCATGAAATAAATGCAAAAATAACTCCTAGCACCTAAATTTGGGGTGATTTGCCTCAAAAAACACTAAAATATCATTTTTCAATTAATTAGTTTCTTTTTTTGACTTTTTTCCAAAAACGCACAGTGAAGTCTGAATGTGTAGCGCCTTCACGGGCAGAAACTAGGTCCACTTGCAGCCAAGTTTTGGTGACCTTCCTGATGTCAGAATTTTCCTCATGATGGCCCGTTGGAAAGCCTGCCGAGTCTACTTTCAAAAAATTCCCTTTGTTTTCTCATTGGGATCAATTAACCTATGCAAAATGAAAATTTCCCAAAACGGCTCTAGGCACAGCGCTAGGCCAGAAAATGAGGCAGAAAGGTGAAAATGAGGTGTTTTTTGGCCTTTTGGGGGGTAAAAAATGCTCCAAATGCTCTGAAATTTGGTGATCATACTGTACTAGATGTGAGGATTCAAAAAATGCAAAGTTATCGCTATGAGGATTCCTGAGATGAAAGCGTAGCGCCAGGGGTGTTGCGCTTAGATGCCTCCAAATTTGTAAGAAACCAAAATTTGTCAAAAAATTCTCAAAATTGGTGGATGTCTTCCTCATAGGGTTTGAGAAGCCTGTAGAGAATATTCAGCCAAGATTTCAATTTTTTCTTGGTTTTTGGCCTCCTTGAGTGATTTAATCTCAGTAAGGGCTTCTTTGAGCTTGGCGCTAGCAATTTTGTTTTTCAAGGCATAATGCTTGGCCATCTTTTTCTGTAGGCCAAGGTCCCTTTTTATCTTCTTCATCTTCCTGTGCTCATCCTTATAATAATCAGTAATGTATTGTGCCATGCCAAGGATCCTTTGTAGGTCTTTAATCTCTTCATTCTTTCTCTGAATCAGTATGCTACTGGCCCTCCTTTTATCCTCTTTATCACTGTCAAGTTCAATGAGGTCAAATTCATGTTCAACCTCATGTTGGTCTTCCTCTTCCTCCTTTATCTTTCCTTTGCCTTTATCTTTGCCTTTACCCTTGCCTTTATCCTTGCATTTATCCTTTGGCCTAATAGGAATGGAATTCATGGCCCCTTTCATTTTAGAAGCATCAAACACATGTCTTTCTCCTCTGTAGTATGCCAAGGGAAAAGGTTCCATTTTGCTCATTTTGGTGTCCTCCTCATGGCTGTCATCAATTGTCTCCATGTCTTATTTTTCATCACCTAGACTGTTTCTTACCTCTTTAACTTCAACATTAGCCTTACTGTTGGCCTCTTCACTGATTTGTGCACCATCACTGCCTCATTAGCTTGCTTCACTGCTTAGGACTCTTCATTTTTACCGCCAACTCTTGATTTTATTTATCACACTATAGATCAGTGACTGTTGTCATGACATTAAATACTATCTTCTTGGTTTTCCATGCTTCCTTCAACCTCTTCTTCAATTCCTGTATTATTATCACCCTCATTTTGGTTGTCCTCTACATCTTTTCCCTCATCTCTGTTATGACTATGATCCTTGTTGTTTTGACTATCATTAGGGCTCTTAGTCTCACTTCTTTCTTAAAGATCATCCTCTTCTTCTTTGTCACTTACCTCATTTGTGCCCATGTTATCCTCTTCCTCCTCATTCTCAACATTTTCAATGTGATTGTTGCTTTCTTCATCATTTACCTCTTTTTCATCATCATCCACCTCCATGGCCTTTTCTTCATTGCTAACTTTTTGTTCATAATTTTTTGATCCACTCCCACTATCAGCTTCTTCATTTTCTTCACTGTCATCTCCCTCCTTTGTTTCGATGTTGTCTAATTCTTGTTGGCTCAACTCATCATCTCTCTCATATTCACTTTGGTTTGATTCATTGTCACTCTCACCCTCATTGTCACTTTCTTGTTCATTGCCACTTCCTTCTTAATATGATGCATCAGGAGAAGATGAGGAAGGGAGGTTTCCTTGAGAAGGTGATACATGTGTAGAGGATGAGGTATGGTCAATAGGAGGTGATGGAGGAGTAGAGGGAGAAGGATGAGATGATGCGGGTAGGTTTGGCTGATGATGGGGTTGTGGTCTTGTGAATACTTCATGGGCTATGAACACCTCCCAAGGTATGAATTTTTTTCTCCAGCTGATGTAGCACAACCATCTTGATCAAGGAGTGATGGGAAAAAAATTTCATTTGTTGGGAATGATTCCTCCTCCAGAAAATAGAAGACATTTTGTCAGTACTACTATAAAGGTAGTAGGGCAAACGAAGCATCTTGACTCTAGTGAAATGCATGAGAAATCTAACATGGTAGGAGTAGAGTCTAGAGTATCTTCCTTCACAGGTAAAATATTTTATGATGACCCCCATCAATGGTGTATACCTCTCAAGGAGGTGTGAGAAAGGGAAAATAGTCTTGCAGCTTTCCTTGTATCTGGGTTTGATAAATGGCTCATAGTAGCTCATATCCAACTTTGCTATTTTGAACCATTTTTCACCAACATCAGGTATGCCTGTAGCATGAGAAATGGAATCTGCTGATAGTTAAAAATATACCCTCGCAAGGCTTGATTGTTTGTTATGTAGGTTAAGAATGAATAACCTTGTGAGCTCTATGTGATTTTGCACTTGTTTGAATTTTTCACAAAATTGAAAACACCCTACATTTTGAAAGCATGTGAGAATCATGGGAGAGGTAGTAATATTCACAGTTTCTTGGGGTTCAAATATGTTAACCTTCCCACCCGTGTGATTTTGCCTCATAGGCACTTGGCCTCCTTCACTGCTGACACTCCCTTCTTCTCCTGACATGGTGATTAGTGTTGCCTTTAGAAAAACTTAGGCCTACTTGTAAAACTTGGTAGGATGGGTGAGATGAAATGAAGCATTTTTAGTAAGTGAGTGAGATGGAGGTGTAGGTTTATGATTGATTTCCTTTGAGCTTTGATGAAGGGTTAACTTGAACTCATTATAGTTACCCTAATTCACACCCCCTTAACTGATAATTTCTTGCATGGAGGTAAAAATAGGTTGCTTTTCTTGAGGACATAGGGTTTCTAGTCACTAGGGTTTGATTAATCTCCTTTAACCATTAAATCAACAAAACCACTTGGAGGATAAGGAAAAGAAGCATCTACCAACCTTTAACTTGTTTGCAGTTTATTGAAGGCAGCTTGGAGGTGCTCCCTTGTGATTTTTGGAAATTTTGCAAGTGGGAGAGGGCTTATGGCCTAGGTTCAATGCCTAAGCATGTTGTCAGATTGCCTCTACCCTAAGCGCAGTGCTTGCCCACATGCAAGCTTGCCTAGATTCTTGAGAACAACGCTTGCCCGCGTGTAGGCATGCTAGTCTCCTACGTGCATCACCGAGTAAAATTTTCTTGTCGGGTTCTCCTAGGCATAGCGCTGGGCAAAACTGGGCCTGTCGAGTCCTCCTAGGTGTAGCGCTGGGAAAAAATGGGCCTGTTGGGTCCTCCTGGGCATAGTTCCGGGAAAAACTGGGCCTATAGCGTCCTCTTGGGCATAGCGTCGTGTAAAATTGGGCATATCGGGTCCTCTTGGGTGAACGGGTAGTGCCCGTCTAAACGCCCAACTTGTTCACCCGAACACACAACACAATGTAATTTTACACTATAGAACCTCCCCTATGTGTAGCGCTAGGTGCTGTAAGCGCAACACCTGTACGAAAACGTAGCACGAGGCAGACTTACCTGATTTTCATTGAAACTCAGAAATTTTCTCCTTGGATGTGTTTTTCTCTTTTCAAATGCAAAATGAGATGGGAGGAGAGAAAAATAGTCCTTTATAACTTTAGGGAAATAAATTAAAATAAAAAACCCACTTTGCTAATGTTTTCCGTTTTTTTCCACTTTCACTAACTTTTTGACATTTGCTGTGTAGGTGAATTGAAAAACTTTTAAACAGCTCCTTTCTCTCTTGATGCAAGCTTGCTGGAGAAATGAAATGGTCCTTCTTTACCCTTGAGGGCCTTGGCACTGTCAAAACCTTCCTTTGCTTGTATTGGTGAGGTCAGAATTATGTTTAACTCCTTTTGACCTTTTTGAGTGTGGGTGACTTAAAGACATGGTTTTTCCCCTTTTCACTGATCTTTGGGCATGATAAACCTATCTCTAATAAGTATTGTATTCTTCATAACCATGTATGATATATCCTATTTTGGCCACTTCTGATTTTGTAGGTGCCATGACATACTGATCTAGCCCCTTTTGATGTGTCTTGGTGTTCTGACACCTTCAGTTATACAACAACAACCTCATGATCAGCTTGTCTTTCCATCTTGAAACTCAACCCTATGATTTTATTCCTTGGATCATTTAAGTGCAAATGACTAAAAAAGAAAGCTTGACCTTCCTTATACTGATACTCTTTCATGCTTTCCCTTTGAGGCAATGAAACACTTTACCTTGGCAAACCCTAGAAGTCACCTTCAACAGACTCTTCAAACTCTCTTTGTAATATTCTGAAAAGGGAAAACTCAGCAATACATGCATAAATAATGTAGTTTTCAGAAATGTATGCAATAACTTTCAAGTACATCTCAAGGATTCCTTAGATATGATATTATAACACTAAAATCTAAAAGGAAATCAGAAACAAATCACTATTGCATAGTTAAACAGGTCTCCCATGCCATAAATAGCCAAAAATCATTCAAAAATAGGGGATGCAACCATGTATTAAAGCTGGAATACCATGAAAATGTTATTTTATTACCTTTACAGGAGTATTAGGTTTTACATCAGATCTACAGCAAGTATGTGGACACAAATTTAGACCTATAACAGATCCATACACTATACAAGCTCCTTTATCAATCCCCCTTCGGGTTTTCAGCAAAACACCATGTAAAAAGTGTAGATATGAGATCTAAGACTGCAGATCTATGGAAATATTTAGATGTAGAAAGTGGATCTGATCTAATATAAACATTAATATGATCTCCTCCAACAGATGTCCAAAGTGAAGGGAAGATCCCCAACATTCAGAAAATTAGCTCTCCAAATGGTGCACTGAATCACCCTGCAACAACTCCTTCAGAAATTATGCAGATATGGATCAATACTTCACTGTAGGGGACATAATATAGTTTGCCTACGTCCAAGATATTAAATTATAGTTCAATACTTCCAATAATGTCCCTCTAATGGATTATAACCCTCCTCCACTGAAAAGAGGCACTAAAATGGACTAGATCTGAAGATCTAGCTTCTACTTGCTGCAGCTTACTGAAACAGAAAAACCCTCAAAAGGTTCTATGTTGTCAAAGGAAGATGAAGCCTTACCTCAGGCCAGATAGTGGACAATATGGTGCAAGACTCCTCCAAGAGATACTTAATGGAAGAGGTGGGATTCCTGATCAGGAACACCCTGTGCTAAACAACACTATATCTTAACTAAACAGCCAGAGAAAGAAATATGTCTAAATAGACCATATGTCAAAAAATATTCATCATAAGCTAACCCCATATGGCTTCCATCCTCATCGTTATAAACAATGTGAGCCTTCTCACCTTTGGTCCCACTCATTAGTTTTTCCATTTTCATGCAATGAATCTCCCTCCAAAACTGTGATGTCCCATTATCAATACCACTCCTCCATAACAGCGCTGATGGATTTGTTAAATCTTGATTGGATCTCCATGAAATTTCTTCTTCCACACTCAAGGTGGTTTTATTCTAACTATCTAACTGATCCACATTCCCACTGGGTTATCTTCATTAATGTTCCACATCCTCCATACTAGCTTAGTTGACTTGGTCAAACTTGACTTTGTCCACATGTATTTGGATCTTGTTCACACATGAAGGTGTTTTATTCAGTTGTGAATATGATCCCTTCCCCATTAAGAGGGTTTTTATTGTTTCTAGAAATATTTATGGGTCTCCCTACCCATTTATTCATCTAACTATGTTTTTGGAGCAAAATTAATATTCCAATTAGTTGGATGCTAATTTCGGAATATTATAGTCCTCCCCTCCCAAATGTTGCTTGTCCTCAAGAAACTGTAAGGATAGAACTGAAGAGCCTCCCCTCTTCCTCCTGTAGAATCCTCAAGTGATGACTTCCCCCAAAGAACAAGATTCATTTTCAACAATATGTCCTAAAGTTGTTCCTCCCATGTGTAAAAGCATGCCTTTGGTGAACAATTCAAATGGTCGTCATCATGAAAAAGTGGGATATACATGGAAACAACTATATGTGGTCTAGAGGCCTTCTTCAGGCATGGAATCTGAAATATATTGGGAATCATCATCCCCATGTGAAGCCTCCATCCCGAAGCTATCATCCACAAAAGGTGAGTCACCCTCCAACATAGTAACTCATGAAACATCTCCTCCACCTTAGGCTTCTACAAAGAAGGTGGGTTGCATACCTGAATATGAGGGACTAGAATGTCCATCCCACACTGATTCTCTCTCCACTTATGATATGTATGGGGCTGCTGTTAATCTTGTGATGAAATAATTCAGTTTCCAAGATTGATCCAAGTTAACTCATCAATCAAAACATCCATGAGGTGCCTCCCCAAATAACTCAAGTTCTCCAAATGGTTCCTCCCACATGAAGAGAAGAGGTGTAGTCTGGCAATTATGGTTTGCCCATTGTTTCTCCTGAAACATGCAGCATATGAAGTATGGATAATCATACTCCCAATGGGAACCTTCAACTCTTGTGCCACTCTCCCAACAAATCTTCCAATAAACATAAGAACATCATCAATATATGGGAGCATAAAAAATAAAAGAAATTTGTCATATAACAACCAGGAGGTGGATCATAGTTCCATATGTGGAACCAGCACAGTGCATCCCTTGCCTGCCTCAAGAAAAGGTGTAAAAAGTGTCTTTTCAGCCACTTTTTTTTTTGCCACAGTCATCCTACAAGATTGAATCATGAAAGTAACATTTGGTGCCAATGGTGCACACCAAAATTCATGTGACATCACCCACAAACCACAAATAAAACGGCCAACATCAATGCTGAAAATGGCCTCAAGTACATCGCAATATAATATACAAGAAGGAAAGACCCTCCTTGGTACAATATTCTACTCATAAAAAGTAAAGGAGTACAAATCATAATGCATAAATATAAATCCTCTATCATGTACTTTGGTCATTGAGCTAAAACGGCTCAATTGAAAGTTCTCCCTCACTCTCAATGAGTAGGGAAGTGGTTGTGATAACCTCTCCATCATCATCCAGGATATGCATCTCTCCATATGTTGATGTAAATCTTGTTGGATTCCCTCCCAAGTGAACTCCTCCATCAAGGAATAATATGCATCAAAGTGCATAGAAAGAAAGTCCACATATGTTGCATGTAACAACTTCTCCTTGAACTTTGAAGCTCTAGTCAAGAAGACTCTACCATAAGAATAGATGACCTCATCATCAACCATGTATCTATCATCTCCCTTTGGATCATCAAGAATCATGAAAGCACCATGATCCTTGGAGTACTCTACCAAAAGTTGAGACCTCCACTATGGATCAATCCTCCTAAGAGACGGCGCTGAAGATCTGAAATGTGAAGCGCCCCACATGCTGTTGTCTTTTATTTTGACATCCCTACCAAAGTCATCAAACATAATGCTACTATATGCGGGAGATCCCTTCCAAAGTTGAAGTACCTCCTCATCCTCCAAGGCTAAGGAGTAGCCCCTTTGCACCATGATTGTCCCACCTCCTACTCCTGCAACATCATGCAAAGTATGGGATAAGATCAACCCATACTTTCTAAGTAACATCCAAAGAAACAATAGCTCTAGTTGCCGCAACACACCATCACCATATAAATCATGGAGAAATAACATGAGAATTGATATGAAAGATATCGCATCACTCCAATACATCCAAACTCCTTACTTCCATATGATGTAAGTGCCATGCCAAGTTCCATCCACCATCCTACTCTTTGAAATAGAATGTGTCATAGAGTGACCAAACTCTTTCAAGAGTAACCAATGCAGTCTTTCCTCCTGCCGCCCAGTGTCATAGATCTGCAAGTGGTTTCCCAACCTCTTGCTCATCAAAATCACTCATACAACCCATGGTGAGTGTCTATCATCATGCCCAAAAGTAGCATCCCTCCAATGGAGAATACCATCCTCCCAAATCAGATTTATGTCTTTGCATTTCATGGGATGTTGAAATGCAATCTTCTGGAGATCTCCAAATTAAGACCAATCATCAATGACCAAGTTGACCCCATAAGGATCCAAATAGGTGGTAGGAAAAAACCTCCCATCACGATGTGAAAGATCCATCAAGAAATATCCATCACAACCATGAGAGATGTTATCCATCATAAGATGTCCCCCAACAATTGTTTTCCCATCCTTTATTATACATATGGGAAAGTCATTGGAATGCTTCAACAATGGTTGGGCTCCCAACTCATCACTACTGCTTAATGACAACGCTGTTGATCTTCATGATGGTGCAACCGCTGCCTCAAGATCATGTCCAATGCTGAACACATATTTAAGACAATACTCATCCTATACTCCAATAATATACGTTCCAACCCTAAGGGTTGTGTGCATCTCAGCAATGACATGTTAAGATGATTGTTTGCCTCCTCCTTGAATTAATCAAGGCTTCTTAGTGCATTGAAATTTTGCTGCTCCAAATCAGCAATATGTTTTGACCCTTGGTCATGCAATGGTACATTCACATCATCCTCCATATGATGTATTGAAATAACAGGAAATGGAAACATGTGCATACCTTAGTAAAACTTGGGAACATATTGTATTGCTACAAGGGTTCTGTTATCCCCCCTTTAAATTTTTGATAGGAAAAGTAGGGGGCTAAATTGTTTCTGAGCCTTCAATGAATGTATCTCCCCTGGAGGCACATCATCCTTGAAGTCTCCTGTGCCTTTGCCCTATGATAAAATCCCCTCTGCTGTATCCATACAAGTAACCTCTTTGATTGTGAAAATTCTGCTCCTGAAGGCCTCCCTTTACCCATGAAACCCTGCAAAATATCCCATTTTAACTTATGTCTTCCCCTTGTCAAATTCCCCTCCATAACCCATAGGACTTTATAATAAAACTCTATATTATAAAGACCCCGCCGCTAACCACTTCCCCTTTCCATCCCCGCCATACATTATTATAGAACTTTATTATAAGGTTTTATAACCCTGTTGCTTATTGATCGCAATATCGCAATCGCATGTTACAAGTGTTTTAATGATCCGATCATCCATCGCAAATATTTGCGATGCGATGGACCCCCGGCCCCTCTCCCGCTAAGCCCACACCTCTTCCTCCATGTGATCCAGTGCCAGAACCACCCACCAGCCCAAAAGGCGCTTGTTGTATTCTTTTATCGGGTGCGGCATCAAACGTTGATCTTGGTTGATTGGATGGTGATCGTGGACTCCACAGCACCTGTGCTTCCCCGTTCAAACTCTTGACCGTGCCATCACCGTCCATTTACACACAGATCCGACGGTTCGAAGTTTACCCGCCCCTATGGACCCCGCACACTGTTCACAAACCAGCCTGTTTCCATCGCACTGCCTTTGGGCAGAGGGCGGTATTTCCCGATCGGCCAACGATTCCATACATCTTTCGACGCATGGCACCGGTACAGTTTCAAAATCGCTATTTCTTCGCACGTTAACGTTCATCCGTGGATGTGCAGCAATATTGTTGTGAGCCGTTAGATCTGGAGAAGCCCATCCAACGGCTATCACCCCACGAAGCTACACGTAGTTTAACCCATGACCACCGTACTCCTGGCTCGCCGTCCGTCGCCCTCCAATAATGTTTTCCACCATCGATCTCCACCAAGATCAGATGGTTTAGATTAGATTGTCCCACCGTTGACCCCGTACTGCCAAATCAACCTTTTCACGTCGATTTGTCGTTTCCCACCTTTCCTCTTTATATTCATTCAAAGGTCATTTTCATAGGTTTTATTTAAAAAACCTACTCCGCTACGCTTACGTTTCTCCAGAACATTTCTCATTGTTTCGCTATGTTTTCCGCCACCAACCTGCATAATTCCGCCGTCCGTTCGTCTTGCATGGCCATTCTCATCGCCTCCATTGTGCCCGCCACCCCCATGTATGTTTTCCTAACCATTTTTCATATTTTGCAGGGTTATTAATAGTAAATGACCGCCATGATGCACAGTCTCCGTTATGGCAGCAAGGCATGCAGAAAGGACCATGTTTCAGAGGCCGAGATCATAAAGAAAGCTCGGGAAGGAGCTCGAACAGGATGCACATTAAAAGATCAGGGTTTCAGACTGTGTAAAAAATTTCCGATGCCATTAAAAGCAAAGGTTTCACAGTCAGAGGTACAAATGGAGCAGCAGAGAGCCTAAGGCACGCAAACGAAGGTTTTAAGCCTTATGCTCGGGGATTTAAAGGCAAAGCACCAAATTGAAGACCCAGGGAGCGCTCAGAGAGTACAACGCATAGAAATCAATGCATATCAGGGTTTTCTACAGTGGAAAAATGTTTTTCCCCCATAAAGGACAACGTGCCCATGCAGTGTTCAATCTATGTCGTGTTCTGGAGAGATTTTCTACCCTGAAACAGCCTCAACACTATCAAAGCATTTATTTCATCAGTATGGCAGACTTCTTTATCATTCCTTTATCTTTTTTTTATGCACTAGAAGTACTACACAGTACTGCAGTCAAAGTACTTCAGAATCATATTAGAGCTACCTGTAGTCTGAAGTAGATCATTCGTTCACCCAAAGAACATCAAAGATTAATGCACAGGATTTATAGAGAATGGGCCTCGGCCCTCTTTCTTTTCAGAAGTTTTAATATTGAATTTAGTTTTTCACCTACCTCCTCTGCTCCACCGGAACTATAAATTCATGAAGAAACTCATTGTAAAGGGTTTCGATTAGTTATCAGAGAACTGCAAGTACTTTCTTTTGAGATACAGTCTCTGTGTAAAGATTGTAAGATAGGTTGAAGAAAATGTTTTCAGACTGAGTATTCAGCTATTGGCAATGTTATACTTGATTGGTATTGATTCTTAATATGACAAGCACATTTATTTGGATCCTGATCTGAAGCAGTGGTGATGTTTTCCTATGTTTGTGTTTACATTCATTTCATTTCATTTCTACTGGCTTGCATCAAAATATTGGCATAGGATTTACCCTTGTTAGGTACCCTATGTTTCTTCTCTCCTTGCCATCGATTTTTATCTTCTAAATGTATTATCTAAGAAATGATTTCAGTCGGTTTAACCAGTGTAGTGGATGTTATTACTTGCTCTCTGATGTATGAATTAAATGAATTCAGTTCTTAGATGTTTCTTGTTATAGATTTAGTTGGAAGATTTGGGAACACTGGGGATTAGAGTTCGCCCTGTCCACTAGGATCCTTGTGCGACCAACTGGTCTTTAACTTTGTGCTTTGAAATCTGTGTTAATCTCCTCCCCTCCTACTGTCCATATCACACAATCATCTTGAAGATCCTATGTTTCAGATGACTAGCCCAATTGAAAGCATGCCTATTAATTAGAAAGCAAATCCTTTCCTGACTCCATTGCCCAATGGTTTTGAATATTTCCTCGAATATTTCACCTCTGCCTTATCCCTCTTTTCTCATCCTGGTCTTACACTGAACCCTTCTTTCCTAATAAACAACAACCAAATCAATCAAACAAACAAACCCCGAGCCTTATAACTAGCCTAACATCATAATATTTGAACCTCAAAGACATACACCTTTGATATATCATAAGAGAGATCCCTCTCTGGACCCAGGAGGGCTAGATCCTGAGGTCTGAAAGTGGTTTGATGTTGTCTCATCTTTTGTTCTTTCCAATCTGGCCAAAACATGGGAACCCCAACATAATGGCGACTCCGCTGGGGAAATCTGAGTGCATTACACCTTAAACATTCTTAGGCATTCAAAAAACCTACAATATCTGGTTAGATTGGCTGTTAAAAACTCCTATTCTCACATCAACCTCTATACCATTTTTTGTGTTTTCCCATACTCTTGGACAGAGTCTGGAAAGGGCCAGGTAGCCTCCAGATCTCACACTCTTTCAGAGGTGACATATCTGGTAAATTCCCTCCCAGTCAATCTCTGGTTAGAGTTTGCTGTGTTTGGAAGATATCCTTGACTGAGGACATCTCAAGAGCACTGTGGTGGATAGTGTACCCTCCAAAAACATCCTAAACCCTCCACCTGGCAACTCCATAGTTCCTAAACGTTTTAAAGACTCCACTGGTGATCAGTAGGCCTGCTGATTATCTTCGTTCACATTAGACTCCACTGGGAGACCAGCCTCCATAACAACATCAACCACAATAGGAGTAACAAGTAGGGGTAAGCTACTTGGTCAGAAAACAACATTCTAGCTCCTAGAACCATTCATACAAGAGCTTACCCTGACCCAGACCCACCTGAAATAGTTGATAACCCTGAGAGTATCCTCAAGGGAGCTCCTGTACATTAAAGATCAACTGTTTCCAGTCACATCTATAGAGCTAATTCTGCACCAGAAGATCTTACAGCTCTATCACACTTTCACCTTGACCTAGACCTACCAAATAGATTACCCAGAGCTAGGTCATTCAGTATATTAGACCAACCAGACCCTGAGCTTCCTGGTTCACCACCCCAAAGTGGTAGGCACCTATGGAATAGACATACCCCTCCTTCTACACCTCCTGATATACATTTCACACAAAACTTGGGGCTCAGTCACCCTAGGTCTGCTCATCAGTCTTCTGCTGGTCATAACGTCCCTGTCATCCATATACCTACTTCCCAAGCCCCTTTAACTCATCAAAACATCACCATGGTAGCCTGGTATGCACCTCTGGTTTTACCTCGGCCTCTAGTACCCTTACCGAATGATTATCAGTCAAAGATCCCACACTTCACTGCAAAAGAGTCCATCACAACCCAGCAACATGTAGATAAGATGGAAGATTCTTTTGAATACATGGAAATAGATGATGATACAATCAAAATGAGAATCTTTGCCCAAAGCTTAGGGGGTGATGTAAAGAAATGGTTTAATGGCCTACCCCCAGGTAGCATCAATGATCTTCCAACTTTATATCAGACCTTCATTAACAAATGGGAAGCTAGGGAAAATCCTTGCCAACTCCTAGCAGAATACATGACCCTTAAAAGAAATGTAGTTGAGAGTGTCCATGATTACACAACAAGGTTTAACAACATTTACAATGCTATCCATCCACATATGAAACCCCACAAGGCATGGCCCTAGAAAAATACCCTGAAGGCTTTGATGCTGACATGGCCTATGAGCTTAGGGATAAGGAATACACCACATTCGAGGACATGCAGAAAGGAGCAGTGAATATAGAGGCAAATCTGATTGAAAAAAGAGCAAGACTAAAATCTGAGAGAAGGGTAACATATAGAGATGACACTGTAGCTTCTACATCTGACCAAAATTATGATAAATTGTCTAAAAATGTGGAAAGGTTACATCAAATGATGGAAAAGATGGTTTTCACAGTTAGTAACCAAAACAGAAATCAAAACCAGAACCAGAACTTTAGAAGAAACAATGTCACCCCCAACAGACAAAGAGAATTAGATCAACAAGTTATTCCCCCATTCCAAGAGAATTTTCTTGATGAAGATGAGGGAATCATAGAAGAGTAACATAATAAACATGTTCGAAACAGAGGATTCAATCCATAACTGTTACTCAGAAAAAGATCAGTGCTCACCCTCTGGTTGGGAGGAGGAATGGTTAGAATCTGAAGATTACAGATTAGGATTTGAAAATGCCATGATGCAGGTTAGAGAAAAATATGAAATTAGAATAAAAAAGAGCCAAGAAACTGCCAAACCAAAAGCTTCTAAGGTCACCATCAAGAAAAAACCTGAGAAAACTTCTAAAGCGACTGCTGAAAGTAAAAAATCAACAGATGAGAGTTCTGGAAAGAATAAAGAAAAGGACAACCAAAACACTGATACACAAGGTAAACCAACTAGCAGCACTAGCACTGCTGTTAGTGCTCCTGATAAAACTATCACCAACACTGTACATAACGAGAATCAGCCCACTGATTCAGTCACTAAGGAAGTGGAAAATAGGACAGAGTTGAGTATCACAAAGAGTCAGTCCACTTTCAATTTGGAAAGTGAGATTAAAAAAATTAAAATCTCTGTCCCACTCTCTGAGCTGGCCACTCGGGATGTATATAAAGGCCAAATTTCAAAAGCATTAAACTTAGGTGAGAATGGTGACTCCGTGAATCTGAACGATGATTAGCCTGCCCTTCTGTTTGGACCTAAGATAGAGGGAAAGTTTCAAGAAGGGGTAGTCCCACCTTTTTATATCATTCTCAACATTCATGATAAGATCCTTCACAATGCAATGCATGATTCTGGTGCATCACACAACCTAATGCCCAAGGTAGTTATGGAAAGACTAGGTCTAGAGATAACCAGACCCTACAAAGACTTATACTCATTTGACTCTAGCAGAGTAAAATGCTTGGGCCTGATTAAAGATCTATGTGTGAGTTTGACCTAGATCCCAGTGAAATGTATGGTCATGGATGTGGTGGTGGCAGATGTCCCACCCAAGTATGGCATGTTATTATCAAGATCTTGGGGAGCCAAGCTGCAAGGTACAATGCAGATGGATGGCTCATATGCCACTATTCCTATCTTTGGCCAGCCTAGAAAACTGTATAGGGAGGCATAGATGAAGTTCCTAGTCAGTAGCCATGAAAAACCAGAAAATTCACATGTTTATTCTATACATACATACCTTGACTCCTTCATCTTTTGCAACGATGAATCCTTAGAAGGGCCAGGGTCCCAAAACAGAAACAAAAATGAAGAGGCAGAGGCCATGGACTTTAACATAATGGCTGCTCTGGATTTAGAGGACAACGAAGAAGCAAACCACAATAAAACCTGTAGGATATGTGGTGGAGACCTAACTCCGAGTGAACAAGAAACAGAGCGTAAACAACTATCTAGCCAGATCGCTGAACCTCATACATTTCACGATGAAAAAAGCGATCCACAGCCTAGTATGGACCCTATAGAGAAATATAATGGCGAACCCAGCTGTAAGGGAGAAAACAATGATAATCATGAGAATAGCCCCTTATGGGAAATGAGCTTTAACGGGTCTTGTACTAAAAAGACTGCAGGGGAAGGGGTATGGTTACACAACACAGAAAATGACTATGCTAAGAGCCACGCATGTAGTCTGCATTTCAAATGCACAAATAATGTCGCTGAATATGAGGCTCTAATCCTGGGTCTAAATCCGTTGAAGAAAATAGGAGCCGGTAAGATAGCCGTAAGGGGAGACTCAGAGTTAGTTATTAAACAGGTGAACGGAGAATACACAGCCAAGCACCCTAGGCTAAGGGCGTATAGGAACGACGCCAAAGACATATTGAAAACATTTGTTGAATATAAACTGGTGTTCATCCCTAGGAGTCAAAACACCATTGCAAACGGATTGGTGTGCCTTGCGAGTTCCTATCCTAAGACTCCAGATGACCAGCGGATCATCATTCAGACCAAATTCAGACCTGCGGTGCCAGACAACGAAAAATATTGGCAGGTTTTTGAAGGAGACAAACAAATTGAAGATTTCTTGGTAGGCAGAAACGAGTTTGAGTTTTCTGATTCAGACTCCAAACCTAACAGTAGCTGCCTAAGTGAAGAATCCTCAGATGAGGAAGAAACACCCTGTAAAATAGAAATAAACTCTTTAGACGAACAGACTGGAAATCCAGACGGAAAATGTGAAAACGCAGATAGTGAAGAAATGGAGGTACTGCAGGCCAAAAATAATAATATACCCAGAGGCCTAGCAACCTTGGAGGACCTCTTTGACTTTGATGATGTGGAAAAAAATCCCATGATAGAACATGCAGACTCTGATGTGGAAGAATGCAACATAGGCACTGAAGATGAGCCTAAAATGATTAAACTGGCTAAGTCTTTACCCGCGGACATGAAGAAAAAATACATTGACCTTTTCAAGGAATTCATTGATGTGTTTGCATGGAGTTATGAAGACTTAAAGGCTTATGACATGAACATCATTCAACATAAGATACCCTTGAAAGAAAATCAGAAGCCCTTCAGACAAAAACTTCGCAGAATCAATCCAAAACAATTTCCTGCAGTAGAGAAAGAGATTAAGAAGATGTATGAAGCAGGTATAATTGTGACTGTGAGGTTTTCGGATTGGATATCAAAATTAGTGGCTGTGAGGAAGAAAACAGGGGAAATCAGGCTATGTATAGACTTTAGGAATCTTAATAGAGCCTCACTCAAATACAATTACCCTTTGCCAAAAATGGAACATATTCTTCAGAGGGTAGTAGGTTCTAAGAGGATTTCCCTGCTAGATGGTTTTTCAGGTTACAACTAAGTCTTATTAATCCCAGAAGATCAACTCAAGATAGCCTTTACCACTCTATGGGGTACCTTCATGTATGTGAATATGCCTTTTGGATTGATGAACACTGGAGCCATCTTCCAAAGAGAGATGGACATAGCATTTTCAGATGAGATCGGGCACTTCATTGTTATCTACTTAGATGACATAACAATCTTTTCCAAGACCGAAGAAGAACACCTAAAACATCTGAGGAAAAGATTTGAAAATTGTAGAAGGTTTGGTCTGTCTTTGAACCCCAAAAAGACTATTTTTGGGCTACAAGATGGTAAGCTTCTTGGCCACATTATATCCGAGAAGGGAATCAGGATAGACCCACAGCGAGTTGAGGGAATACTACAGATCACACACCCCAGAAACATCAAGGAATTACAATATTTCATTGGGAAGATTAACTTCCTTAGGAGGTTTATTCCAAATTTGGCTGAACACCTTAGGAACATGACTAACATGCTGAAGAAAGGTGCAGGAGTTAAATGGACTGTAGGAGCTAATCAATCTTTTGAATCAGTGAAAATTTCACTTACCCAAGCTCCCGTCCTAATTAGCCCAGATTTCTCCAAATATTTCCCGATCTTTTCATTCGCCTCTGAGCATACAGTGGTTGCAGTCTTGCTGCAGAAAAACACAAAGGGAATGGAGCAGCCAATTGGCTTCTTTAGCAAAGCACTCAGAGATGCACCCTTGAAATACAACATCATGGAGAAATAGGCCTATGCTCTAATTAAGTCCTTGAAAGACTTCAGGGTGTACATATTGCATTCTCACACCGTGGCTTATGTGCCCAACATTATAGTCAAAGACATCTTGTCCCAGAACCTAGATGGGAAAAGGGGAGAGTGGATAGCTGTGATATTAGAGTACGACCTTGAGATAAAACCCACCAAACTGATTAAAGGTCAGGGCTTAGCTAAATTAATGGCTAAATCAAACTTACAAGCCCTAGACATCAACATGATAAATACCTTGGATGAGCAACCAGAATTGCATGATCCCACTGTTGAGGAAAAATTTTAGAGCTCCCCTTGGTATTCTGACATTTTATATGTGCTTACAGACCTCAATGCCCCTCCCGAACTATCAACGACCAAGGCCAAGTTCTTAAAGCTAAAAGCCAAAAACCACTGCATTTTGAATGAAAAATTATACTGGAAGAATCCTAATGGCCTATTGCTTAAATGTTTTCCTGAAAATGAGGCAGAGAGGGTTAAACAAGAGTTCCATGCTGGAGAATGTGGAGGCCACCTGATTTGGAAAGCCACTGCAAACAAAATACTCAGAGCTGAGTACTATTGGCCCACACTCTTCAATGATGTCCATAAAATGATAATGCCTGACACAAATGCCAGATCTTTGAAGGCAAAAGAAAACTCCTCCATTTACCCCTACAACCCATCACTGTTGAAGGTCCCTTTCTACAATGGGGCTTAGATTTCATAGGGGAGATTCATCCTGCTTCTTCTGCACAACACAAATGGATCCTAACAGCCACATAATATTTCACTAAGTGGATAGAGGCCATACCCACTAGGAATGCCATAGATTCAGTCATCATTAGTTTCCTAGAAGGTCACATCCTCTCTTGGTTTGGCTGCCCAAGGAAAATAATCACTGACAATGCTACTGCTTTCGGATCCAAGAATATGGTTGATTTTTGTCACAGGTACCAAATAGCACTTGGTCATTCAATTGCCTATTACCCTCAAGGTAATGGATTAGTTGAATCATCAAAAAAGAGCCTGGTGATCATCATCAAAAAGCTGTTGGAAGAGAACAAAAAATCATGGCATAACAAGCTAGTACATGCTTTGTGGGTTGACAGGCTTACAACAAAGAAGTCCATTGGCATGTCACCATTTCAGCTTGTCTATGGAACAGAAGAAGTGTTTCTAACCAGCCTTGGGATACCAGTGATCAAGCTGGTCCAGGAGGTCCAAACAGAAGAAGATAGTATGGTGAGGAGAATAAACCAAAAAATCCATCTTCAGCAAACAAGGGAAGAGGTCTACAACAGAGCAGTGAAATTTCAGGAGAATATAAAGAAATTGTTTGACAAAATAACCAAAGCTGCCAATTTCAAAGTTGGAGATAAGGTTCTGAAGTGGGATTCGAGAAGAGAGGATAAAGGAAAGCACATCAAATTTGACATTTTGTGGCAAGGTCCATACCTCATCTAGGCCACTGTGGGTCCCAATGCTTTCTTCTTACAAGAATTAGATGGCACTGAGCTATTTGGGGGTCCTGTCAATGGCAGCATGCTCAAACATTACTTCTGCTAATTTACAATTTCCAATCTCTACGCCTATTGTACATACCATTGCAGTTTTTATTTTCAAGAAAAAGGGAAAAATGTTTCAAAAAAAAAAAGGAAAAGGAGAGGTTTAGACATGATTAAAACATGAACCTCTGATGTGCAAAGGATTGGCTCTAATAAGCTCAAAACCTGAGCCAAAGAAAGTAAAACAGCTGGTCCTGACATGCCCAAAATCTGGACCAGAGCTGAAATGAAGACAAGAAGTGACTCTAACATGCTCAAAACTTGAGTCACAAAGGGAAAGAAGGATGTTTCAAGTTTCAGATCCCAAGCCTTCACAGTTTTGTTTTCAGTTTTCTGCAAATTTTTTCCATGTGCAACTGTCTTTATGCCTTGGATCCACAGCATGTCAGATAGTCTAATCCTGGCTTGACTGTTTTTCAATTTCTGTCGTAGAATATAGAGAAGAAATCTGCTGGACAGTTTAATCCTAGAAAATATTAGATTAGGTAGAGAAACATATGAGACCAACAGTCTAATCTAGTCTCACAGAGTAATAAGTGTAGATTTATAATAGTTTTAATTTATGTTTGAAAAATAAATGATGTAAAGGGTCTGCTAGCTCAAATGCACCCTAGAAGAAGAAAAAATGTTAGGATTGTAGTGTGCGTAGGTAGTTTGCTGGGAAAGTTTTTTTACTGATGTGATGTCTTCATAATGTGGCAACTGATCTAAGAAAGAAAGATATGTGCCAAGCAGCAGGCAAATATCCTACTCCAAAGATCTATTCTCTGAATTCTTGACTCCTTCAAGAAGAAGCCATCCCCATGTAGAGCCATTGTTAGCCCTCCTGTAAATTTTTGACAGGCAAAATAGGGGGCTAAATTGTTTTTGAGCCTTCAATGAATGCATCTCCCCTGGAGGCACATCATCCTTCAAGTCTCCTGTGCCTTTGCCTTGTGATGAATTCCCCTCTACTGTATCCATACAAGTAACCTCTCTGATTGTGAAAATTCTGCTCCTGAAGGCCTCCCTTTACCCATGAAACCCTGCAGAATATCCCATTTTAACCTATGTCTTCCCCTTGTCAAATTCCCCTCCATAATCCATAGGACTTTATAATAAAACTCTATATTATAAATATCCCACTGCTAACCACTTCCCCTTTCCATCCCCGCCATACATTATTATGGAACTTTATTATAAGGTTTTATAACCCCGCTGCTTACTAATCGCAATATCGCAATCACATGTTGTGTTTTAATGATCCGATCATCCATCACAAATATTTGCGATGCGATTGATCGTGTCGCAAATATTTGAGATGCGATGGACCCTCGGCCCCTCTCCCACTAAGCCCACACCTCTTCCTTCATGTGATCCAGCGCCAGAACCACCCACCAGACCAAAAGGTGCTTGTTGTATTCGTTTATCGGGTGCAGGATCAACCGTTGATCTTGGTTGATTGGACAGTGATCGTGGACTCCACAGTTCCCATGCTTCCCCATTCAAACTCCTGACTGCGCCATCGCCATCCATTTACATGCAGATCTGATGGTTCGAAGTTTACTCACCCCTATGGACCCCGCGCACTGTTCATAAACCAACCTGTTTCCATCGCACCGCCTTTGGGCAGAGGGCGGTATTTCCCAATCGGCCAGCGATTCCATACAACTTTCGACGCGTGGTACCAGTACGGTTTCAAAACCGCTATCTCATTGTGTGTTAACGTTCATCCATGGATGCGCAGCGATATTGTTGTGAGCCGTTAGATCTGGAGCAGCCCATCCAACGGCTGTCGCCCCACGAAGCTACACGTAGTTTAACCCATGGCCACCGTACTCCTAGCTCGCCGTCCGTCGCCCTCCAATAATGTTTTCCACCATTTATCTCCACCAAGATCGGACGGTCCAGATTAGATTGTCCCGTCGTTGACCCCGTACCGCCACGTCAACATTTTCATGTCGATTTGTCGTTTCCCACCTTTCCTCTTTATATTCATTCAAAGCTCATTTCCGTAGGTTTTATTTAAGAAACCTGCTCCGCTACGCTCACGTTTCTCCAGACCATTTTTCATTGTTTCACTATGTTTTCCACCACCAACCTACACAATTCCACCATCGGTTCATCCTGCATGGCCGTTCTCATCGCCTCCATTGTGCCCGCCACCCCTGTGTATGTTTTCCTAGCCAGTTTTCGTATTTTGCAAGGTTATTGAAAATAAATGACCGCCATGATGCACAATCTCTGTTACGGCAACAAGGAATGCAAAAAGGACCATGTTTCAGAGGTCGAGATCACAAAGAAAGCTCGGGAAGGAGCTCAGATAGGATGCACATTAAAAGATCAGGGTTTCGAACTCTATAAAACATTTCTGGCGCCATTAAAAGCACAGGTTTCACAGTCAGAGGTACAAATGGAGCAACAGAGATCCTAAGGCATGCAAACGAAGGTTTTAAGCCTTATGCTCAGGGATTTAAAGGCAAAGCACCAGATTGAAGACCCAAGGAGCACTCAGAGAGTACAACGCGCAGAAATCAATGCATATCAAGGTTTTCTACAGCGGCAGAATGTTTTTTCCTCCATAAAGGATAACGTGCCCATGCAGTGTTCAATCTATGCCATGTTCTGGAGAGATTTTCTACCCTGAAACAGTCCCAACACTATCAGAGCATTTATTTCATCAGTATGGCAGAATTCTTTATCATTCCTTTATCTTTTGTTTATGCACCAGAAGTACTACACAGTACTGCAGTTAGAGTACTTCAGAATCATATTAGAGCTACCTGTAGTCTGAAGTAGATCATTCGTTCACCCAAAGAACATCAGAGATTAATGCACATGATTTATACAGAATGGGCCTCGACCCTATTTCTTTTTAGAAGTTTTAATACTGCATTTAGTTTTTCAGGTACCTCCTCTGCTCCACCGGAGCTATAAATTCATGAAGAAACTCATTGTAAAGGTTGTTGATCAGTTATCAGAGAACTGCAACTAATTTCTTTTGAGATACAGTCTCTGTGTAAATATTGTAAGATAGGTTGAAGGAAATGTTTTCAGACTGAGTATTCAGCTATTGGCAATGTTGTACTTGATTGGTATTGATACTTAATATGACAAGCACATTTCTTTGGATCCTAATCTGAAGCAGTGGTGATGTTTTCCTATCTTTGTGTTTACATTCATTTCATTTCGTTTCTACTGGCTTGCATCAGAATATTGACATAGGATTTACCCGTGTTAGGTACCCTATGTTTCTTCTCTCCTTGCCATCGATTTTTATATTCTAAATGTATTATCTAAAAAATGATTTCAATTGGTTTAACCAGTGTAGTGGATGTTATTGCCTGCTCTCTGATGTATGAATTAAATGAATTCAGTTCTTAGATGTTTCTTGTTATAGATTTAGTTGGAAGATTTGGGAACACTAGGGATTAGAGTTCGCCTTGTCCACTAGCATCCTTGTGTGACCAACTGGTCTTTAACTTTGTGCTCTGAAATCTGTGTTAATCTCCTCCCCTCCTATTGTCCATATCACACAATCATCTTGAAGATCCTATGTTTTAGATGACTAGCCCAATTGAAATCCTGCCTATTGATTAGCAAGAAAATCCTTTCCTGACTCCATTGCCCAATGGTTTTGAATATTTTCTCGAATATTTCACCTCTGACTTATCCCTCTTTTCTCATCCCGGTCTTACACTGAACCCTTCTTTCCTGATAACCAGCAACCAAATCAATCAAACAACCAAACCTCGAGCCTTATAACTAGCCTAACATCATAATATTTGAACTTCAAAGACATACACCTTTGATATATCATAAGAGAGATCCCTCTCTAGACCCAGGAGGGCTAGATCCTGAGGTCTGAAAGTGGTTTTATGTTGTCTCATCTTTTGGTCTTGCCAATCTAGTCAAAACATGGGAACCCCAACAGGTTCCTTCTTCCGGTGTGATGACTTTCCCAACTACTGACGATGATGGTTGCTCTTCTATGGCTTCATCAGCACTCGTACACATATCCTCCTATTCATTCATCTCCATAATGGTGCATGGGACTCTAGATATCAAGAGATCAATATCACCTTGCAAAAGTGAAAGTGTTCTTCCTCCTAAAGCAAGTGCTCCTATAGGAAGTGGTGGTGAAGGCTTCTTTTCCTCTGATTTATTCTTGTTAAACTTCTTGATCAACCTTTGAGTAAAATCTGCATATGCAGTCACTCTTGCATGACTCAAATGGCTAAACCACCAATTGTTTGCTTCACCCTAAAGGTGCAGTGTTGCAATCTCAACAACCTCTTTCTCTACTACTGGATGTAGAAGAAAAAATGAATCCAAATTATTTCCCCAAGATTTTGTTGTGCATGAGGATGACCCATCAAAGGTAGACAATAAAAAATATATTGCCCTTTTTTCTTCTATGGCTGCAAGGTCTCCTTACTTCTTTGAGCTGAATGAACTGTGGAAGAGTTAGATTCTTCTTGATAACTCTAGGTTGAGACTTATACTCTACAAGATAGTCACTTAGAATCTCATGCTCTAAGCTTCCTCCATCTTCATGCCTCTTGTCCTGAAAATAAAAAGGCATAGCAAGTTTCTCTAGAGCTCTATGCAATACTTGTTCTTCTTTTTGCTAATAGGAAGTATATGGACCTTCCTCATTTTGAAACCCTGATGTCGTTTCACTTCTTTTCTCTACTTTTTTTTTCTTGACCTCCTTGGTGAGGTCCTTCTTAGATCTAAAAAGATATGAGATAAAAATTATTCCTCCCATCATTTTGATCTCTATCTTCCTCTTATAGCATCTTGGCTTGAAATTCTGAGGCCGAGCCAAAGATCATGCTCTGATACCATTGTAATATTCCCAAAAGGGAAAACTCAGTAATACATGCCTAAATAACACAGTTTTTGGAAACATGTGCAATAAATTTCAAATATAGCTCAATTATTCCTTAGAGATGATACTATAACACTCAAATATAAAAGGAAATTAGAAACAAATCACTATTTCATAGTTAAACAGGTCTCCCATGCCATAAATAGCCAAAAATCATGCAAAAATGGGGGCTCCAACCATGCATTAAAGCTGGAATACCATGACAACATAATTTTATTACCTCTGCAACAATAGTAGGTTGTACATAAGATCTAGAGCAAGTATGTGGACACAAAGTGAGATCTATAACAGATCCATACACTATACAAGCTCCTTTATCAATCCCCCTTGGGGTTTTCAGCAGAACACCATGTACAAAGTGTAGATCTGAGATATAAGACTGCAGATCTATGGAAATATTCAGATCTGGAAAGTGGATCTGATCTGATATAAACAATAAGATGATCTCCTCCAATAGATCTCCAAAGTGAAGGGCAGATCCACAACACTCTGAAATTCAGCTCTCCAAATGGTGCACTGAATCACCCTGCAATAGCTCCTTCATAAATTACGTAGATCTGGATCAATACTACGCTAAAAGGGACAAAATAAAATTTTCCTACAGCCAAGATATTAAAATATAGTTCAATATTTCCAATATTGTCCCTCCAATGGATTAGAACCCTCCTCCACTGAAATGGACTAGATCTGAAAATCTAGCTTCCACTTGCTGTAGCTTACAGAAACAGACAAACCCTCAATAGGATCTGTGTTGTCAAAGGAAGATGAAGCTTGGACTAAAGCTAGATAGTGGAAAATATGGTGCAAGAATCCTCCAAGAGCTACTCAATGGAAGAGGTGGGATTCTCGATCAGGAACACCCTATGCTAAACAACACTCTATCTCAACTAAACAGCCATAGAAAGAAATATGTCTAAACAAACCATATGTCAAAAAATCAGAATAATAAGCTAACCCCATATGGCTGCCATCCTCCTCCTTATAAAAAATGTGACCCTTCTCACCTTTGGTCCCACTCATTAAGGTTTCCATCTTCATGCAATGAATCTCCCTCCAAAACTGCGTTGTCCCATCATCAATACCACTCCTCCATAACAGTGTTGATGGATTTGGTCAATATTGTCTAGAGCTCCATGCAATGTATTCTTCCACACTCAATATGGATTTATTCTAACTATCTAACTAATCCACATTCCCACTGGGTTATCTTCATTAATGTTCTACATCCTCCATACTATTTTAGTTGACTTGGTCAAACTTGACTTTGTGCACATGTATTTGGCTCTTGTTCACACATGAAGGTGTTTTATCTAGTTGTGAGTATGATCCCTTCCCCATTAAGAGGGTTTTTATTGCTTCTATAAATATTTATGGGTCTCCCTACCCATTTATTCATCAAACTATGTTTTTGGAGCAAAATTAATATTCCAATTAGTTGCATGCTAATTTAGGAATATTACACTCTTTATGCAGTCATCATGGAGGCTCATCATCTTCATTTCACCCCCTTTTCCTATCTTTCCAAAACCTTAGGCTTTTGGACTGTTTGAGAAGAATCAGTAGTGTTGTCTTCTATTTTCTCTATAGCCCTTTCAAGTTCATTCATTTATGTTCAATTCACCTCACCTTTTTCCCCTTTCCATCTATGATTTCTTAAAATCTTCAATTCATGCTTATTTGTACTAGTGTGCCTCTATCCATATGATTTGCTACCTTGGCTCCTTGCTTGGCACACTACTGGCCAATCAGTCTTAGGAACCCTAAATTTCCTTGAGCATAGGCTACTTCCTCTTCCATTTTCTTTATTATATATTCTAATGAGGAGCAAGCCTCTTACCTCACCAATATTTTTACTGATAGCCACTCCTGCAGAAATGTCAAAAATGGATAGCTATCCTTTGTAGAATTTGAACTTGATAATGAGGTCTTCTTTGAAGGTTTTTATGATCTATCTTTGACCAACAGATGCTTACCTTCTTTACCATTTGATTCAGCTTCTTAGCACATGAAAAAAAATTATTTAGAACACCAAAGACAACCCTACAACCTATAAAACCCTAATGGCCTGTGGAAAACTCCTTTGACTTGTTCTTTGACTGAAAGCTTGACTTAAGGTCCTTAAGTATGAAAAACCAAGTTTTTGACAAATTGATGTATTGAAGATCCAAAATCCAATGTACTTGATTTATCTAAAGAGCCTACTGAGATACTTTTGAGACCATCAATGCTTGAGGCATCTGGGAAACATAAGAAGGAGTAAGCTGGTTGGTGATCCTAGGTGGCAAGTAGAGGGGTGAGGCAAAGGAAAAACAAAGTGTTGTGATCATAGGTGGGAAAACAGGATGAAGATTAGTGGCATGAGCCTATGAGGTGTCATTTAGGAGTGGTAGGCTAACCATGACATGACAGAATAGTGAAATAGTGAAAAAAGTATGAAGGCAGTGAGATTTCTAAAACCCACAATATTCATGAATTTTGGTTTTAGAAATCTAGGACAATTATTTAGTCATCTACAAAAAGCAAAAATTACTGATGAATAATAGTGGGTCCACTTGGGGAGGGTAGTTCCTTTTCAAGAGGTTTCCAGAACTTCAAATATCAAATCTCTGAGTTTATGAAGATCAGTGCCTCATCCATTGGGCATATTTTTCTTCTTTCATTTGTTGATGTTTCTTTTGAAGTTATGATCTCAAGAATCTGAAAAAAATGTTTACTTCAACCTCATCTCTACCTACCCATCTTACTTTGCCTAACATTTTTTCTTCCTTGGGTGCACTTGGAGTGGCAAACCCTTGACATTATTTTTTCTTTTGAAAGAAAAACAAACTATCTAATTGTACCCTTATCACTTCCAAGAGTTCAGATTATGCTAGTGAACTCTTTTATTCTCTACCTATTCTATTTGACTGTCAAGATTAAGTTGTTTGACATAATTCATTCTCTAATATATTGACATGAAATTGAAAACATGGTTTAAACCAGGATTAAGCAATCTGATTCACCATGGGCTTTGGCATTGGGACAAGCTGCACAAAGACATTATTTTTGTAAAAAAAAAACTAGAAATCTTGAGGGATATGATTGATCATTTGTTAAGCCTCCCCGTCTTTCTCTTTGGTTCATATTTGAGCATGCAGAACCAATATCTTTTCTTCCTAATCTATTCCTACTGACAAGTCAATTTTAGATGTTTTGACAAGCTCTCTTTCACTAACCTATTAGCACAAATTTAGAAAATGTTCAACCGTCATGAGGCTAGATGAATGAACAAGACCTTCTTTTTGAACAAGTAGTGGCATTTAGGCTTGCACACTTTCAACATTACTATTTTTTTGGGTATGGGGCTGTACCTCTTTTTCAAATCTGCCCTATTTTTCCATTTTCCTATTTTTGATTTTTTTTTTTTTCTATTCTTTCATCAAGCAATGTTATGTACAATGAATCAAAGTTTCAAACTAGGGATCTTGATAGTAATAGAACTTAAGCATCCTGTCATCAACAGGATCCCCAAATAACTCTTTTCCATCTAGCTCTTGTAAACAAAAAACATTGTTACCTCTATTTGAATGCATGATGTGATGATTTTTCCACAAACTATGAAACTTGTCATGTTTTCCTTTGTACCTTCTCATTAATTCTTTATTCTGAACTTTGTCTCTGTTAAAGATCCTTCTTAGGTGAAAAAGGAATTCTTCATGAGTTTTAAAATAGAAAATGATGTCATCAATGTATCTCATGGTGGAGTAACTCAAATTAGGAGCTATGTCCCTTTTGAAAGTACCTTTTGCATTCCTTAACCCAGAAGGCATTTGATCATACATGTAGATGCCCCAAGGTGCTTTGAAAGTGGCCTTATGCTGACCAATTGGAGGTATTATCACTTGATTGTAATCTGAAACACTATTAAACAAAGACACCTTGTTAGAAATTTCTACCCCTTACAGTATATGATTTGTCTTAAGAAAAGGGTATTTGTTCTTCAGGGAGGTGACGCAACAACGCTGAAAGGTTTCTCTACGGAGAGCTGGTCAACAGTAACGTGGCTCTATCTGGTTTCTTCTTTCTTCACATGGTCTATTCCCTTTTGTTTTATTTATCAATTTCAAAGAAATAACTTATAAACAGCTCTCGAATGTTTATATTGTATTTCCCGGCTTATACATATATCTCCGGACTTTATAACCAATGGTTAACCCCTCACGCTTTACATGTATACCCAATGCGCTGTTTAACAGATACTATGTAATAAACCTTCGAACCTTATATTAATACTCCATGCTTTGGAAATAGAACTTTATAATAGAGCTTTCACTCCGAGCCCACCTATATATACATATCAATAACCAATCAAACTCGTGCACCATACCTCTTTTATCATCCGCGCACCTTGGTTATCGTTCGTGCATCTCCGTTAGCTGAACACTATCTGATGGCCCTTGCCCAGATCAATGGTTTTGAGCAATATCACTCGACGTCCTAGTACAAGGGATAACGGGCGATGGCGCATGTTAACCGGTGGTTTTATGGGGTCCGCCTCACCACGTGTCAACAGGTCTATGGGATCGCTTGTCGACCGGGGAATACCGCCTATATGCCAAAAGTGGTGCGATATGGGCAACCCACTTTTCAAAACCACTCGCGGGTTTGCTACAGTGATCGACCAGGGTAAATGTGGGATTATGTTATTCCTTTGTTCATTTAACTCATGTCCAGACTACGGTTCCAGTTCGAAAACAACGCCTCTATTTCTTTATGAAGTGGGAAATTTACCTATCCAACAGTGTCACAGACACACTTCATCTACATAGACCCGCCTGCAGGTAGCGCGGATTTAACATATTTTATTCGGATAATTAAGGGAATTCAAGGATAGAGAACGAAATTTCCATTACACAATTGCCTCGCAGTTATCCAGTTCTTCACAATTATAAATACAGGCAGTTTGGAAATCAACGGGACTTGGATTTTATTCAACCCGAAGCAATTGCTAAATACACAGAGTTTATTGCAGAAATCTCTCTTTTTCTCCTCTTTCTCTCCCTCCCTTACACTTCTGAGGGATTACATCTATATACATCAATATGTGTCCTTTTGGTTCCTCTGTGAGGACCGTAATGGTAATTCAACAGTCTTATTACAATAATTCAAAAACTAAAACATGACAGATGGACTAACTATTCGACTCCTACAAATCTAACTGATCTAATAATACAATCAGCTAAGGTATTGACACCTAGCTGTAACAATTCAAATGTTTTCAAATCCTCCTAGCCACAACATGTGGACAAAACTCCTACATTGCTGGCTAGTGGCTAATGCCCCTGCATGAGACTCCCGAGGGAAATTTTCTTCATGGGCTCCTATCCATGAGCTCATCCACGAATCTGCCTATCTTCGGCAACATTTCTTCAGTCATCTAAGTGGCATCTTCCTCTCGCTTATCCTTCCATTTGATCAAGTACTGAAAGTACTCCTCTGGTCCTTCTGAATGGTATTTTGTCCAATATTTTCTCTGGTTGCAATGGCTGTGCTGGAGGTAGCTGTTCCCTCCACTCAATTTTTTCCTTGTCTACTCCTCCTTCTTCTGCACCATCACCTTCACACTTGTACAAATATGCAACATTAAAAATGGGAGATATTCCAACATCAAGTGGCAATTCAATCTCATAAGCATTTGCAGAAAACTTCCTAAGTATCTTGCATGGCCCAATCTTTTTGAACTTCAGTTTATTGTATTGCTTCTTTGGGAATCTCTCCTTTCTCAAGTGTGCCAAAACCTGATCTCCTACTTCAAAATGAACTTCCTTTCTTCTCAAGTCTGCTCCGTTTTTATGTCTGATGCTGCTACCTTGTAGTTGTTGTTTCACTTGTTCATGTATGGCCTGGATCTCTGAAGAAAATTCTTCACCATCTGCACTCCTCAGTTCTCCCCTTCCCAGATTTCTTAACTCTGATATTCCCCTAGGATGCATTCCATAAACAATATGAAATGGACTCTGACATGTGCTCCTGTTTGGTGAGTCATTATATGCATACTCTACCTGGGGAAAAATATGGTCCCACTACTTGGGATGCTCTCCTGCAAGACTTCTCAACAAATTTCCCAGACTCCTATTCACAACCTCAGTTTGTCCATCAGTCTGAGGATGATAAGCTAAGATGAAACTTAGTTTGGTACCAAGTTTCTTCCACAGTGTCCTCCAAAAGTGCCCCACAAATCTGGTGTGTCTGTCCGAAACAATACTCCTGGGCAGCCCATGTAATCTAACAACTTCTTTGAAGAACAAGTTAGCAACATGGGTGGCATCACTAGTTTTATAACGTGGAATAAAATGTGCCATTTTGGAGAATCTTTCCACCACAACAAAGACTGCATCATTCCCTCTCTGAGTCTTGGGAAATCCTAGAACAAAATCCATGCTCACCATGTCCCAAGGCCTGTCTGGAATAGGCAAGGGAGTGTACAATCCTGCATTCTGGCTCCTTCCTTTAGCATATTGAAAAATCTTGCAATTCTTCAAAAACTTATCCACTTTTGCTCTCATCTTGGGCCAGAAATAAAAGTGACTCAGCTGCTCACAAGTCTTATTAGTATCAAAGTGTCCAGCAAGTCCCCCACTATGCTTCTCTTTGATCAGATTTTATCTCATGGAACATTTTGGTACACATAGTTGGTTTCTTCTGAATAACAAGTCCTCTTGCAAGAAATAATCTAGCCACTAGCTTCTATCTGTTAAAACAGGGTTACTACATGCCTCAAATGCTTCTTTAAAGTCAGGATCTGTTTTATACAATTCCTTGAGAAAATCAAATCCTGCAACTTCAAAATTAGTTTCTTGAACAAGCATGTGCCTCCTACTAAGAGCATCAGCTACTTTATTGGCTTGACCACTTATATGTTTCAAAATAAAATTAAAACTTTGGAGATGCTCAACCCATTAAGCATGTTTATGTTTCAACTTGGGTTGCTGTACAATGTACTGCAAAGCATGATTATCAGGATATAATACAAACTCCCTGGACATCAAGTAATGTCTCCATTTCTTCAGTGCCTGAAAAATTGCATAGAATTCCTTCTCATAAGAGGAATACTTTCTTCTAGTGTCATTCAGCTTCTCACTGAAATATGCCATAGGCCTATCATCCTGACTCAACACAGCTCCAATGGCCTCTCCACTGGCATCACATTTTACTTGAAATGGTTTTGTAAAATCAGGCATAATCAAAATAGGCTTCTCAGTTATATTTTGCTTCAAAACTTTAAAATTTATTTCTGCTTCAGCAGTCCACTTAAATGGCTATTTTCTCTTCTTTATTGTCTCAATTATGGGTGCATTAATCTTACTGAAGTCTCTTATAAAATTTCGGTAAAAACTAGCAAGTCCATGGAAACTTCTTACCTCAAAGACATTCCTGGGTGAAGGCCACTCCACAATCGCCTTAACCTTTTCTGGGTCCATCTTCAATCCTTCTACAGAAACAAAAACCCCCAAATGCACCAACTCTTCCTTCATGAATGAGCATTTCTTCAGATTTATCAGCAATTTCTCTTGGTGCAACTTCTTCAAAACATAATTAAGATGCCTTAAATGTTCTTCTCTAGTTCTGCTAAAAACTAATATATCATCCAGATACAATATCACAAATTTACCAATGAATTCTTTCAATACTTAATTCATAAGTCTCATAAAAGTACTAGGTGCATTTGTTAACCCAAAAGGCATTACCATCCATTCATATAGTCCTTCATTTGTTTTAAAGGCAGTTTTCCACTCATCACCCTCTCTTATTCTAATCTGATGGTATCCACTCTTCAAATCTATCTTTGAGAAATATTTAGCACCACTCAAACAATCCATTAAGTCCTCAACTCTGGGCAAAGGGAATCTATACCTGATTGTGATCTTATGGTTTGCTCTAGAATCAGTACACATCCTCCAGCCTCCATCTTTCTTTGGGCTCAATACTGCTGGTACTGCACATGGACTCAGACTTTCTCTAATCAGCCCCTTGTCCACCAATTCCTGTACTTGTCTCCTGATTTCCTCATTTTACTTGGGAGTCATTCTGTAGGCTTCCTTATTTGGCAGACTTGAACTAGGGATAAAATCTATCTGATGGCTGATCTTTCTCACAGGTGGTAGCTCATCAGGTAATTCATCCAAAACAATGTCATAGTGATCATCTAACATCTCTTGGATTTCTACTGGTAAATCAGAAATCTTTGTATAAGTAAGAACTACTTTAGGCTTGCAAACTGAAGCAAATCTTACCTCTTCTTCTTCTATCCGCTGCAGATATTCCTTCCCGCTTAGCAACAAGGTCTTTGGATCAATCACTCTGTTGGATGGCTCTCCTTCTTCCATGGGATTCAACGTATGATGTATCCCATCTTTGAAGAACTTGTAAGTGTTCTTCTTGCCATCATGCACTGTTGCTCTATCAAACTGCCAAGGTCTACCCAGTAGTATATGACACACATCCATGGGCATTAGATCACACAGGACCTTATCTTTATATTTTCCCATTTGCAGCTCTATCTCACACTGCTCTTTTACAACTAGCTGGTGCCCTTTATGCAGCCAGGACACCCTGTAGGGAGTTGGATGCTCCCTTGTCTTCAACTTCAACTTTTCTATTACCTCAGTGGAAACTATATTGTCTGTGCTGCCACTATCAATGACTAGCTGGTAGCATTTCCCTTGGACTTTGCATATGCTCCTAAACAAAGTCTTCCTTTGTGTAGGCTCAGTGACTTCTTTGGCTTGCTTCAATAGGACCTTATTTACCGCCAAGGATTCTCCCCTATCTGGAAGAATTTCTTCCTCAATTTCTTCCTCTTCTCCAGCCTGGGCAGCAACAAAATTCCTTGGACCAGCACCCACATTCTTTGGACATTCATAGTGCTTGTGTCCCACTTGCTGACATCTATAACACCTCAATTCTCTACCTCTGCCTCTGTCTCTTCCTCTTCTTCCTTTTCCTCTGTAACAACCCATTATGCTCCTTGCATCATCCTCTGTGGATGCATTATGAGGTGAGCTACTGTTAGCTTCATCCCTGGGTGTAGCAAGCTTTCCTCTACCGCCATGACTTCCCTTCCCTCGGAAGGTACCTCTCTTCTTGGAAAACTATTTCCTCAGGAGTTTCTCCTCTTCTTTCAAGGCCACCTGGTAGGCCTCTTCCACTGTCTTAGGAGATAGGAGACCAATCTCATCTTGGATCTCCAGCTTGAGACCATTCACATATCTGGCAGTCTTCTCTGGTGTGTCTTAGAATTTCTTAGCCCTTATGCTTACTCTATAGAATTCCTCTATGTATTCTTTTACTTTCAGCAACCTCTGTCTCAGGTTCTGCATTTGTTTATACGATGTCAGCTAGTAATCACTAGGCAAGAATTTACCTCTCAATTTGGCCACCATTCTGGTCCAACTTTTAATAGGTTTCTTGCCAACTCTCCTCCTCTCTGCCTGCACTCCATCCCACCAAAGTGCAGCATGTCCCTTCAGTTTGTTACTGCAAACTTGACCTTCTTGTCTTCACTTATTTCTTCATAATCAAAGCACTTGTTCAATTCATTTATCTAGTCTACTAATTCTTCTGGATTTAGTCCCCATGCATAGCTCGACACTTCAATTCTAGGCTTAACTATATACCCCAGAACAGTTCTAAGGAGCCTCATGTCAGGAGGAATTTCCACATTTTCTTCTGCTTCTTCTGTCTCAAGTTCGCTGATGTCTTCAGGATCTCTGGGCTGTCTTCTTTCCATGGTATATATTCTAACCTCGACCCTCTACAACATCCCCAACACCTCTGCGTTTGAAACGGGCCTCCTTCTGCCAGCACCTCTACCAACTCAAATCGCCATGTCAGCAAAAAAACTTCAGACAACTGCTCTGATACCACAAATGGCGCAACAATGCTGAAAGGTTTTTCTATGGAGAGCTGGTCAACGATGACGTGGCTTTGTCTGGTTTCTCCTTTATTCACGTGTTCTATCCCCTTTTGTTTTATTTATCAATTTCAAAGAAATAACTTATAAACAGCTCTCGAATGTTTATATTGTATTTCCCGGCTTATACATATATCTCTGGACTTTATAACCAATGGTTAACCCCTCACGCTTTACATATATACCCAACGCGTTGTTTAACAGATACTATGTAATAAACCTTCGGACCTTATATTAATACTCCATGCTTTGGAAACAAAACTTTATAATAGAGCTTTCACTCCGGGCCCACCTATATATATGTATCAATAACCAATCAAACGCGTGCACCGTACCTCTTTTATCGTCCGCACACCTTGGTTATCATTCATGCATATCTGTCAGCCGAACACCATCTGATGGCCCTTGCCCAGATCAACAGTTCTGAGCAATATCGCTCGGCGTCCTGGTACGAGGGATAGCGGGCAATGGCATAGGTTAACCAGTGGTTTTACGGGGTATGCCTCGCTACGTGTCAAAAGGTCTATGGGATTGCTCGTCGACCGGGGAATACCACCTATATGCCAAAAGTGGTGCAATATGGGAAACCCACTTTTCAAAACCACTCGCGGGTTTGCTACAGTGATCGACCAAGGTAAATGCGGGAATATGTTATTCCTTTGTTCATTTAACTCGCGTCTAGACTACGGATCCAGTTCGAAAACAATGCCTCTATTTCTTTATGAAGCGGGAAATCTACCTATCCAATAGTGTCATGGACACACTTCATCTGCACAGACCCGCTTGCGGGTAGTGCGGATTTAACAGAGTTTATTCGGATAATTAAGGGAATTCAAGGACAGAGAACAGAATTTCCATTACACAATTGCCTCGCAGTTATCCAGTTCTTCACAATTATAAATACAGGCAGTTTGGAAATCAACGAGACTTGGATTTTATTCAACTCGAAGCAATTTCTCAATACACAGAGTTTATTGCAGAAATCTCTCTTTTTCTCCTCTTGCTCTCCATCCCTTACACATCTGAGGGATTACATCTATATACATCAATATGTGTCCTTTCGGTTCCTCTGTGAGGACCGTAATGGTAATTCAACAGTCTTATTACAATAATTTGAAAACTAAAACACGACAGATGGACTAACTATTATACTCCTACAACTCTAACTGATCTAATAATACAATCAGCTAAGGTATTGACACCTAGCTGTAACAATTCAAATGTTTTCAAATCCTCCTAGCCACAACATGTGGACAAAACTCCTACATTGTTGGCTAGTGTCTAATGCCCCTGCATCAGGAGGTTTGATCTAGGTCTCTAAAGTATATATATAGCCTACACCCCTTTACTTTCTTTCTTAGTGACACAATCTAATCCAAATATTTCTGGTTTTTATTGAAAGAGATCGTACTTTGAACAATGTTTGTGTCAAAATGCTTTAAGCTCTCATTACCATATGAAAAATCACACTCAAACTCTTTGCAAAGTCTTATGTATTTCAACTTTATGTGAGGTGGCAGAGTTTTGGATAACCTGATCATTTTGGGTTTTTCTAGGAAGCCTATGTTGTATTCTTCTATGTAAGCCTCGTTAGATGCCACTTTAGGCTTCTTAACACCATTTTTTCAATACAACAACTCTTCCGAAGTGACAGAACCTTTTGGTGATGAGTTATCTCTGTATTTCAAGATCTTAAGTTTATTCTGATCTAGGTTCTTAAAAAAAAATTCCATATGAAAGTGTTCCATCATTTTTATGTTGGTAGAAGGGAATGGTTCTGTTTTTTATGTTTGTTCTTCATTTGAGAAACCTTGTTTAGATTCCAAGCTTAGTTTTGGTTTTGAATTTTTATCTTCAGTTTACAGAAAATTAAGCTTAGTTTTTCCATCATGTTGTTGTTCGGGGCTGCTAGAGTTTTGGTTGTTGAGTTCTTCATGCAGTGTCTGGTTTGACTATTGTGGTATGTATAGATTTGTCTCAATTTCACTGACCTGCTCATCAATTTCCTCTTCATTACATAAGTTGAATGAATCAAGATCTGAATGGATGGAATAAAGAGATGTGTTGTTTGGCCTTTCTTGGTTTCTAACCATATATGTCATGTGTGATTCTCGGTATAATCTCCTTGTTTGGTTAAAAACAGGAATGGTAGCATGTGAGATGTCTAATTGAAGATTCCCCTAAATTTTGACTCCCCAAGATCTAGATAAAATCATGCCATACTTGGGGGGAATGTCGGCCACTACTATGTCCATGACTAGGCCCTTAGCAGGGATTTGTGCTAAATTGACACAGATCCTTGATTAGACCCAAACACTTGACTCTGCTTGAATCGATGGAATAAAGGTCTTTGTAAGTTTGGTTATTTCCAGGCCTAATCTCCCCATCACTACCTTTGGCATGAGGTTGTGAGAGGCACCAGAGTCCAGCATGGGATTATGTAAGATTTTGTCATGTATTTTTAGGCTAACATAGAAAAGGGGAATAGCTCCTTCTTGGTATTTTCCTTCTACTTCAGTTCCAAAAATCAGCTCTGGTTTGTCATCAGTCAATAGTAGAGTGCCGGTATCCTTTCCCATGTTCAAAACTTTCAAAACTTGAGACCTTTACATTCCTTGGGTAATCAGTTCGGTGAGAGGCATGGTTATCTTGATTTTAGCAATTTCTCCTTCAAAACTGAAAGGTACTTGTGTTTTAGGCATATTTACATCAATTTTATCAGCCATAATCTATTCTACAAGTTTATTTTGCTAATTACGATTTGAGACTTTGGACAAAAGGGTATTCTCAGGGGCACTAGTAGATGCACTAGGGTAGCTTGGGTCACCACTTTGCTAGCTAGTTTTGTCTTTGTTTGGATCAACTTTCTTAGCCATGGTGTTGGTAATCTCTGTTGTCCTATTAGGAATATTATCAGGGGTTTTCCTAATAGCAGTATTTGTTTCGATTCTCTTGGAAGTTTCTTGGTTCCTTTTTCTCCTAAGGTCATATTGCATGTGGGCCTCCATTATGGCATTTTCAAATCCTAATTGGTAATCTTTAGAATTGTCATAGTTTTTTTTAGTTTGATTTCAGGAAAATAAACCTTGTTCTTCTTCAATGAGAAAAAAAGCACCCTCATTATCAGAACCTATCAAGTTTACATGGTTTTCTTCAGGTTCTTCAGTCTCTCTTCCCTCTTCATCTACATAATTGTCTTGGAAAGGAAGCCTAATTTGTTGGTCATTATCTCTTGGCTTGTTTTGGGGAGGGTCTCTTCTAAAGTTTGGATTCCTATTTCTGTTTTTGGTATTTTCTTGGTTTTCCTTAGGAGATATCAGTTCACTCAAGTTTATCATTTCCATCATTCTCTCCATTGTTCTAACCAGGCTATCAATCTTGGCATCAGATGAGGAGGTTGAGGCCATAGTTTCATATTTTTAGGTAACCCTCTTGTTTGACCTCATCCTAGCCCTTTTTTCAATAAGGTTTTCTCTACACTCACAGCTCCCCTTTTCATTTCTTCTAAAGTTAAGAGGTCTCTCTCTCTCAATTGGTATGGCATGTTTGGATCAAAGCCTTCTGGAAATTTCACTAGTGCTAGGCCTTGTGGGGGTTTCATGTGAGGTGGGAGAGCATTGCACACACTATTGAACCTAATGAAATAGTCTTGGACACTTTCCTCGACATTTATCTTAAGGTTGTTATATTCTGAGAGTATTTGGAGAGGGGTTTTCTTAATTTCCCACTTGTTTATGAATGTCTAGTAGAGGGAAGGGAGATCATGTATGCTGTTAGGAGTCAAGATTTTGAACGATTTTTTGGATTATCCTCCTAATATTTGGGCAAAGATCCTCATTTGTATGGTCTCTTCTTCTAATTATATGTAGTAAAAGGCATCATTCATCTTATCTACACGTTGTTGGGCAATGGTAGATTCAACTTCAGTAAAGTGGGGAATTCTGGATTGATAGTCATTTGGTAAAGGTACAAGAGGTTGTGGTAGTACCAGGGGGGCACACCATGCTCCCATAATGGTAGCTAATGGAATCCAAGGAGGATTTACACAAGGAGGGTTTGTGAGAGGAGGTGGAGGATGAAGTGGATTATTTTTCACAATGGATGTTTGGATGGGGGTGGTGGAAGTACTTGGAAAAGAAAACTGATTCTGAGTAGACTTGGGATGAAAAGAGCTAAAGTGATGAAGAAGCTGATAGTCAAGAGGAGTGGAAGGAGAAGCTTCTCTACTAGAAATCTGATGCAAATCTATGAGCTCAAGGTCAGTCTGGTCAATCCCACTTTGTGACTTGGTTCTGAAAATGGTCCTTGTATGGTGTAAGTCAAACTGGAGATCTTGCAAGGCTGTAAGATGTTCAAGGAAAAAAATTGCTCTATGAATAGTCCTAACAGTAGTTGAATCTTCAGTTTTGGAATTTTTCCACAAAATATTTTCCGGGTCATCAATTATAGTAGATGGTTTGGGTCCAGATGAGATCTGGTACTAATCCTTTGTGAAGCCAGATTTCAAACTCAAAATGCAGAGAAGGTGAATTTTTATGACTATTCTCGGAAGGCTGACCTCTCTTACTGTTTTCTAAACTCAAACAGTGTGTAACTAGGACTCTAAACTTCTCACGGCTGATTTGACACAATCCTAGGGAAGTCTAATGGGAACTAGCGAAGTAGTAGGCCTAGTGGAGGCTAGTGGAGTTGCCAGGTGGATGTTTTTTGTTGTTTTAAGGATATGTATCTATGGTCCACCACCAATAACTGGCAAAAAACTCATCTAGGGATGTTTTTTGGGGTTTTCTAAGTTCCTTTATGTAGCCCTAAGGTTTCTATGATTGTCCTCCAGTTGATTCATCATTTTTCTAGGATGGTGAAATAGTTAGATTCTACTCTTGGCTAACACTTGAGCTTTCTAATTTTAACTAAGGGTATGTGAGTCTATAAACAATATTTAGGATACTATGTACTCACAGTCCCACCGTGATTGCTATTATGTTAGAGTCCCGTGATTTGGAAGATTAGAAGAACTAAATTCACAAGGTAACATCAGACCAGTCTTTGGAATCCTAGGAACTAGCCTTCCTGGACTCAGAGAGGGCTTTCTCTATTTTGTGCAAAGGATGTGAACTTGTTTGATTTTAGGCTATTTGTTAAGTGTAGGGTTTGTTTTTTTGTTTTGGTTGGGTAGATCATCAAGTAGAATAGATGGAGTGAGGAAATATTCAAGTCATTGGGCTATGGAGTATATAAAAGTCATGGAAAGTTAAACAATGAATTAGGGTGCATCACAGGGAAAATATAGCATGGTCAAATGGATTTTGAAGGTTTGTATGAAATGAGATGAACTTCAAGTTTGTGAACAAAGTAGGCCAAAGGGAAATTAAGAATCCTTTGTCAAATACTTTTACAAGAAGGGACTTCAACACCATTTAGCGTAAAGAAGTAATCATAAGACATGGAGAACCAGTAAATTTTTTATTCAACTCAAGAAAATAAGCATTTAAGACAAACATTCTAGTGAACTATAGAAGGCGAGGAACTCATTTAACTTCTAGTGATTTCACCTTCAAGGTTAGAAAAACATTTAAGGTAAACATATAACTTTAATCAAGGAAGAGGTAACTCTTAAACATCATTGATCATAGCCATAAAGATCTTCAAAACAACTTTTCAATCATGGACAAAGGGTATGATCAAAACATAGCCTCTTTGGAAAATCTAACTAGTGGTAGTTTAAAGAATGATCTCAAGAACAGTGTTTTAGTGACATCAAACAAGAAGGGCTAACCATAAAAAATATATGATATCTACTGTATTAAACCATTCATGAGATAAACACGCTTGGGTGGGTCTATAGAGAAATTAAGGATTCTCTGAAATGATCTAGCAGAGGAAAACATAGAGGAAGTGAAGAACAAACATAATTAAGGTGGATTTGAAGAACATTTCTTAGTATAAAACCTTTGTCCTAATGCAATATAGAAGTATGAAACACATTGAAACATAAGAAAACAATAACTAAATAGAATCACATCAACATTAACCAAGCTCAGGGATCCTGCAAGCAAGCCTTCTCCATCATCAAGAAAAGCAAGCCATTCAAAAATTTCACAACACCAATTTCTCTTCAACCTCCAAAAAACTATGTATTGCTCCAAAGAGTGATCAAATGCCAACATTTTACAATAAGGCTCTCATGCTCTATTTATCTATAAAAGGAGGAAAAAGCCCTAAATAGGGTTTGAAAATGTCAAAATCATCCATAAATGTCATTTATGCCTAAGAGACCATACAAGGCCCAAGGCACAAAGTATCTCATGAAATAAATGGAAAAATAACTCCTAGCACCTAAATTTGGAGTGATTTGCCTAAAAAAAACACTAAAATATCATTTTTCAATTAATGAGTGTCTTTTTTTGACTTTTGTCCAAAACGCACAGTGAGGTCTCAAAACGTAGTGCCTTCACGGGTAGAAGTTGGGTCCACTTGCAGCCAAGTTTTTGTGACCTTCCTGATGTCGGAATTTTCCTTGTGATGGCCCGTTGGAAATCCTGCTGAGTCTACTTTCCAAAAATTTCCTTGGTTTTATAATTGGGCTCCACTAACCTATCCAAAAGGAAAATTTCCCAAAACTGCTCTAGGCGTAGCGCTAGGCCTGAAAATGAGGCAGAAAGGTGAAAAATGAGGTGTTGTTTGGCCTTTTGCAAGGTCAAAGATGCTCCAAATGCTCTGAAATTTGGTGAGCATAATGTACTATATGTGAGGATTCCAAAAATTCAAATTTATCCATTTGAGGATGCCTGAGATGAAAGCGTAGTGCCAGGGGTGCTCCGCTTAGAGGCCTCCATATTTGCAAAAAACCAAAATTTGTCAAAAATTTGTCAAAATTGGTGGATTTCTTCCTCATGCGGTTTGAGAAGCCTATAGAGAAGCTTTAGCCAAGATTTCAATTTTTTCTTGGTGTTTGGCGTCCTTGAGTGATTGAATCTTAGTAAGGTCTTCTTTGAGCTTGGCAATAGTAATTTTGTTCTTCAAGACATAGTGCTTGGCCATATTTTTCTGTAGGCCAAGGTCCCTTTTTATATTCTTCATCGCCTTGTGCTCATCCTTATAATAATCAATAATGTATTGTGCCATGCCAAGGCTCCTTTGTAGGTCTTTAATCTATTCGTTCTTGCTTTGAAGCAGTATGCTATTGGCCCTCCTTTTATCCTCTTTATCACTGTCAAGTTCAATGAGGTCAAATTCATGTTCAACCTCATGTTGGTCTTCCTCTTCTTCATTTGTATTTCCTTTGCCTTTATCTTTGACTTTAACCTTTCCTTTATCCTTGCCTTTATCCCCTGGCCTAATACTAGTGGAAGTCATGGCCCCTTACCTTTTAGAGGGAGCAAACACGTCTTTCTCCTCTATGGTATGCCAAGGGAAAAGGTTCCATTTTGCTCATTTTGGTGTCCTCTTCAAGGCTGTCATCATTTGTCTCCATGTCATCTTTTTCATCACCTGGACTGCTGCTTACCCCTTTACCTTTAACATTAGCCTCACTGTTGGTCTCTTCATTGATTTGTGCACCTTCACTTTATTCCTCATTATAGCTGCTTGCTTCATCATTGCTGTGACCTTCATTTTGCAACCAGTCTCTTGATTTTCTTTATTGTCTTCATGTCTGTCATGATTGTTGTCATGACAGTCATGAATATATTCTTTGGTTTCCATGCTGCCTTCATCCTCTTCTTCATTTCTTGTATTGTTATCACCCTCATTTTGGTTGTCCTCTACATCTTTTCCCTCATCTCTATTATGACTATTAGCCTTGTTGTTTTGACTGTCATTAGGGCTCTTAGTATCACTTCTTTCTTTAAGATCATCCTCTTCTTCTTTGTCGCTTACCTCATTTTTTCCCATGCTATCCTCTTCCTCCTCATTCTCAACATTTTTAGTGTGATTTCTGCTTTCTTCATCACTTACCTCTTTTTCATCGTCATCCACCTCCATGGCCTCTGCTTCATTGCTAATTTTTTTTTCATCATTGTTTGATCCATTCCCACTGTCAGCTTCTTAATTTTCTTCACTGTCATCTCCCTCATCTTCACTTTGGTTTGATTCATTGTCACTCTCACCCTCATTGTCACTTGCTTGTTCACTGCCACTTCCTTGTTGATCTGATGCATCAGGAGAAGATGAGGAAGGGAGGTTTCCTGAGGAGGAGATACATGTTTAGAGGATGAGGTATGGTCATTAGGAAGTGATGGAGAAGTAGAGGGAGAGGGATGAGATGATGAGGGTAGGTTTGGCTGATGATGGGGTTGTGGGCTTGTGAATACTTCATGGGCTATTAACACCTCCCAAGGTACGCCTTTTTGCTCAAGATGATGTAGCACAACCATCTTGATCAAGGAGTGATGGAACAAAATTTGCATTTGTTGGGAATGATTCCTCCTCCAGACAACATAAGACATTTTCTCAATACTCCTATAAAGGTGGTAGGGCAAATGAAGCATCTTGACCCTAGTGAAATGCATGAGAAATCTAACATGGTAGGAGTAGATTCTAGAGTACCTTCCCTCATAGGTAAAATATTTCATGATGACCCTCATCAAGGTTGCATACCTCTCCAGCATGTGTGTGAAAGGGGAAATAGTCTTGCAGCTTTCCTTGTATATGGGTTTGATAAATGGCTCATGGTAGCTCATGTCCAACTTTTCTCTTTTGAACCATTTTTCACCAACATCAGGTATGCCTCTAGCATTAGAAATGGAATTTTCTGATAGTTCAAAATCTACCCCTGCAAGACTTGATTGTTTGTTATATAGGTTAATAATGAATAACCTTGTGAGCTATGGGTGATTTTTCACTTGTTTGACTTTTTCACAAAATTGAAAACACCCTACATTTTGAAAGCATGTTAGAATCATGGGAGAGGTAGTAATCTCCATAGTATCTTGGGGTTCAAGTATGTTAACCTTCCCACCCTTATGCTTTTGCCTCATAGGCACTTGGCCTCCTTCACTATTGAACTCCCTTCTTCTATTGACATGGTGATTAGTGCCGCCTTTAGACAAACTTAGGCATCCTTGTAAAACTTGGTAGGATGAGTGAGATGAAATGAAGGAAGATTTTCTAAGTGAGTGAGATGGAGGTGTAGGTTTATGATTGATTTTCTTTGAGATTTGATGAAGGGTTAACTTGAACTCACTGTAGTTACCCTAATTCACACCCCCTTCACTGATAATTTCTTGCTTGGAGGTCAAAAGAGGTTGTTTGTCTTGAGGACTTAGGGTTTCTAGTCACTAGGGTTTGATTAATCTTCTTTAACCATTAAATAAAAAAAACCACTTGGAGGATAAAGAAAAGCAACATCTACCAACCTTGAACTTGTTTGTAGGTTCTTGAAGGCATCTTGGAGGTGCTCCCTTGTTATTTTTGGCAATTTTGCAAGTGGGAGAGGGCTTCTGGACTAGGCGCAGCACTTGAGCGTGTTATCAGGTCACCTCTGCCCTAAGCATAGTTCTTGCCCATGTATAGGCTCGTCGAGACTCTTGAGCACACTTCATGCTCGCATGCAGGCATGCTGGTCTCCTACGCGCAACATCAGGAAAAACTGGGCCTGTCAGGTCCCCCTGGGCATAGCGTCGGGTAAAAATGGGTTTTTCGGGTCCTCCTAGGTGTAGCGCCGGGAAAAAATGGGCCTGTCGGGTCCTCCTGGGCGCAGCGCCAGGAAACGTTGGGCCTGTCGGGTCCTCCTGGGCACAGCGCTGGGAAAAATTGGGCCTGTCGGGTCCTCCTAAGCAAATGGGTAGCACCCACCTGAATGCTCAACATGTTCACCCGAACGTGAAACATAGTGTAATTTTACACTGCATAACCTCCCATACGCACAACATCGGGTGCTATAAGTGCAACGCCTGCACGAAAACGTAGCGCCAAGCAGACTTACTCGATTTTCACTAAAACTCATAAATTTTTGCTTTGAATTTTTTTTTCTCTTTTCAAATGAAAAATGAGATGGGAGGAGAGAAAAATATTCCTTTATACCTTTAGGGAAATAAATTAAAATAAAAAGCCCACTTTGCTAATTTTTTCAATTTTTTTCCACTTTCACTAACTTTTTGACACTTTCTGTGTAGGTGAATTGAAAAACTTTTATGTAGCTCCTTTCTCTCTTGATGCAAGCTTGCTGGAGAAATGAAATGGTCCTTCTTTAGCCTTGAGGGTCTTGGCACTATCAAAACCTTCCTTTTCTTGTATTGGTGAGGTCATAATTATGTTTTACTCCTTTTTACCTTTCTGAGTGTGGGTGACTTAAGAACATGGTTTTTCCCCTTTTCACTGATCTTTGGGCATGATAAACCTATCTCTGATAAGTAATGTATTCTTCATAACCATGTATGCTATATCCTCTTTTGGCCACTTCTGATTTTGCAAGTGCCATGACATACCGATCTAGCCCCTTTTGATATTTCTTGGTGTTTTGACACCTTCAGTTATACAACAACAACCTCATGATCAGCCTGGCTTTCCATCTTGAATAACAACCCTATGCTTTTATTCCTTGGATCATTTCAGTGAAAATGACTGAAAATAAGGCTTGACCTTCCTTACAATGATACTCTTTCATGCTTTCCCTTTGAGGCAGTGAAACACTTTACCTTGTCAAACCCTAGAAGTCAACTTCAACAACCTCTTTAAACTCTCTTTTTTTTATCATCATGGAGGCTCATCATCTTCCTTTCACCCCCTTTGACTATATTTCCAAAACCTTAGGCTTTTGGGCTATTTGAGAAGTATTAGTAGTGTTGTCTTCTAAGTTCTCTATAGCCCTTTCAAGTTCATTCATTTATGTTCAATTCACCTCACCATTTTCCCCTTTCCATCTATGATTTCTCAAAATCTTCAATTCATGCTTATTTGTACTAGTGTGCCTCTATCCATGTGATTTTCTACGTTGGCTCCTTGCTTGGCACATTGCTGGCCCAATTAGTCTTAAGAACTCTGATTTTTCTTCAACATAGGCTACTTCCTCTTCCATTTTCTTGAGTAGATCTTCTAATGAGGAGCAGGCTTCTTACCTCACCAATTTTTCTGCTAATAGCCACCTTGACACTCCTGCAGAAATGTCAAAAATGGAAAGCGCTCCTTTGTAGAATTTGAACTTGATAAGGAGGTCTTATTTGAAGGTTTTTATGATCTATCTTGGACCAACAAATTATGACCTTCTTTCCCATTTGATTCAACTTCTTAGCACATGAAAAAAAGTGATTTAGAACACCAAAGAAAACCCTACAACCTATGAAACCCTAATGTCTTGTTGAAAACTCCTTTGACTTGTTCTTTGAATGAAAGCTTTGACTTAAGGTCCTTAAGTATGAAAAGCAGAGTTTTTGACAAACTGATGTATTGAAGATCCAAAATCCAATGTACTTGATTTATCTAAAGAGCCTACAGAGATAGTTTTGAGACCATCAATGCTTGAGGCATCTGGGAAACATAAGAAGGAGTAAGCTGGTTGGTGATCCTAGGTGGCAAGTGGAGGGGTGAGGCAAAGGAAAAACATGGTGTTGTGATCATAGGTGGGAAAAAAGGATGAATATTAGTGGCATGAGCCCATGAGGGGTCATTTAGGAGTGGTAGGTTGACCATGACATGATAGAAAAGTGAAATAGTGAAAAATTTATCTTAAGGATAATGAAGGCAGTAAGATTTCTAAAACTCACAATATTCATGAATTTTTTTTTTAGAAATCTAGGACAAGTATTTAGTCATCTACAAAAAGAAAAAATTACTGATGACTAACATGTACTATTACAGCCTCTCAAATGAGTAAGTGTAAGAGGAAGGGATGTCAGTTATACACCATTCAAGTGGGATTTACTAATTCCAAGGAAAATACTCCGATGATGGAAAGCATACCAAGAGTACAAGATTTCATGGACGTGTTTCCAGAAGATCTACTAGGTTTACCACCAAGAAGGGACATTGATTTTACTATTGAGTTGATGCTAGGAGCATCACCAATTTCAAGGGCACCTTACCGAATGAGTGTACCAGAATTGAATGAGCTAAAGATGCAGTTACAGGAATTGTTGGATAAGGGGTATATTCGACCAAGTGTATCCCCTTGCGGAGCACCAGTGTTGTTCATGAAGAAAAAAGATGGAAACATGCGAATGTGCATGGACTATCGACAGCTCAATAAATTTACCATAAAAAATAAATACCCACTACCTCATATAGATGACCTATTTGATTAGGTAAAGGGGCCACTGTATTTTCAAAGATTGACTTAAGATCAGGTTATCACCAGATCCAGATAAGGGATGAAGATATACACAAAAATTCTTTTCGTACCAAGTACGGGCATTATGAATTTGTGGTTCTACCATTTGGATTGACTAATGCACTAACAACATTTATGAGGTTGATGCATGGTATATTTCACCCCTTTTGGACAATTTTGTGCTAATATTTATTGATGATATCTTAATCTATTTGAAGAATGTAGAAGAGCATAAGGAACACTTGATAATAATGTTGGAGATGTTACAGAAACATCAGCCGTATGGTAAGTTCAGAAAATGTTACCTTTTTAAGGAAGAAATTCAATACTTAGGCCATGTTATTTTTGCTGAGGAAATAATGGTTGATCTAGAGAAAATTAAGATGATTATGGAATGGAAAGTACCCCAAAATGTGGCAGACATCCGATCGTTTGTGGGATTAGCATATTATTACGATGTTTCATTAAAGGATTCTCAAAGATTTCTTTTTCAATTACCTCCTTATAGAGGAAGGGAAAATTATTTAAATGGACTAATGAGTGTCAAAGAAATTTGGAAAAGTTAAAACCTTTTTTGACTATTTCCTTGGTGTTGAGGGTAGCTAATCCCAATAAAGAATTCGAATTTTGTACGAATGCATGTAAAGAAGGAGTTGGGGCAAACTTGTCCCAAGAAGGAAGAGTGGTTGCATATGAATCACGAAAGTTAAAAGATGATGAACATTGATACTCAGCTTATGATATGGAGCTAACAACGGTAGTGCATGCACTACTTGCTGGGAAAGATATTTTTGTTAAAAGCCGACCATAGTAGCCTAACTAGCTACTTTAAAATGCTGATCTCAACTCTCGCCAGGTAAGATGGAATTCCTTTCTAAGCGAGTTTGACATTGAGATGCAACATGTAAAAGGTAAAGATAACATGGTGGGAGATGATTTGAGTAGGAAGTTGCACAGAGTTTATGAACTTTACTAAAACCAGATTGAAAGAAAGTTCTTGGATCAAATAGAAGCAGAAGCCAAGAAGGATCTTGAATACCAATTTATATGGTAGCAAGCAGAGGAGGCCAGAAGGAAAGAAAAACCTTTCGATTATGGAATTAGCAAGGATCAATTATTAACCTTTAAGGAAAAGATATATATTCCAAATCGAATGGAGTTGAAGGAGCTGATTTTGAACGAATACCACTGAAATAATTATTCAACACACCCAAGGTATCAGAAAATGCTAACAACAATGAGAAAGAATTATTTTTGTCCCGGTATGCGAAAGAACATTGCATAATATTTAAAAAAGTGTCTCGAGTGTCAACAGGTTAAGGTGGAACATCAACATCCAGCAGGACTATTGCAGCCCATATCGGTAGCAGAGTGGAAGTGGGAATTTATATCTCTAGACTTCATCATGGGTTTACCAAAATCAAAGAAGCACAATGACTCCATTATGGTGGTGGTCGATCGATTGAGTAAGGCGACACATTTTATACCGGTATAGTCCACCTACAAAACCGTGAAGATCGCAGATATCTTTATGAGAGAAATATTTTGACTACTTGTCATTCCAAAGACTGTCATATCAGATAGAGATGTGAAGTTTACTTCAGAATTCTGGAAAACCTTGTTTACAAGTCTGGGAACTAAAATTAATTTCAGCACTACCTATCATTCCGAAACAGATGGAAAAACTGAGTAGGTGAATCAAATCTTGGAGGATATGTTATGCATGTATGTAATGCAACAACCAACAATATGGGAAGAATATCTACATTTAGTGGAGTTTTCTTACAACAATGGTTATCAGGAATCTCTGAAGATGAGTCCCTTCAAAGACTTGTATGGATGACCATGTTGTACACCTATCAATTGGAGTAGCCTCGAAACCAAGTTGATGCTTGGACCGGAAATGTTAGCTGAGATGGAATCATAACTAAGAAAGATCAAGAAAAATATTAAGGCAGCTCAAGATCGGCAGAAATTATACGCAAATAAGAAACATACTTATCACAAATTTGAAGTGGGAAATCATGTGTATGTAAGAATAAAACCAAATAAGAGAACACTAAGATGGACCTCTTATGCCAAACTGGCCCCTCGGTTCTATGGACCCTTCTAGATATTGGAAAGGGTGGGACCGGTGGCATACCAATTTGCCTTACCTAGCCATATTTGGGTGCACAATGTGTTCCATGTATCTCTACTAAAGCGATATGTACATGAATCAAAGCATGTAATACACTAGCAAAGTATTCAGGTAGGTTAAGATTAAAATCCTAACTCGAATTACCAAACTCTGTGATCTATTAACTTAGACTCTTTGCTGGCTGCATGTTGAGTCGGATGGCGAGTTTCTCGTCGAACCTCAATGTATAATTTATCAGAGAGAAATCATGCTCCAGAGGCGAGCCATCACCCAAGTTAAAGTGCAGTGGATGCACTTCATCTCAGATGAGGCTACCTCGAAAGATGAAGGGTTTATTTTGGGAGGCATACCCAAAACTGTTTGCTGAGCTGGAGCGAAACACCAAGGATGGTGTTTACTTCCAAGGGGGAGTTGTGACAACTGGTTTAAATGCCAAATTATTTGTTATGTTATTTTTTTTAAGAAAATAAGACATTTATTTCTTCATTAGAGATTACTTAACAAGAAGAATTTAATTGTTTTGGGGATTAAAGATAAATAAAAATTTAGTTATGGAAGTGGTTCCATAAAAGAGAAAAAGTGAAAAAATACTGATGGTAAAAAGTATTCCAAGAGCTAAGAAGTGTTTGAAAAGAAACAATTCAGTTAGTTACCCCTTCCTCTGAGGATAAAACAACATCCCAGTGAGGAATAGGGCTTCTGATCTATTGGTATCTAAGAGAAGAAAAAGAGGAGAGAGTGTGAATTTCCCGAGCTGGTGGAGACCAGTGGAAATACTCTCAGCAATCTTGAATTTCCTCGAAAGAAGATTGGACTTGGGGTCCCGAGATCTATTTTGAATTCAGTGTCAACACACTTGACTCAAGTGTGGAGCACGGGGGGAGATGGGGATGTAATTGCCTCATCCACAGTAGGGAGGACAACATCAGTCAATTTCAGATAACTGAATTTATTGAGTTCTGTTAACTAGACAGAGGTGTATTTTGATATAGTTCCTAAGATATTTGAAATCACCTATCAGTTAAATATATTTTCTATGGTTAGTATTTCTAATGGTAATTGCTTACTGTTGAATTTATATTTTGCTGAGTAAATTTCATTTACAATACAGTTCTCTAAGAACGACAGTGTAACCTTCGTATACATGTCTTTCTTGAAATAAATGTATAATGTTATAGTTAAGTTTCTTAACTCCATGGTTAATACAATGATGATTGTGAATAGGAAAATAACTTTGTTTTATTTATACAATAGATAATAAATAGTTAAGACTGGGCTGATAAAGAAACCATAAAGAAATAAAATGACATCCAATTCATGGAGAGATAGGAAACCCAGATATTATCACATAAATAAACATAAACCGAGACCCTGTAAGTAGTAGAGTAGGAAATCCTTAACCGAGGTTCCAAAGCTGAAAGCTCTAAATCTTGGGTTGGGTTGTTCCTATCATTCTATGTTATACATGCATAGGATTTGGGTTTAGTCTGGTCAACCCTTAACTTAACGAAATTCCAAGAAAAATTAAGATGTAATTGTTATTCATAATAAGGAGACAAGAGTCACAGTCGAAAGCCAAGAACCGAATTCTTTTATATACTGTAAACAAAACAACTTGAAGGATTATTTCATAATGTGCCATTGAAATAATGAAAAACTTGAAGTTACATCGTTACCCAGATAATGAACAAGAAGTGGAGGCTCAAATGGACAGAATGACCAAGCATCAATGATCTCAAACAATAAATGTAAACCTAATAGAATAGTCGGAGTGTCCAGAGCACAGCCATCCAGAATTTTCTATCAGAACAAAAGGATTTAAATAAGCCATATATGTAACAGAGTCCTTGCCGTAAGAGAGGCAATCTCAGCTCTGGATAAACAAACCATTCCTCTAACATTCCAACTATATCTTCTTAAACAACAATAAAGGTTTAACATTTCATCATTAAGAATTATAAAGGCTATCAAAACAAATGTCACCGCTCTAGCCCTTAGAGGAGTTCTGTGGGCAACTCGGTACCTGTAGAATGAAGCACAAATGTGGAGTGAGACCCTTATCTTCGATAAGAGGCAGAGACAGAGACAGAGTAACGAACCAAGACCTAAAAATCCAAAGCATTATACATGCACAAGCATAAATCCACAAGAATGTTAAGTTACATAGATGATGAGTTGCAAAATAAAAAGGGAAATGAATAATTAAAGACAGGGAATAGAGAGCCTTGACATACCTGTGTTAAGCATATCTCAAACGGAATGTGAGCTCTCTGCGGAAAAAACAGGAGGGAAGATCAACAATTATACCCCCCGAGAGTAGGATAAATGAGAAACTGATTCCTGAATAGAGGGTTCTTCTAAGATAGCTTACCTACAACGAAAAATGCCAACCGGTATGCCATCGGAAGATGCATGGTACTTTGCACAACTCCGGAATAACCAAGAGAACCGTTGCATAATAAAAGCGAGAAATGTCAGATAGGGAACCATAAAACAAAGCAAAGAAACTTCCTAAAGGATGACCCTGTTACGTTGAACGAGAAAGGAACACAGTAACCCAAAACCAAAGAAATCAGCGGCATGACAGTGAGAAAACTCAGGCACAGGTTCGATAATGAAAATCACAACAGTGGAAGACTACAACTTACCCATCGTAAACACCACGAAAAGAATGGATATGAGGCTGAAGACCTGGAGTTGCGATTGGGTTGTAGAGTAGCAAAGCCGCAGAGCTCCATCCAAATGAACCAAGTGGTTAGGGATTGACAGAGTCGATACCCTAAGCCACCAAGCAACATTTCCAGCTGTAAATCTCATCCAACAGATCCGACGGTAAAAAAATAGACAAATGTCTATTACTTAAAATCAAAATCAATGCGAGAGTAAAACTAAACCATACAAAGTTCATTATTTTAAACCAAATTTCAAAACCCATTATGCGAATAAATATCAAAACTGAGATTTTTATTAAATCATTTAAGTACCCTCAAGAGCTTCAAAGTATACGGTACTGCCCACCATAATGAAGTAAATATTTTCCAAACCTTGGAACAATTAACATGTAACAATGTATTCCGATAACATAAAGGTAGTCAACATTGTTGTAGTATAAGTACTATATCTAAGAACTGATGTGTGAATACAAGTTAGGTGTCGTTAAAAGATAGCATTTACCTTATACAAAGTAAATCCCATTAAACGAGGTAAGAAATAATTTTTTTTTATGTGGATATATGTTAGATGTTACAATGGTACCAAACTGTCCTTTATAATTCCATCTAAACCTTAATTGTATCTCCTTATAGACATGATTTGTACACAACAAAGGATTTTCATGTTAAAATAAGACAATTAGAGGGTTATGACATAGATTTCTAATTTATGCTAGAAATATATAGTTTGGATGCAATGTTAAAGCTCAATTATTATTTCAGAGTTTACTAATGAGGGTTTTGCAGGTATTGCAACCAGAGTCTAAGTTGGACTTATGCGTACAACTTCCAATGGAAAAGCACCACATGTGTCCCATAAAATGTAGAATTAATACACTTTTTCACTCGTCATAGTGGTTTGTTGGTCAATATTTCTTTGGAATCTCAATCTGGAAATTAGCTCAGTGGAAAAGCCAAAACGTGAGGATATATTGTTCAATTTTTCAATCAAATTGCACTAAGTCATTCTAGATTTATATTGTGATCAGAGATTGGGAGACTGTTTAGATCTCTTATGCTTCTACTTAGAATAGGATTTAAGAATGGCTCGGTTTAGCATTGTTATTAATTGTATCTTGTATAAAAGAATAACTCTAGCTCTTAGTTAAGTTAGCGATGGGATCATTAGGTTTAATTTCTATTCTACGTCTATATTATTTCTTACCAATATAGCCAGTAGGTTAGACATCTATGTATCGATTCTATGTAAAATTCTAGAGTATATGATATCAAATATTGATGCTCATTTTTCTTCCTTTTCTATGTTAAATTTCAACGTGATTTAGTTTCTTTAGAGAAGCAATGTTGTTGGTTTTCTTGGACCCACCAACCCAACACGTAGCCCCTGTATTCTTGTAATTTAATGCTATTTTTTTGTGTGTGGGTTTGGATCTCATACATAGAATTGTGTTTCAGTGGATCGTTTATATAAATCACAGATCATGAGGTTAAATAGATAATATATGCATTATTTACACATAAGTATTTTTATTCTAGTTTGAAATCATTGGAGTAAAATTTGTTGCATGCATGTCATGTGGATTCAGAGTATATTTAAATCCTTGGTACAGACATAAAATGGGAAATTGTCATATTAAATTGTCCTCTATTTAATCTAATGTATGGTCTGGTTGTTCAAGAATGCACATTCTTCACGAATGGTTGTGGATCATGATTTAAGATCCTTTGTTATGGTGTATTTCTAGTGATGTGTAATCACTTTCGATGAAGGATATTCCTTACTTCCGAATTTTACATCATTTTGTATATGTTGTAGATGTATATTTGATCATGGAAACTGTGTGGTCTTTACAGTTGTTGAGTTTCACTGGGTTTGAGTTCTGAACTGAAAAGAATATTAATGCTCTATTATTCTTTTTCGAGAGAGCAATCTATGTCTATTGTTTTATGTTTGATAACCTATGGATCTGATCAACGTTTTCGTGGTTGGAATAGGGTATGAGGTTACTATCTTAGATTACACACTTGAATCTATTTACTTCATATTTAGATCGCTAAATGAGTGCATAACAATGGTGTAACCCTCAGGAAATTTAGGTTTAATTAACCTTTCCTTTCAATTGTGTGATAACAACATTACATAGGTGATAGGATTTGTCTTTTGATGCCTAGTTTCATTTTCATGAAGTTTGATTTGGGAACCCATAGGTAGTTCTTGAACCCTTTGTCCACCTAAAGACTAGAGGGAATAAAATTTCAATCCATCCCGGAGGGTTTATGGCTAAGAACTCAGTGGTGTTTTAGATAGGATTTTTTGGTTGAGTTCTGTGAACCTACCTCTGAAGGTATTCCAATTTTTGAAGTCTTAGTGATGACTCTCCAATGACAACCTAGGGTAATGCAAGCTCTTAGATGCTTTTCCTAAGTGAGACTTTCTTTACGAAATTAGTTTGGTCCTTAGCATAACATATCCTTGTGGTATCAATCTCCACACAAACAATGTAGTGTCTCAAAGTCTATAGCCTCAGACTCACAAGTGAATGTTGAGTTTCCTCTCTTTTCTTTTTAGGGAGATGGTGTCATTGTTCTTTTCACCATTGCTTTACTCTACCAAGCCTATAAAGGTTTCCCTACCAAAGAATTCTTTTTTATTTGTAAACTTAAAGCTTCATTATAAGAGGTTTTCAGCTAAAAGTTTGTCCCTAATGCCTTAAATGAGGTTTTCACCTAGTTTATTATTATTATGTTATAGTCTGGGTGGATTCATCAAATTTCACATCTTATATTCTACGTGAACTGTTTTGTCAAAGACTTTTTATAGATCTTAAGTCTAAATGCAGAAATTTTGATAGGATTTTGAAAAAATTCTGTAAAGATTTATTAAAATTTTGTTTACAGCTGTTGAGCTTCAGTATTTTGGATGTCTTAAGGGTTTTTGATAGTGCTAAATCCATTTTCACTATCAAAAAATGTAATTCAAACACTCTAACTACTTAATTTTTTGAATTTTGTTTTACTAAATTCTGACCAAAAAAAACTGCCATCCAAACTGTTTTGTTATATCCATAGACAACTCCTTGAACATTGAAATATGAATTAGGATATGAGTTGACCAAATGATATGGGGTTGGGTGACAACGGCTCCAAACTCCACGCTAAAAATTAAAAGCAAACGTCGAGATGTATGAGATATTTGCAAATGGAGCCAATGTTGATTTGTCCTTTATTAATATCTCTACATTTTCATACACTCTGCGCGAATCCATCATTCCAACGTACAGGTTCGGCAAAGGCACGTAGAGACAATCCATCATTTTAGGTCATCAATATCTCTACATTTTCATACACTCTCCGCGAATCCATCATTCCAACGTATAGGCTCGGCAAAGGCACGTAGAGACAATCCATCATTTTAGGTCATCATCGATTCAGATTCCGTTCTTTATATTTTTTCTACGCTAGGTCCAGATTTTCAATGAGTATGGCGACTTCGCTCCGTAACTAATGGATACTGAATCTGCAGTTCACATAAAAATAGTTAAAACGCAGCTAATCAAAGATCCTGTTTAAATAGAATTTCCGTCCATTCAAAATTATTGGGAAAGAAAAAACAAATGTCAAAGACAAGTCGAGTCAATGTCGATTTGTCATTGATTCATCATATCTCTACGTTTCATGGATTTTAAATGTTGAGACGATCTTTCATTTCAATTTCTTAGGTGCAAACGATTAAACTCAAATCAGAAGTCCTTCTTTCAGCGAAATTCCGTGCATTCAAAAATTAGAGGGAGAGTAGGAGTTGAATCGTCAAAGTATCTGTATGGATTAATAATGTTTACTTGTACTGTAGAATTACACCTTGATATTGTGCATTTGATTTTTCGTTTGGCCTAATCCATTGAAGGCATTTTTTTGTTTTTACTTTCTAATAGGTCACGGGATTTTTGAATTCGGCGTTTGCAGTTAGATTACTTTAATTTAACAATTTAAATTTACAATCTGAATTACATCCTATTAAAAAAATTAATTTAAAAAATAAAAAAATCAAATCAACAAAAGTGGTCGACTTCCAATTTTTCTGTCCAGAATATCCTTCACATATAAAGCAAATCAAAATCAATATTGATGTCATATTATAGATGGGAAGTTAAACACAAAAGTCCCGTGTTTACTTCCTTCGCAAGTTATTGTAAATTTTTATTTGGGTTGGTTAAAGGAACTTCTATTATATTATTAGATAAAAACATAGTATATTGTGATTATTTATGGTTTTTTTTCCTTCGCTCTAATTGGATGTGTTAACCGGGAAAATATAAAAGATTTCATTTATTTCTTATTTTCCATGGACAAAATGTCTAAACATTTAAAAAAAAAAATGAAAAACTAGAAAACAACCAATAATTCTCATATCAAGGAGGAGGATAAAATACTTGACCACCTAGAGCTGCTAGAGGACTGTGGCCTCCATGGACATAGAAGTCTATGTGAGCATTGGCTACCTCTCACATTGGTGAGCTACTCTAGGGTCTCATTTTGGCTATACTAGAGGTCATTGATGTATGCCATAAGTTCATTCTAATCCTTGTATCTCTGCTCACGGAAGATGTCCAGGTTGGCCGAGATACCCCTCAACTCATCAACAATTGTATCAAGGGAGGGTGGATGTAACATACACAAATTATATCATAAAAAAAAAATTACTCTACTACCCTATAAACACATTACTTACCTCTTATACCAATATTACGTATAAATTACAATATTTACATCTTATATCACCCGCCAGTACACAGTTGGTTAATCTTTCCTTAATTTAACTACATCACACTTCATTTGTGGTATGTAACTATATGAAAATGGATAACTATATGAATTACAAACTATAGTTTAATGCTCTGGCTGGCTCTTGTATTTTTGAGGTAGTAATCAGGCTCAAACAATTCGCACTTAACTTTACGTAGTGGAATTTATCGTAATCTAACAGTTGGTTTAAAAGTTACCAAGTCATTCGGTATGGTGCTGGCACTTGGTGATAAGGTGTAATTAAAATTGTTTTGAAACCTCGTCTTCCCTGCTGGTTGGTACATATGACAGATAGCTGGATCACTCCTCTATTGTAGATTTGACCTACCCACATCTGACAGTGAATAGGTATTAGGGATTTGGGGGTAATAACCACCTCAATAACCGTCTTTTCTCATTCTGTGGGTGTGCTCCCTCTGCGCTTTGTGGAGGAGGTTTTGTCTCTGCAAATAATTCTTTGCAGGGTTTCTAGTAAAGCCATTTACCACTTCTCGCCTCTACCATTTTCTTGGCAAGCAAGGCAACATGAATTCCACCACGGTTAGCACCTTGATTTTCTTGGAAGCCTACAGGCAGTTTTGGCGTTTTCTTCTCTTTGGTAAGCAATCCTAAACTTTATTTTGTTCTTTCCAACCAATAGCTTTTCTCTGAGGGTTTAAGGTGAAAGGATCATTGAGACATGTTTAAGCTCACTTTCTACATTTACTGTCCGATACCTTCACGCTGAATTTCACTCAGGATTTCTCTTTAGGAGTAAATAGCCTTAGCTTACATTGCACCAACGGCGGTGAAGGTAAAACCCGTCTTTTTATGATATCATTAGCTCTCACGGTTAATATGGATTGTTCACATTATATATATATATATATATATATATATATATATATATATATAATTTTTTTTTTTTTTTCTTTTGCTAGCAAATCCCACAACTGAATGCACAGGTTAAGGTGTCTAGGTCTCAGCGAGAGCACCCTTCTAGGTATTGTTGGCTAGCCTCCTGACTGTATACTATTTTCTTTTATTTCTTTTAGATGTTTTGTTACGTTTTCATATATGAAACACGAGTTTAATACCTTTCTGTTTCTTTGTGCAGGTAACTTATTGGAGGAATTTCTATAATAGTTAAACTCTATATGTGAAACACATTTTCCTCCAGTCCTCGACTAAACCCTTGTCTTACATTTCATTAGGTACTCTTCTGCTTCTCGGATTCGAAACTCAAACCCTCGGCTTGAGTTTCCCGATTTCCTACTGAGTCTTCTGTACTCTGATCTTAGGAAAAAACAATATTCAGCTTGCATTCCATGTAGTTGCTGCTTGCATCTTTTACTATCAGTATTCTAATGTAAAGATTCTACCCAATTAATTCAAGGGTATTCTGTAATCACATTCCTACATTTTACATTTAAATGAGACATTTGTTCTTGTTTTGAAATACAATATTGTAAACAATAATTATGGTCTGTGGCCATGTCTATTTGTCAATTTTTTTTTTTTTTTTGTTCAATGATGAATTGGAAAATCCACTAAATTTTATCTTGTAGCACTAAGGGAGTTATTTCATTTATAGTAAAAAGGGTTATGTAATCGAAATTATTGGTATTGTATTTAGGAAGTATTTATGCAGGACCATCCGGTCCAGTCTTCAATTCCAACAATATCAGAAATTTGGAGTTTTACGCTGGTTAACACCATTCCAGGAATTCTTCTCCAGAATTTTCATTCCTCAGTTACCGAACAGAACCCCCCTTCCTCACTGGGTTATCCCTTTATCCCTAGAGGTGGGGTAACTGTTTGAACTGATTCTATTCAACTAACGCACAATATTGAATTACCTTTTATGATTAGTCTATTTCTATTTTATGGAATTCACTTCCATATTTAATTTTATTAAATCCAAAAATTCATTTATGTTCATAATATATCATTTAAAGTATAAATATTACTAATATGTCTTAACAATGCATTTAATTGTCACTTAACCTTAAACCAGCTGTTACAACTTTCCCCCTTGGAAGTGAACACCATCCTTAGTGTTCTCATTCTGCTCCAGCAAATAGTTCTGGATATGCTTCTTGAATAAAGCCTTCATCCTCCCAAGTAGCCTCATCAGAGCCAAAGTGCTTCCACTGCATTTTGGCCTAGGTGATGACTCATTTCTGGAGCATGATTTCTCTGCGATCGATTATACATTGAGGCTTGACCAAAAACTAACCATCCAGTTCAACCTGCATTCCACAAATTTTGAGTTAGTTATTTCATAAATTTCAGCATTTTTAATAAATTCTTGTATCCATATCCTACCTGAATACTTTGTCAATGAATTATATTCTTTGGATCATGAATGTATCGTTTCAATAATGATACATGAAATAAGTTGTGTACATGGATATGACTGGGAAGTGCCAATCGGTAAGTCACGGGTCCCACCCTTTCCAGTATTTGGAAAGGGCCACAAAAGTTGGGAGCCAAATTGGCACAATAGACCCACCTTAAAGTACTTTTCTTTGGCTTGGTCCTTACGTACACATGGTCCCCCGCCTCAAACTCATGATAAGTCCTTTTCTTATTTGCATACACTTTTTTCCTATCCTGAGCTGCCTTCAAATTTTGTGAGATATTCTTCACTTTTGCTTCTAATTCTGCTAGCATATCCGGTCCAAGCATCAACTTGGTTTCTGGGCTACTCCAATTAATAAGAGGTATGCACTGTCATAAGTATAAGGCTTCAAATAGATTCATCTTAAGGGATTCCTGATATCCGTTATTGTATGCAAACTCCACTAGGTGTAAATACTCTTCCCACTTAGTTGGTTGTTGCATTACATACATACATAACATATCTTCCAGAATCTGATTTATTCGCTTCGTTTATTCATTCTTCTGCAGATGATAGGCAGTACTAAAATTAATTTGAGTCCCCAATCCTGTAAATAATGTTTTCCAGAAAGCTGAAGTAAATTTCACATCTCTGTCAGATATGACAGTGTTTGGAATACCATGTAGTCTAAAGATCTCTCGCATGAATATGTCTGCTATCTGCATCATCTTATAAGTGGACTGCACTTGTATAAAGTGTTCAGATTTTCTTAATCAATCCAACACTACCATTCTAGAGTCATTATGCTTCTTTTACCTTGGTAGTCCGGTGATAAAGTCTAATGATATCACTTCCCACTTCCACTTAGGAACTGGTATAGGCTGCATCAGCCCGGCTAGCTGTCGGTGCTCCACTTTCACTTACTGGGATTCTAAACACTTGTTTAGATATTCTGAAATATCTCTCCTCATACCTGGCCAGAAGTAATTCTTCCTTATTACTGTTAGCATCTTCTGATATACAGGATGTCCAGAGTAATTACTTCGATGATGTTAATTCAAAATTAGTTCCTTCAACTCCATTCAGTTTGGAACAAAAATTCTCTTTTTTGAAAATTAGCAACCGATCCTTATCAATTTCGTAATCAGAAGATTTTCCTTGGTCTTTGAGCTCCTTTTCTTGCTGCCACATAAACCTATATTCAGGATCTTTCTCAGCTTCTGTTTTTATTTTGTCCCAAAATCTGCACTCAACATGATTATAATACAGCTCATAAATGCCATGCAATTTTCTTCTTAACGCATTAGCTACTCTATTCTCCTTACCTTTTACATGCTATATATCAATGTAAAATTTTCTCAGGAAGGAATTCCACCTTGCCTGGAGAGAATTAAGATCAGCTTTCTTAAAATAGCTGGTTAAGATGTTATGATCAGTTTTGAGTACAAATATTTTCCAAGCAAGTAGTGCCTCCATACTTGGAGTGCATGCACTACTGATGTCAGCTCCAAATCATAAGCGGAATAATGTTGCTCATGCTCTTTTAATTTTCGTGACTCATAGGCAACCACTTTACCCTCTTGTGACAGAATCACCCCAAGTCCTTCTTTGCACGCATCTGTGTAGACCTAAAACTCTTTATTAGGATCAACTACCCTTAATACTGGAGCTATAGTCAATAACTACTTTAATGTTTCAAACCTGTCGTGACATTCCTTTGTCCATTTAAATATTTTTCCTTTCCTTTGTAAGGAAGTAATTGGCAAAGAAATTTTTGAAAAACCTTCATTAAACCATCGATAGTAATCGGCCAGTCCCATAAAATATCAGATGTCTGCCACGTTTTGGGGTACTTTCCATTCCATAATCATTCTAATTTTCTATGGGTCAACTATAATACCCTCAGCAAAAATTACATGACCAAGGTACTGTATTTCTTCCTTGAAGAAATCACACTTACTAAACTTAGCATACAACTGATGCTTCCTTGGCATTTCCAGCACTATCTGTAAGTGCTCTTTATGTTCTTCCACATTATTGGAATACACTAAAATGTCATCAATAAATATTAATACAAAATTATCCAGAAAAGGGTGAAATATATTGTGCATAAGCCTCATAAATGTTGCTGGTGCATTCGTAAGTCCAAAAGGAAACACCACAAACTCATAGTGTCTGTACATGGTACAAAAAGCAGTTTTATGTATGTCTTCATCCTTTATCCTAATCTGATGGTATCCCGACCTCATATCTATCTTTGAAAATATTGTTGCTCCCTTCACTTGATCAATTAGATCATCAATCCGAGGTAAAGGATATCTGCTTTTAATTGTCAATTTATTAAGCCGGTGGTAGTTCATGCACATCTGCATGTTTCCATCTCTCTTCTTCACAAATAACATAGGTGCTCCCCAAGGAGATACACTTGGTCGGATGTACCATTTATCCAATAATTTCTGTAACTTCATCTTTAATTCAGTTAATTCATGTACACTCATTCAATACGGTGTCCTTGAAATTGGTGATGCTCTAGGTATCAATTCAATGGTAAAATCTATATCCCTTCTGGGTGGCAAGCCTGGTATTTATTCTGGAAATACATCCATAAACTCTTGTACTATTGGAATGTTTTCCATCATTGGCACTTTTTCTTTTGAATTAGTAAAACCCACTTGGATGGCATACAACTGGCATCCCTTCCTCATGCACTTACCCATTTGAGATGTTATGATGGGTCACAACTTCAAAGGTTTCTTTATACCTTGAATTTCGTTGTGAGTACCATCTTGCATTCTGTAGTATATAACTTTTTCTTTACAATCTACCAACGTCCAGTGCTTCTCCAACTTGTCCATACCAATTAGTACATCATAAGAACCCAAAGGTAAGATATTCAGATCCATAGTTAGTTGTTGTTCACTAATTTCTAGTGCACAATTTAGGATTTTGGCACTAACTTTCCTGTTTTCTCCAGTGGCTAACTGCACCAGCAATGGAGTTCTAAATTTCTGACTCTGCAATTTACAATTCTCTACTACTTTTGGACTTACATAGCTTAAACTTGCACCTGGGTCTACCAAAATAGAAGCAGGTTGATATAGTAATTTACCTTCTAATTCCATCATTATCAATTGGTAGTTCGCCTGCTGATCTTCTAGTGCTGCATTTATTCTAGGTATATTTTTGGCTACATCTCCACAGTTGAGGCCTCCTATAAGTTAGTAACCGCTTCGCTTCTTCCTCGTTGTGGACAATATCTATAGTAGTGTGCCTCACCACACCCCCAACACTATAAAGGTGGCTTCTGGTTCTATGTTTGTTCTAGTTTGTTGGAGGCTTCTGTGGGTTTATCTTCTACAGGCCATCTTATTCTTTGATGATTCCTTCCAAAATGTTTTCTAACTGAGCTTCTGGCAGCACTCTTAAAATTGTTTGTTCTATTTTTCTTGAAACTAGAACTGCCTTTATGTTCTTTCTTTCTCTGCCAATTTTTTCCCTGCTCTCCTTTTGCTTTAGCTTGCTGGTAACACATTCTGGCCTTTTTGATTGCCTCATCTATAGTCTTAGGATTCAAAAACTCAATGCGCTCCTTCATATGAGTCAGAAAACTAATCAGGAACTATTTTACTTTAGCCTTTTCATCTCTTAAGTAGGGAACATAACGAAGTAAGGAAGTAAACTTAGTGATGTACTCATCCATCGTCATTTGTCCCAGCTTTAGGTCATGGAACTCTCTAGATTTCTCATCATAGAAGCGTGAAGTTAAGAATTTATCTTTAAAATATTGCCAAAACAAGTCCCCAAGTCACAACTTGATCCTCTATACTGCAGACATTTTTCACTTCCTCCCACCAAAGGGTGGCCTTCTCCCTCAACTGATAAATAGCCAATCTAGCTTTAAGATTATTGTTGTATTCATATACTTTAAAATACTTATTCATGTTTATCAACCATGCCTTAGCCACTTCCTCCTCTACTCCATCAAACGTAGGAGGTTTTATTTTTTGACATTCACCTTGTAGTTCCACTTTTTGTCTCTTAACTTCTTTCTGTTCAGACACATTATCTGACTTAGCCTCGTGGTAATTTTTATTCCTATTAATCCGTTGTGATTGAATTTTTTCTGTTTTGTCAGTGGCATGGTCTCTTGCTTATTGCTCATTTCTTTCATGCAACAAATATCTATCAGTATTGGGTTGGTCAATCCCTTGATTCTATTTGTCTGAGAGACTTTTTAATATCCTCTACTGTTCTTGCATCAAACACGCATTATCATTTTGCACCCTCTCCATTTCCTCTTGTAACTTCTATACTGTAGTTAGTAGAATGTGGGCTTGGTGCTGTTGCTCCTCCAACAATATACTTATTTGATGGTGTTGATCCACACTCAGCTGCACCCATATCTCCAGATTTACTTCAGGTCAGGGTTGTGATTCCCCGGTATTCTGGGGTGGCTGTTGCGTTTGACCCCTCCTCATACTATCTCCTGTAACACTTATTTTATATCTCTGTGCATCAGTATACACACAGATTTAAAACATTAGTTGACCCATAGGGTCCCAGCGTACAAACGTTGTTGTGATACCACTTGTAACATACACAAATTATATCACAAAAAAAAATTACTATGGTACCCTATAAACACATTACTTACCTCTTATACCAATATTACGTATAAATTACAATATTTACAACTTATATCACCCGTCAGTACACAGTTGGTTAATATTTTCTTAATTTAACTACATCACACTTCATTTGTGGTATGTAACTATATGACAATGGATAACTATATGAATTACCAACTCTAGTTTAATGCTCCGATTGGCTCCTCTATTTTCGAGGTAGTAATCAGGCTCAATCAATTCACACTTAGATTTAGGTACTCGAATTTATGGTAATCTAATAGTTTGTTTAAAAGTTACCAAGTCATTCGGCACTGTGCTAGCACTTGGCGATAAGGTGTAATTAAAATTGTTTTGAAACCTCGTCTTCCTCGCTGGTTGGTACATATGATGAACATTTGGATCACTCCTCTATCATAGATTTGACCTACTCACATCTAACATTGAACAGGTATTAGGGTTTTGGGGGTAGTGACCACCTCGATAACCATCTTTTCTCATTCTGCGGGTGTGCTCCCTCAGTGCTTTGTGGAGGAGATTTTGTCTCTACAAATAATTCTTTGTGGGGTTTCTACTGAAGCCATTTATCGCTTCTCGCCTCTTCCATTTCCTTGGAAAGAAATGAAACATTAATTCTGCCACGGTTAGCTCCTCGAAAATCGATCATCATCCTTGATTTTCTCGGAAGCCTACAAGCGATTTTTTCATTTTCTTCTTTTCAGTAAGTAATCCTAAAATTTATTTTGTTCTTTCGGACCAATAGATTTTGTTTGATATTTTAAGGTGAAAGGATCACTGAGACAGGTTTAAGCTCAATTTCTGCGTTTACTATCAGATACCTTCATGGTGAATTTCACTCAGGATTTCTCTTTGGGAGTAAATAGCCTAAACTTACTATGCACCAGTGGAGGCGAATGTAAAACCCCTCTTTTTATGGTAGCATTAGCTCTCACGGTTAATAGGGATTGTTCACGTTTTATATTTTTGTTTTTTTTAAATTTTTCTTTCCCTCACAAATCCCACAACTAAATGCATAGGTTAAGGTGTCTAGCTCTCAGGGAGAGCACCCTTCCAAGTATCACTGGCTAGCATCCAAACTATATACTATTCTCTTTTATTTATTTTATATGTTTTGTTACGTTTTCATATATGAAAAACAGGTTTAATCCCTTTCCATTTCTTTGTGCAGGTAACTTATTGGAAGAATTTCTACAATAGTTGAACTCTATATGTGAAACACATTTTCCTTCGGTCCTCGGCTAAACCCTTGTCTTACATTTCAACAGGTCCTCTTCTACTTCTTGGATTTAGAACTCAAAACTTCCACTTGACTTTCCTGATTTCTTACTGAGTCTTCTGTACTCTTATCTTAGGAAAAAAAAATATTCAGCTTGAATGCCATGCAGTTACTGCTTGCAGCTTTTACTATTAGTATTCTAATGTAAATATTTACCCAATTAATTGAAGGTTATTACGTAATCACATTCCTACATTTTACATTTAAATGAGAGAGTTTTTCTTGTTTTGAAATACAATACTATAAACAATAATTATGGTCTTTGACCATGTCTATTTATCAATTTTTTTTTTTTGTTCAATGATGAATTGGAAAATCTGTTAGCTTTTATCTTGTAGCACTAAGGGAGTTATTGCATTCATAGTAAAAAGGGTTTTGTAATTGAAATTTTCGGTATTGCATTTAGGAATTATTTATGCGGAAATGATAACAATTTTTGTCTCGGGTTTCCAAATGTTGTTTTATTCAAAGTTATAGAGTTTCCTTGAAATATTATATTGTCCCTATGTATGTATATATATAAGAAACAAATCATAAATCTCTTACCGAACTTATCCTTGTTCAAGTTTTCCTACTACTAATACTACAGTATTAATTTATTTCTTTCCTTAGCATTTGCTATTTTGTCTTCTCGTAGTTTGAACATTGGAAAATAACTTATAATTCGATAAAAGGAATTTACTTGTATATATGTAATTCTAAATCTATGTTGGTAATAATGTAATTACATTTCTTCCATATATAGTTTAGTTTGCAACAGTAAATAACTAAATATATTTGGCGCATATTGATAGTGAATCTTGACATTACAATTTCTCACATCATACCATTTCTGTAATTTAAGGCTTACTGTTCTTTCTTTCCTGGAACTGAATTAGCCCAATGTCCATAGCATTATGTCCGTGTAATATCATAGGAATTATAGATAAACCAACTCAGGACCTTCGTTTGAGGGTTCTGGGTTAACAACTCTTTGCGTTACCAACAGTTAACAGTGCTAGTTTTTACCTGTTTGCAATTAACTGTAATAGAAAAATAAATAAGCACAAATTTCTACTTCATTAAACATACTTGTAAATTTTCTGTATATTTCCAAAATTTAATAACAGACAAACAAAATACTTATCTCTCCCTCATTTCTCTGACTAATATTATGCCTCCCTACCACGAGTGAGGCTATCACATCCTCCAACTCTCCCTCGTGCTCCAAGTCTGAGCTTGTAGTTGATAGAAAATTTTGGAAGAGACCTTGGGACCATCCAGTCCAGTCTCCAATTCTAGCAGTATCAGAAATTTGGAGTTTTCCACTAGTTAACACTAGTCCATTCTTCTCCAGAATTTTCCTTCCTTAGTTACCGAACAAAACCACCCCTTCCTCACTAGGATAGCCCTTTATCCCTAAAGGTGGGGTAACTGTTGAACTAATTCTGTTCAACTAAATCACAATGTTGAATTACTTTTTATCATCATTCTATTTCTCTTTTATGGAATCCACTTCCATATTTAATTTTAGTAAACCCAAAAATTTATTTATTTTCATAATATATCGTTTAAAATATAAATATTACTAATTGTCTCAATGTCTTAACAATGCACTTGATTATCAGTTAACCTTAAACCAGCTGTTACAGTGGATGAATTATGAATTCTGGCAAAAGCGCTTAGTCATACGTTATTTCTCTCTCCATTTCCATACCACCCTACTCCTCATCACTGTTGGGCCATGAATACGATCACTTTTTAACACTTATTTCATCCATTTTTACTCTTGTTTATCATGTCATTTATTATAATTTATCATATAAATCCATTTTATAATTATTTATGCTCTTATGGGTAAATATTATTTATTCTCCTTTATTTTTAAGAAATTGATGATTACTATGCATAATTTTATCAATGATGGTTTATTAATATATTTTGTAACATCACTTACCATTTTAGCCTCCAAGATATTTGCCAAATTGTAGATTTGATCTCCAAATCATCATCAAATATTCCAACTAAGAAATTCGCCAGAATAAGAAGTGACAGTTTTGCGGTTGAGATTCTGGGCAAATGAAGAAGAATCTGGAAAATACGAAACATGGGTTTTGTCCAAAATGGACCAAATTAACTTTAATGGAGAACGGTTTGCCCGAATTCGGCCTGTATTGAGAGAAACACAATGTTATTTGAGCACAATTTTCTCAGATTTACTGTTGCGGCCGTCCTCCAAATTATCTCAGCTGCAAATCCAAATTTGACTTGGTTTTGTTGAAAGATTGATGGAAATATATTTTCTGGTTGATCAAGTTGTTGGGAACAATCGAATATTGTTATGAGAGATCATATTTGCTATTTAATTTCTCCTCTTTCTAATTATAAAAGGAGAGCATGTATTATGTATTGAAAAACAATGGATGATTATTGAATTCCTTTTGTAACATTGTAACTCCTTGACTCTCGTGATCAAAGAGCAAATGATGTAAATGATATTCATGTTTGATTAATACAAAGACGCGTTCTCGTTCCATTTGTCAAGCTCTGAAGTAAAACCCAGCGGCGTTTCACCGGTGGTTGAGGGCCTGGCCCTGGTGGATCGATCCGCTGTTTGTATCTCTAACTTTTCATCATTGTTGTGAGATAGTTCATATTTTCTTTTATTACAGTTTGCAAGTTAATTGGATTGTTGTTTAATTGCTTATGGATCTTGGTGTGTTACGTTAATGAATTGCATCGTTGTTCCATTTCAACAAGGATCTTAATTCCCGTATTATTCATCTTGTTATTGTTTACTAAAGCTTTGTTGTTCAATATTTAACACCATTTGCTTGTTGTTCATGTCGATTACCGTTTAACAACGTTTGCTATGGGCTTGGTGTTTAATAGAATTGTTGTTTCAAGTTTATATTTGTTGCTGATCACTTTTGATTCATTAGCTTCGGATTGCAGAAAGATTGTTTATTTACATTGTTACATTTTGTTGTTTTTGCACATAGCCATTCAATTACAAATTTCTTTTCATTTCTAATTCTTGCTTTTAATAAGAGTACTTCTTTGTTTAATTTAAACAACAGTTAGTTGAATTTATATTTCCTTTTAATTGCTTTAAAGCAGGATTGTCAACTGTAGAGAACATTGGTTATTGCTTCCTCGTTCCCAGATTGATTTTCTGGTTCCAGTTTGATTTCAATTGCATCAATTTATAGAGAAATGAGTTATTGCTACTGTATCCTCGATTGATGTTTGTTGAGTGAATAGTTAAGTTTCAGAACATTTGAATTTATGTTATTGTAATTAGATTTCTCTTCCAAGCATTTTTTTACTTTTGTATTTAGAATATTGTACTACATATTGCAAGACATTACTCTTAGATAAATTGCCACCTGAGACTGAGTACACTCTTGAAATAAAAAGTCGTTCCCGAATTGATAATTAATGTAGGATAAATAGGTGTTAAAAAGATACCTTTTATACCTCAACATTTTGGCGCCGTTGTCAGGGAGAGTGTATGCCATTTAGAAGGAGTGATGCACATTTGACCTTTTTTTTCTGCTTGGGAAGAATTGGGTATTAAAGACAGAAGGTAAGAACCTACGCATCGAGCAAGGAACATACTTGCTCACAGCCCGTTTCATAGCAGAATTAGGTAAATTTCTTTCTTTAGGTAGGAATGAATGCTTGTGTTTTTTTGAATGACTCGAAAATCTAAAAAAGACAAAATTCCTCCCAAACCTAAAAAACCTAAGGGACCAGTGACCCTTAGGAGAACAACCTTTATTGACAAAATTCTTAAGAAAACTGAATCTTAGCCATTAGTAGGACCTAGGAAAATTATTTCTAGACAACCTACTAGTTCCCTTCAGGCCATAGAATCACCATCTGTAGCCTTTACTGAGGTACATTTCCAAACAGAAGAGACTGAGCAAGATTCCCAAGAAATTGAGAATTCTTGCCCAATTTGTTTACAAGAAGGGAAGTTGGCTTCTCATACCCTACTATTTATCAACATGCATTTTTCAAATTTGGGTATGTACATACTAGAGGCCCTGTTTTGGAAATCACTCCAATGGGAATACTCTTATACATAAGCATATTCGATTTTCAAAGAAGAGTAGATTAGTGGAGAAAATAAAATAAATAAGGAAATAAACACATTTTTTTTTAATTATTTTATTTTTGTAAAAATAGTTGTTTTTGTTGCAACACGCTGTGGAAATCAACATCGGTGATAAATATTTTAATTTATTTCTGTATTTAGATCCATTATATTGAAAATAAAAATTCTACAAACACGCATATCCATTTTGATCACCAATATGGAAAAATTTATTGAATATCATATTTTTTGGCTTGCGGACTTGATGAAATTTCTGAAAACACAGTTGGGACAGTCATGTTTTTGGGGACCAAATTTGAATATTTTTAAAATATTTTTCTATCCTAAGTATCCCGTGATGTATAAATTTTAACCCAATTTTAATCACTCAATTTGGATTTGAAACGAAAAAGTTAGAACCAAAACATTAACAGGGTGTCTAGTAGGCAACTCAATAACATAGTTGGGACAGTCAATTTTTGGAGGCCTAAATGACTATATTTTTAAAACCTTTCTCTGTGGTAGATTCCTCTATGAATCTAGTTTACAACGCAATTTGAATCACTCGAATTCGATATCATATGACGAATTTATGACCAAAATACTGACTGCCTATCATAAATCAACATTCTTGAAACTCTGTTTTCTTGGTTGTTCATTAACGTATTTGACCCATCAATTCTTCTTGTCTTCAAAACATGTTTCTATTGGAGATCAATAAATTAATCTAATTTAATCTCCAATTTTAATCGTTTCAATCCGCCATCAAACGAAAAATTTATGCTTAAAATATAAACTATTGGTCTGAGCTGGAAAGTCGAAAATGACTTTACTATGCAGGTTGTTCTAAAACAATTTAACATACCATTACATGGAATTTAAAAAAAAATTATATTGGAGATAAACCTTTGAATTAGCTCTCATTTGGCTTTGGAATCACTCAAATCAGACGAAAAACAAATAAGGTATGATTAAAACACTGCTGGTTAGTATAGTCGACCACTGCTCTCCCATAGGGGACAAATAAAATTTGTTTTATTTTTCCGTGGATTTGTTCTACAGAGTAACTACTTGTTATTTTTTGCATAATTATTGGATTAAGGGAGCCTGTGCACCTCTCTTTCTCCATGGTTTAATGTTCTATTGTAGGTAGACACTCGTTTTTTTGCAGGTCTTAGGAGAACAAAGAAGGTCAATTTACGGACGAGTGATTCTTGAGAGAAATTTTAGTGAAGCAAGAGCATTTCATCTAGTTCATTACATAACAGATTCATAACAAGAAGAAATGAAGAATTGGTTTACATTTGAAGATTCATGTCACTGCTTCCAAAATATTTTTCAAAAAGATCATTTTCTTTCCATTAACATATTGATATTCCGTTAGGAAATAATATCATAGTTGTTGTAACTTAATAAAGTGTTGTTTCTTTTCTGATTCCTTTTATGTTTTTGTGTTTCAGGTGTTGATCCCCCCATATTGTAGTTTCCGCTCCATTTGCAATTGAACAATAAGGACCCCACCATGCAAGTTTCAATTGTAGAAGGCAATTCTTCGGTAGCACCAATTCTGTAAAAAATTATTTTCTCTTGAAACCTGTACATAGATTTTCCTTTCTATCTAATTGGATTTGCTTGACAATGGATTGCACATTAGCTTTGTTCTTTCCTCTATTTTTTTCCTTTGTTATTCCCTACAACATCTCTGTGTGTTTATATCTGTTTGTTGTTCCTCTTAAGGAATAGTTGTTGTTCCTCTTAAGGAACAACAGTCGTTCCTCTTAAGAAGCAGTGCGTTTGTGTGTTTATTTTTGTTGTTCCTTCCAAAAGGAACAACATTTTCGCTGATTAGTTTTGTTGTTCCTTTAAAAAATAACAGCGTTTTTACTGCATGTTTTTCTTGTTCCTTTCAAAAGGACCAACACCACTCGTTTTTGTTGTTCCTTTTAAAAGGAACAACACCAAATGTTCTTGTTGTTCCTTTCCAAAGGAACAAAATTTTCGCAGATTGTTTTTACTATTCCTTTGGAATTGAACAACACTTTTTGAGTGCATTTTTCTTGTTTTTGAACAAATTTTTGAGGGTTTTTGTGAATTATTTATGACTCTTTGAAAGGAAAACATACAATTCATGCAAGGATACAAAAATTAGAGGTTACTGGAATCAGCTAATCAAGATAAATTGTCATTTTTAAGAAATTTTTTGTAGTGATAAGAAAAAGGAAATGACACAACCATCTATATGCCTTTGTTGTCTTTATTTTCACTAAAATTAATATGATCGATTATCTTTATCATGTTGGTTCTTCCCTAAATTCTCATAACTCTTTTTTATTTTTATTTCATTGAATAAGATTCAGGGCATATTTTCTCTATTGAGATGTTCAGACTTCTTCCACCATCCCCACTCTTAAGGAGTGTTGAGCCACCCTTTATATATAAATAGGGAAGTGTTATATGTAAAGAAAAAGAAAAAGAAAAATCTCTATATGATTACTAACAATTCTATGATATGGCAGATGGAGGATAGGGGGTCTCATCAAGAGCCAGCCTACCATGATCATAAGGGAGCAGTGAAGTGGAATTCCCATTATGGCCACCACACCAGGGATATGATCCAATGGACAACTCAGAAAAATAAAAATTCCTTGGAACAGGAGGTCTCATCACGAATCGGCCTGCCCACCTTTCACTCCTTCTTGGTGAATGACATTGTGATTCATCTGGTTCCCAAGCCAGCACAGTGGCCTCCATCATGACATCACACAGCACTTCCCTAGGCATAAATAAAGGATAATGGTTCCAAGGGTGAGAAAGCAACTTTTTCAAGGTTATAGACACCTGTGGGCAACAGAGCTCTGCTGATGGTATTGGAGTCATATTTTTTACAAATCAATAGTAATGATAAACCCTTTTCTTATATCTTTATCTAAGATCAAATGAGAGTATGCTCCTAAACCCTTTGTTTGGAACCTCTTATGCATGAAATTTATTTATAAATCGACCATAATGGTTTACGTGGATAATGACCGAATAAGTATTTTTTTCATCAGCTATCCTTTTCCCTTATTTTCGAATCATTACATAAACATTTCCATATCTACTCACGATTTCAAAATATGCAGTGATCTTAGTGATGGGATAATTTGTTTATCATATCATATGTATTCCTCTCCATGTTTTACAATTGTTGTACAGTACGCTGCTCTTCTATTTTGTTGATTTGCCACAATATTGATACTGCATTTCTACATAATTTTTGCTGATTAAAATTTTTTTCATGCATCTTATCTGTTGCCATTCCAAAATAAAACTGTGGATTCAAGAAAATTGCATACATAATTGTGATTTGTTTATAGGAGAAAAAAAAATATGGGGGGAAATTCTATTTGCAGCATGACCACACTATTGCAGCTAACAGTAAAGGCTCGCGAACGCGCACAATTATTCATACATGATGTGCTTACATGGCTTCCACCTTTTGCATCACTTTTAGTATCCGCTCAGCCTACATCAGCTTCAACAAAGGCCAGTCCATACACGTCATTCCACATTTTTTCGGAGGTAACACTTGAGGTAAAATAGCATAATTTTCTAGTTTATTATGAATTTAAGAGAATTTCATGAAAACCCATTGAGCATTATTTATCATCATACATTCCACATCTTTACCACTTCCCATTTTTTTAGACACGTCTCATCTTTCAGTTTGGGGGAGTGTTAATTTCCTTCATTTCTTTCTTATGACCATGTCAGTGATCTTCTTTATCATTCATTGATATTCTTATTCATTCTCAACACCTCCCTTATTCCATGTTGTTTTACACCAAGCATAGATTTCAACAGATTGTAGCAACCACCTCTCTTTGTCTTCTAGCATTGCACGAGGACATGCTAATTCTTCAGTTTGGGGGGGTGAGGGGGCGGATAATTGCTACACATGATGGATGTTTTCTACTCTCTTTCTCGTTTAAGGCATACAATTTCATTTTTATACAGTGCAAAAATTGATTTGCATATATTTTTAAAACTATGAACTGAATTCTTGTGATTTCTGGATAACAAGGAGGTATCATTAAAATACACAAACCTAGATAATTTCATGCTAAATTAGTTCATAAAAATTTGAAAATTATGCACTATCACCTACAACCATTTTGTTTATATCTCATGATCCCTACATCAAAACGATCTGATTTTTGAGAAAATGATTAATGAAGGTTGTTGTTACTTATGTCACATTTTTCTACAACTTCATATACATATAGTTGAACGTCAACTGTAAAAATTGTTATGCCTCTATTGCTAAAATTGAATATTCATTATTTGAGGAAACATGCATTTGTTCCATCCATTTCATGGGTTCGGATGAACAATTTTCTTTGCTTGGTTAACACATGGGTTTTGTCTTTGGGTTGCATGAGGACATGCAATATATTCAGTTCTAGGTTGCATGAGGACATGCAATATATTCAATTTGGGGGTATGTTGGGCCGTGTATATGACCACTTTTTAACACTTATTTCTTCCATTTTTACTCTTCTTTATCATGTCATTTATTATAATTTATCATATAAATCCATTTTATAATTATTTATGCTCTTATGGATAAATATTATTTCTTCTCCTTTATTTTTAATAAATTGATGATTATTATGCATAATTTTATCAATGATGGTTTATTAATATATTTTGTAACATCAATTACCATTTTAGCCTCCAAGATATTTTCCAGATTGCAGATTTGATCTCCAAATCATCATTAAATATTCCAACTGAGAAATTCGCTAGAATAACAAGTGACAGTTTTCCGGTTGAGATTATGGGCAAGTGAAGAAGAATCTGGAAAATCTGGAACATGGGTTATGTCCAAAATGGACCAAATTAACTATAATATGGAACGGTTTGCCCAAATTCGGCCTGTATTAAGAGAAACACAAGGTTCTTTGAGCACGATTTTGTTAGATTTACTATTGTGGCCGTCCTCCAAATTATCTTAGCTGCAAATCCAAATTCAACTTGGTTTTGTTGAAATATTGAGGGAAATATATTTTTTGGTTGATCAAGTTGTTGGGAACAATCCAATATTGTTATGAGAGATCATATTTTCTATTTAATTTCTCCTCTTTCTAATTATAAAAGGAGAGCATGTATTATGTATTGAGAAACAATGGACGATTATTGAATTCCTTTTCTAACACTGTAACTCCTTGACTCTCGTGATCAAAGAGAAATTGATGTAAAATATATTCATGTTTGATTAATACAAATATGTGTTCTCGTTCCATTTCTCAAGCTCTAAAGTAAAACCCAATGGCGTTTCACCGGTGGTTGAGGGCCCGACCCTGGTGGATCGATCTGCTATTTGTATCTCTATCTTTTCATTATTGTTGTGAGGTAGTTCATACTTTCTTTTATTATAGTTTGCAAGTTAATCAGATTGTTGTTTAATTGCTTATGGATCTTGGTGTGTTACGTTAACGAATTGCATCGTTGTTCTATTTTAACAAGGATCTTAATTCCCGTATTATTCATCTTATTATTGTTTACTAAAGCTTTTTTGTCCAATATTTAACTCCATTTGCTTGTTGTTCATGTTGATTACTGTTTAACAACGTTTGCTGTGGGATTGGTGTTTAATAGAATTGTTGTTTCAAGTTAATATTTGCTGCTGATCACTTCCAATTCATTAGCTTCAGATTGCAGAAAGATTGTTTATTTACATTGTTACAGTTTGTTGTTTTTGCACATAGCCATTCAATTACATATTGCTTTTCATTTCTAATTTTTTCTTTTAATAAGAGTTCTTCTTTGTTTACTTTCAACAACATTTAGTTCAATTTATATTTCCTTTTAATTGCTTTAAAGTAGGACTGTCGACTGTAGAGAACATTGGTTATTGCTTCCTCGTTCCCAGATTGATTGTCTTGTTCCAGTTTGATTTCAATTGCATCAATTTCTAGAGGAATGAGTTACTGCTACTGTATCCTCGATTGGTGTTTGCTGAGTGAATAGTTAAGTTTCAAAACATTTTAATTTATGTTATTTCAATTAGATTTCTCTTCCAAGCATTTGTTTACTTTTGTATTTAGACTACTGTACTACATCTTGCAAGGCATTACTCTTAGATAAATTGCTGCCTCAGACTGAGTACACTCTTGAAATAAAAATTCGTTCCCGGATTGATAATTAATGTAGGATAAATAGGTGTTAAAATATACCTTTTATACTTCAACAATCACTCATCGCCCCCAACCTACCAACTTGAGCTCCTTTCTACCCATGATGGAAGCTCCTCTACTGGTTCGACTACATTGGCGGATCATCGCTACTGCTTGGAATTGAAGAAATGTCCACTGAGAGCACACACTAGGGAAATTACCACACCTGTTGTATACTTTCTTTCGGAACACAGTTAATTTTTAAGGCCCTAGACCTAGCACCAACGTAAACTCGAGAGAAGGTTCTGGGCTAGCCCCAAACTTCCAAAAGAGGAAAGACTAGGAGAATTGGTCACCTTGAGGGTACACACCACCATCAAAAGGAACTCGTATCGTGGGGCCAATAGCACCCGAATCACTGTGGCCCACTTATTTTCCAAACACCTAAAAAACCTATATGAAGAGAAGACCCAAGCGAGTCTCCATACTGTGACCACTTTGGGCCGAGTGGTGAAACCCCACCACACTCTTTGCACATGGAAAACCAGAGGCCACTCAAACACGAAGTCCACGCACCCATATACTAGAGTGTCAAGGTTGCCTACAAAATATACTTTCAATGCCACAAAATAAAAACAGACTTGAAATCCAAACCGAGCCCATCATAACACGATTACCTCTACAAAAATTTAATGCTAATGGGTTGAGACCAAAAGAATGGATGTCGTCCAATTATGTCAAGGAAGGCCTCACGACTATCAAACAACAACAATCCCCTACTCAACGTCGACCCTAGATCCCAGATAAATACTTGAGCAACTCTCGTTCCCAATGTTGTCCATTTTTTCCAAATTTCATCAACATGAAGACACCCACTTGGCTCTTCAATGGAGCCCTCTAAGTGAACCAAGCAGGAGCTTCCATCTAAAACCCATTTTTTCATTTCCCAACTAACGATTTTGTTCACCACCTCGAGCATCAACAAGATTAAAACTATCACATCCTCCAAAACTTTTGTTAGCAAGCCAACTAGCCTGATGTACACACCTTGTCTAATATTCATTGCCACCGCGTGGGAAGATATGAATTTCCTAGAAATGACACAATTAACAATTCATTCACCCCAATAGAGTACTAAACAAATTTTTCTTAATTACATACTCTTTTTTTTTAATAATTCTAGAGTGTGAAAAGTCTAACAATATTATTATTTTTATATTATAGTAGTAAAGTAAGAATAGTTTTTTTCAAAAAGGAAAAGAAAGAATTACACTATAATTCAAGATAAATAATTATTTTATATTTTTCGACACATTTATAAATTATATAAAATAAAAATTATTCTATCTTCATTTATAAATTATATAAAAAATAGTATATCTTCAAATTATTATTCTTATTTATATTTTTTAAAAGATAATTAAGCAATAATTTAAATTTACAAATTTTAAAAATTAATAGTGTAAAACATAATTCTTACCAAGATGTTAAAGCAAATATCTTATGGAAAACAACTTAAAGCAAGATACCTTAATAAACTTACATATTTACTTATATCAAAATATTTATTAAAACATTAATATCTATAAATATTTAACTACACATAATAAATAAATATAAAATATAATTTTGTATTTATTTATTATTTTTTTAAGTTAAATATTTATATATATTAATGTTTTATAAAATATTTTGATATAGATAAATATTTCATAGGATATTATGCTTTAATTTTTTTAAAACCATTTTTGACAATATGTTTATATGATATATGATTATTAAAAAATATATATATATTTATATAATATATGATTATTAAAAAAAGGTAATTTCCGTATTATAATGATTTGAGAAATATAATATTTTAAGTTTACAATTTTAATATAATTTAAAAGCGATATTTATTAATTACAAATACAAAATTTAATATATTAACAAAACAAACTCTAAATAAAAGTATACATATTACTCTTACAAATGGAAATAATCAATTCATTGGATTAGGAAAAAAATAAAACAAACTATTGTATGATACCAATACCTCCTTCCCACACTTGATAGCTCTTAATTTGAAGCTTTAAACTAAAGCCTTAAACACATTGTAAAAACCCGACTAGCAAGATTATACACTACTGCATTGACCTAAGAAGTTTGTTATAACCGAAAACTAAAATAGACTTTTAAAACAGATTGTTCAATTTAATTTATTCTAATATAAACAATATTTAATAATTTTAATCAATAATTGTAATCTAACTGGCTATAATATAAATATTATTTAACAATTCTTAATTTATTCTAATATAAACATCATTTAATAATTTCTAATGGCTATAATATAAATATTATTTAATAATTCTTAATTTATTCTAATATAAACATCATTTAATAAAATAATTTCTAATGAATAATACTAATCTAATTTGCTATAATATAAATATTGTTTAATAATTCTAATACATTAAGTTGTTATTAATCAATTTTGAATTTATTGAAAATAAAAATTAAAAAATATTATTATCTCACTACAATGTAAAATATTTTCTTATATTTTTTTAATAAATTTTATTTCCTCTACCAATTTGCTATTATAATACATTTCCTCTTCCAATTATAATTTTTTTATCCATTTCAAATGTTAATATTTATATTCCTAATATTTCTATATTCAAAATATCAATACAATATAAATATATAAAAAAATTATTAATTTTTTTTTAAATTAATATTTTTTTAACTATATTAAAAATAATTATACTAAAAATAAATAAATAAACATATAGAAAACTAATTCTATGTCTTATTATATATATAGTTTTCTATGTCATATATACTGGTTGTCTTTAGTGCTATTTTTTGAAGGTTTTTCTAGTGATTTTTCTGGTCTAATTTCTCTAAAATGAAAAGGAATTCATTGAAAACATAAATTTGATGGTTAATCTTGCACAATCAAAATTCTTTAGTGGTTTTTTAAGATGCTAAATCCATATATACAATAAAAAATTTGTTTAAATAACAGATGAATTGTGTTTAATGACTTTTTGAATACTTTTCCAATAGTTTGTGGATCTAATTTATCTAAAAACAACTCCTATATAATATAATATTATTTTATATATTTTACCTATAAAATTAATTTTAAAACACTTTTTTATATTAATATTTATTTCATTAAAATTAAAAAAAATTAAAAAATAAACATTTAATATTATAAAAACAAACTGCTTCATCCATGTGACATTTTTAACATAATGTAAGGTTTCACATTTAACATAAAATAAGGTTTCATAGTACCTCCTAAATATTCTTTATTCTAAATTATTATTTATTTGCAATGTGGTGTGTTTAAAATAACGCTACCCATTGCATCTAAAGTATTTGATTTTTTTATTTATTATTATTAAAGTTAGTTTTAAAAGTAATCAATTTTTTATTTTATTTTTGAAATTATATATATATATATATATATATATATATATATATATATATATATATATATATATATATATATTTTAAATTAGAGGTGGTTTTAAAAGTAATCAAATTTTTTGTTTTAAATTTCATATGGAATTTTTAACTTTGAATTGACGGCATTTTAATATTGTTTTTTAGTAAGATATTATAATATTTTATAATTATAATTTTAAAATATTTGTAATTTTGTGAACAAAAATTGAATGGATTGGATCATTATATTATTTTTCATCTATTTTGATGCATTTAGAGTGGAAAAATGGAGGAATTAGTTCATGGGACTTTGATATCAATAGGTCAGAGTTTGGCAAATTTGGGTTGGAAACCTTATGCAAGCAATTTGAGGCACCAAACAACATTTTTTGGGGTTAAAATTTAATAGTTAAGTTCCACATGTCCTAGAGCTATTCTACACTTATATACCTTTCCAACTACATAAGGAAGACCTCAAACAAAGTTTGTATTCAAACTTTATGTCACCCAAAAATTGACCTTCCTATTTTGATCACAATTATTCTAGAGGGTTTCATGTCATACCTTATTATTCATGGAAAAGGGGCTAGCCACGTGTTCATGATGAATAAGACTCTATAAAAATCAATATTGTAACTCTAGATAAGAGTTGAAAGAGTCAAAATTAACCACAGATGAAAATTGTAGTGCACATTGGATAGAGAGAGAAAAATAAAAGAATGCTTATGTACTGTAACATCTCTCTTCTACTTCCGTCCATGTCCACTCAAAGAAATATAAAGCATAATGACTTGTCCTTCAAATTGTGTTTCCTTCTATAGGAATTTCTCATATATATATATAATTTCGTAGATCCTTACCATTTTATATTTATGAAAAACAGAGGCAGATTGTTGTACATAGCCATAAGCAGTTAGTGGCTTCAACCTGCACAAAGGAAACCAGGTCTGTTGGCCACCTTAACAAATTAAAAGCCAACCAGTATTCGAATTGTTTCTTCCTTCTACTTGCCACCATATCTACTTACTATGTCCATCAGAGTTTAATAAAAAACAATAAAAACATGTCACAAAAATCATTAAAGACTATTAGTTATTATTGTCCTCCATCATCCATCAAAAGAGTCAATTGGAGCCCGGTCCTTTGCAGTTGAACTTGGCATATCTACTTGTTTCATAGCTTGAATTTGGAGTTCAATTCTGCCAATTTTGGTCTTTGCATGGTACTGAGATATTCCGAGTTGTCGTATTTACTGTTTGATTTCTTGCAGTGCTGAAACCACATTAGGATTTCCTTCCATTTCCTGCATACTTGCCATGGCCTTCGCCAGAACACATTCGAGAATCCTGTTAGGTCTCTGTAATTTATTAGCAAGATTGGGAGAGTCCAATCACAGAGTTAACATCATTTCAACCAACTTTGGGATTCTAGGATCTAGCCCTCCTGAATCCGGAGAGGGACCTCTCCAATATGTACAAAGATGGATATTGTCTTTGAAATTTAAAGTGATGATGTTAGGCTAGTTATGAAGGCTAAGGTTTTTGTTTTGTTTTGGATGGTTGAGCATGAAATGTTACTTGAGGGGAAATTCCTAAGTGCAAAAAGTTTCAAAAGTGAGAAGTTGCAAGAAAATAGAACAGATTTGGCAGATAGATAGATATAACGCTGGTTTTTAGTCCATTGGGCTATGGAGTCATATCTGGGCTTTAATTGAACAAAAACATCAAGTGTGATCCAAGGGGCAAGTTATCTATACCACAAGATTATTGAGATTAAAATTATGGAATGGAAACATTAAAATGTTGGAGGGGTGGAAACTGATAATAATTTCTCAGAGGATTTATAGTCAGTCCAAACAAGAAAATCCTCTTAAGTAACTGTTTTAAAACCAACCAAGGACAGGGCTAACCATAGACTTCTTGGGCAAGTTCTTATTAAAGTAGCTTAATTGACAAACAATCCAGTAATCCTCATAATTACCTTCAGAAAGTATGAAAACACATAAGAAAAACAAAGTGTAACTTAAGATCAGATAAAGTACTTTTAAACCTAGTCTGCTTTCAGTCAACACCAAGGGAAACTTTCAGAATCTACCTTTGGAGAAAAGAATCTAGGAATCAGGGTGAACCATATCTTCTCTAGTCTAACTTTAATAGCAAATAATGGAAATAACATTCAAGAAAAATGTTTGAGAAAACAGAAGGACGAGGGAACGCCAACATTCCTAACTGTTTAAACTGTATTGAATCATTCTTAAATAAACAAATCTGAAGAAAACATTAAGATAAAGATTTCTCAGCCAGAGAAGGTTACTGCTATACAGAAAATCCTAACCCTGTTTAAACTGTTCTTTACAGAGGAAAAATGAACAATATGGCATACATAGAAGGAAAACGATTAACAAAGAAAGAAGCACTTCACCAGTGATAAAGACCAGGATCCCAAGAAACAACTTTTATATTGATGTCAAACCAGTTACAATCTTCAAGTCCAATGTTTCAGTTCAACAATCATCTTCACTATTCAACCTAACTACTCTAGAGCAAACAGAGCTTCAAGGGCCAGTGAACACTATGTACAAATAGAAGTCTCGAGCTCAAGTGTATTTCAAAGTTCTGCAACCAACAATTTCTCATCTTCTGTAGAAGTATTTATAGGAAGATGAGGAGGTGATCTGAGAAAATATCTCTCAGGATAATTAATACAGGTTCAAGACTTTCTCGGCCCTTTGAGGGACTCGATGAAGAAGTTCACAGGTGGAACGCTGTATTAACTATTTTACATTTATGGATTAAGTTCGGTGGGAGCTTTATTTGACTTTGAGGCATTATGTAATGTTTGGAGTAACTCTGCAGATATTTTCTGCATTGATTTCCTTGCAGAAGTAACTCCTTGGCCGTGCTGGAGGCGAATATCTGATTTTCTTCAATAACTTCGGCCTCTGTTTTGAAAGGTTTGAGGCGATAGGTGGCTCGGTGGTAGCTGAGGAATCAATTTGCCTCAGATGTGGCGGTGGAGGCTTTCTGTCTGATGAAACACTTTAGGTTTTTCCTTTAAACTGTGTTTTAGATTGGGGATCAGGCTTATGATAACGGTCTTAGCCGTAATCCCCATAAAAACCGTCTTCAATCTTCATCTGCTGTGCTCTGTCTTCAAACTGATACTCTTTAACCGTTTTTGAATTAAAACAGTGTCTTGTCGATGTGCAGGCCGCACTGGGCTTTTTAAAGGCATCAATGCCCATGAAGCATTGAGAAAACAATGGAGCGAAACCCCGCAGATGGTTCTCTTTAACAGCTCGAGGGCGCGGAAACGTCTTTCCCAACCCTCAGCTTTCTTTTATTAAACAATAGAAAACCATTGAAATGCCTGCAAAACACAAAAAATAGTTAAGAAATCCTGCGGAAATAGGTTTAAACTACTTCAGATGGTGGGGGAGGAGCGAAGCCGTCGGATGAAGGCAACCAACGGTGGAGATTTGCGTAGACGAGGCGAAAAGGAGAGCGGGGAGATGAACAAGTCGGAGTAGTTTTGGACCGTCCGATCTGGACATGTGGACAGTCCAGATTCAATCGAAGGGTCTCAATCGGAGGTGGCAGAAAAGGGGATGCGATTGAAAATTTCAGTGCGATTGAAACATTCCGATTGGAACATTGCGATTGAAACGTCGCGATTGAAACATCGCGATTGAAACATTCCGATTGGAACATTGCGATAGAAACGTCGCGATTGAAACATCGCGATTGAAACATTCCGATTGGAACATTCCGATTGGAACATTGCGATAGAAACATCGCGATTGAAACATTGCGATTGAAACATTCCGATTGGAACATTCCGATTGGAACATTCCGATTGGGACATTTCGATTGGGCGATAACCGTTTGATTGGGTCTAGATCGACGGTCTAGATCCTTTGTTTTCTTGCACTGGCGGGACCCTTGTACTTCGTAAGGAACCCATAAATTTCAATAAAACCAAGGTTTTGAGTGAAATGGGCGGAATAAATATATGATAGGGTGGCGCCCGATTACGGGGCCACTGGGTGTATGGAGTGCCATGGGCCCGGGATTTATATAACTAGGGCCAATCGTAATCGAAACATTCGGGCCCTGTCTTTTTGATCAACCCATTTTAAATTCCCCGATCGCGATTGCGCGATCGGTCTGTTTGATCAACCCATTTTATTTAAACACGTGATTTTAAGTTTTTAACTTAAAACTTCGGAAAGTGGGTTTTTGGGTTTACAAAGGAAACTATTGATCAGAAAGGGATTTTTCAATAGTTAAGCACCTGATTGTGGGCCCACGGATAAATAAAATAACAATATGATCTGTGGTTTAGGACAAAGGGGCTGATCGGAATCGATACTTTGAAATGGCTCACAAACATGCACGCTTGAATCTTTTCGATTCGATTAGCGCTTCATGGGTTTGGCGCTTGGTTTTTATAATGAGGGTGTATTGGGGAAATGGTTTAGGGCTTAGCCCAAGGGGCTTAGGTCCATAGAAAGACTTGTATTTTTATGATTTTTCACGGTTTTTTAATGGAAAAAAAGGGTGCCGAAAGGGTTAAAAAGTGAGTTTTTAACCATGGGAAGGGTGATTTATGAAGGGAAGAAAGGAAAAGATGAATAATAGAGGAAAAATATGGGAAAAAAGGGAAAAGGAAAAGAAGGTTAATTTTGAGTGGGAGAAAGGGAAAAGGGATGGCTTTGCAGCAGTTTCTTCTTTGTATTTCAGCAGAGATTTCAGAGTATGAGATGAGAACAGAAATGAGGATTTTGGACAAAGGCAGAAGGCCTTCAAGGAGTCTTCAAAAGCCAACAATTTTTAGTGATGAAATTTGTTCTTTGAAGGCTCAAAACATATTTAGCCACCTTTGGGTATAACAACAAAAATTATAGGTGGTTAACAGTGGCTCCACTTGGGGATGGTGCCTTCTTGAAGGCATCAAGAATTCAGACTTGATTTCTCTGGGAGGTAGGCCTGTGCCTGATCCAATGAATTTCTCTTTCTTTGCTGAATGGTATTGATTAGCTCTGAAAAAATGATATCAGTTATGAAAAATGATGAGCTTCATCAATACAACCTTCTACCTACCCAATCCTACTGATCTAACATTTTTTCTTCAACAGAGTGCACTTGGATTGGCAAACTCTTAACAACATTTTATTCTTTTGAAAGCATAAAAAAAAAAAAAAAAACTAATCTAATTCTACTCCTTATTTCTCCCTGAACTCAGATTAAACAGTTGAGCTCAGATACTTCTCTACCTAGTCTACTGTCTGTTGGGATTAAACAGTCCAACAAACTTTCATTCTCTAAATTCTACAACAGAAATTTAAAAATATTCAAGTCAATATTGAGTTGTTTGACTTGCTATGATCTATGGCATAAGAACAAGCTGCACATAGATTATTATTTGCAGAAAATTAAATAAAAAAGGAAGGCTTAAGATCTGAAAGTTTCTCACTATGGCCTTCTTTTTCTTTACAGCTCTGTTTTTAATTTTGTTTTGAGCTGTCTCTTTCTTGATATCTGATTCAGATTTTGGGCAAATAAGAACCAGTTTTTCTCTTTTATGACTCAGAAAAATAAAACAGTTTTGAGTCATCTCTCTTTGGAAACTTTGGTTCAGATTTTTAACATGTTTGAACCTTTAATTTCTATCCTAATCTATCTACTGATAAGCCAAGATTAAATAATTTGGCAAATCAAATTCACTACCCTATCAGCAGAAAATTGAAAGCTAATTAGTCAAGATTAAACGGTTTGACTAACTAGAAGTGTGTTTTGTAGGAGTGGCATTTAAGCTTGCACACTTTCAGATTTATTTCTCTTTTTTGGCATGGGGCTTTGCCTTTCTTGTTTTTCGTTTCTGCCCTCTTTTCTTTCTTTCTTTGTTTTTGTATTTTTTGATTTTTCGTAACTTTGAATGCAATGATGGATGAAATGTTTACAATGGAAAAAAGAAAAAAGAAGGCTTAAAAACATATCATGAATCAAGGGAAGTAATGCTTGAGCATCCTGCCATTGACAGGACCCCCAAACAAATCTGTTCCATCCAGCTCTTGTAAGAAGAATGCATTGTTTCCAGCAACTGAATGAATAGAGTAAGGGCCAAGCCATAGATTGTCAAATTTACCATGCTTTCCCTTGTCTTCTCTCTTTGAGTCCCACTTTAAAACTTTGCCCCCAATCTTGAAATTGGTGGCCTTTGTTCTTCTGTCAAAAAGCTTCTTAATGTTGTCATGTTTCTGCAATGTTTTGTTGTACACTTCCTCTCTGATTTGCTGAAGATGAATGGTCTGATTTATTCTTCTGATCATGTCATTATCTTCAGTCTGCAACTCTTGGATTAACTTCATAACTGGTACACCAAGGCTGTTAGGAAAAATTGCATCTGTACCATACACAAGCTGGAAGGGTGACATACCAATAGATTTCTTCAAAGTTAATCTGTCAGCCCAAAGTGCGTGGATCAGCTTTGTGTGCCAAGACTTTTTATTGTCCTCCAACAGTTTCTTGATTATGTTCACTAAGCTTTTATTGGAAGATTCTGCAAGTCCATTCCCTTGAGGGTAATAGGCTATGGAATGCCCTAGTGTTATCTGGTATTTATGACAGAAGTCAACCATTTTATTACTTCTAAATGCTGCTGCATTATCTGTGATGATCTTGGTAGGGCAGCCAAATCTGGAAAGGATATTGGTTTCTATGAACTTTATAATAACTGAATCATTGGCCTGCCTACAAGGAATGGCTTCTATCCACTTAGTGAAATAGTCAGTGGCAGTAAGGATCCATCTATGCTGGGCAGAAGATGAGGGATGGATTTCACCTATGAAGTCAAGTCCCCACTGTTGAAAAGGAGCTTCAACAGTGATCGGATGCAGAGGAAGGGGTAATAATTTTCTCTTGCCCTCAAACAATTGGCATTTATGGCAAGTAGTTGTCATTTTGTGAACATCTGAAAAAATGGTGGGCCAATAGAAACCAGCCCTCAAAATTTTGTTGGCTGTTGACTTCCAGTAGAAATGGCCTCCACACTCTCCTTCATGAAATTCCTGCTTAACCTTCTCTGCATCAAACTCAGGCAAACATTTAAGCAATATACCACTAGCATTTTTCCAATAAAGACACATATCTACAATGCAATAGTTTACTGTTTTCAGTTTTAAGAACCTTGCCTTTGTTTTCGATAAACCAGGAGGTGTATTTAAATTAAGAAAAACATAAACGATATCAGTATACCAAGGAGAATTCATAAAATGGTTTTCAATAATGGGAGTTGAGAATTCTTCTTGGCTGTCCAAAGCATTAATCATATTAATATCAAGAACTTCAAAATTGGATTCAGCCATTAATCTAGCTAGACCTTGGCCTTTGATGAGTTTAGTGGGTTTTATCTCTAAATCATATTCGAGAATAACAACAATCCACTTACCTCTCTTGCCATCTGGGTCCTATGTTAGAATGTCTTTAACCACCGAATTAGGGACAAAGGCAATGATGTGTGAGTGAAGGATGTATACTCTGAAGTCTTTCAATGCTTTAACCAAAGAAAAAGCTTGCTTTTCCATAATATTATACTTCAAAGGGGCATCCCTCAATGCCTTGCTAAAGAATGCAATAGGCTGCTCTTGTCCTTGTGGATTTTTCTGTAAAAGGACAGCAGCAATAGTATGTTCTGATGCAAATGAGAAGATATAAAAATCTTTTGAAAAATCAAGGCTTATGAGAACCGGTGTTTTGGTTAATGCTTGTTTCACCAGCTCAAAAGATGTCTTTGCTTCCAAGGTCCATTTTATCCCTTGCTCCTTCTTCAACATGTTTGTGATATTTCTAAGGAGCTCTGCTAAGTTAGGGATGAACCTTCTCAAAAAGTTAATCTTTCCAATGAAAGACTGCAACTCTTTGATATTTCGAGGATGAGAGATTTGCAATATAGCCTCAATCCTCTTTGGATCTATCTTTATACCTTCTTCTGAAATAATGTGTCCAAGAAGCTTACCTTCTTGGAGACCAAATAGTGTCTTCTTAGGGTTTAAAGATATTCCAAACCTTTTTCACTTCTCAAAAACTTTTCTCAAATGTTCTAAATGTTCTTCATCTATTTTTGAAAACACAGTGACATCATCTAGATAGATAATGATGAAGAAGCCCAATTCTTCCGAGAATGCTATGTCCATGGCTCTTTGAAAGGTTGCTCCAGCGTTCATTAGACCAAAAGGCATCTTCACATACATGAAAGTGCCCTATGGAGTAGTGAAAGTTGTCTTCAATTGATCAGCAGGGTGAACTAAAATCTGATTATACCCTGAATAGCCATCAAGCAACGAAATCCTTTTAGACCCCACCACCCTTTGTAAAATGTGATCCATTTTTGGTAAAGGGTAGTTGTCTTTTAACGAAGCTTTGTTTAAGTTTCTAAAGTCTATACAAAGCCTGATTTCTCCAGTCTTCTTCCTAACGGACACCAGATTAGATACCCACTCAGAATATCTAATAGGGACAATAATGCTAGCATCGTGCATCTTCATGATTTCCTTCTTAACCAATGGCAACTGGACAGGGTTTATTCTGCGCAGTTTCTGTTTGAATGGTTTTTGGTTTCCTTTAAGAGGGATTTTGTGCTGTATTATTTCAGTGTCATAGGATTTAAGATCTTCGTAACTCCATGCAAAAACATCAGAAAATTCTTTGAACAGCTCTATGTATTTGAGTTTAATGTGAGCTGGCAAAGTTTTGGACAGTTTGATCATTTTTGGTTTTTCCTTACTGCCTATATTGCACTCCTCTACTTCAGTCTCTACAGGTTCCAATTTTGGTTTATTGGCCACATCGTTGAAATCAAACAACTCCTCTAAAGGTGTTAGACCACTAGGCAAATTTTCATCTTTAGAATGCAGAGTTTGTAATTCTTCCGTTTCTGACTCTGCACTTAATTCTGTTTTGTTCCTAAGTTTGCAAGACAATAGGTTAATATCGGCAGGTTGAGGAGACGATTCTTCTTCACCAAGAAATTTTTCTTCACTGCAGTCTGTATCATAATCTGAATCTAAACTGTGCAGTTCGAACTCATTTCTGAATTGCATGAAGTCCTCTATTTGTTTGTCATTGTCAAACACTTGCCAATATTTTTCGTTATCAGGCACTGCCGGTCTAAATTTTATCGGAGTTGTGTTGTCTCCAGTCTCATATGGCGTTAGACATGTCCTGGCCGCAAAAGCTAGATTGTGGGCCATAATGTTCTTTTTCCTTGGGATGAAACTCAGGTTTGACTCCTCAAATGTTGTCAACAGATCCACGACATCATTCCGATAGGCTCTAAGTCTGGGATGATTTGCATTATACTCCCCATTGACTTGCCTAATGATTAACTCAGAATCCTCGTACACATTAATTTTTCTGGCTCCTAATTTCTTCAAGAGATGTAAGCCTAAGAGAAGGGATTCATACTCTGCTATGTTGTTGGAACACTGAAAGTTTAATTTGCATGAGATGCATTCTGTGTGGTTGTTTTCAGTGTTAATGATCCAAACCCCTGCACCAGCATTATTTCTAGTGCATGACCCATCAAAATACATACTCCATAAAGGACTGTCTTCGGTTTCGTCTGTTTGGCGATTTCCCTTTTTAACTATGGTGCCTTCTGACTGTTCATGATTAGCAGCACCCAATTGAATTTGTTTTGACTCCTCAAATTCTTCAATAGATTGAGGGATGATGTCAGAAATGTTAGGGGTATTTTCTGGGTTGTTAAGTCCTAAAAACAATGGACTCATAACTGGTAAATCAAGACCTATGCTTTGTTTACTAATGTTTTCACATGTGGCAAACTGTTTGGACACTTCTGCGTTATTATACTCTTCTTCCCTGTCAGCCTTTAATTCTATTAAAGTGACTTGTTCACTAGGAGTTTCATTGTTAAACATGATAAAAGAATCAAGGCCTGTATTGACAGAATATATAGGAGAGTTTCGTGGTCTGCCTTGACTTGTAACCGTGTATTGCATATGAGACTCCCTGTAAAGTCTTCTGGTCTGATTGAAAACCGGGATGGTTGCATATGTCATGTCCATCTGCATAGTCCCCTGTAACTTTGCTCCCCAAGATCTTGATAAAAGCATTCCATACTTTGGGGGAACATCAGCCACAACAATGTCCATGAGTAAACATTTGGCTGGAATCTGGGCTAGGTTAACACAGAGGTCTTTGATCAATCCTAGACATTTTACTCTATTTGAGTCAAAGGAGTATAGGTCTTTGTAGGGTCTGGTAATTTCTAAACCAAGGCTCTCCATCACAGCTTTAGGCATTAAATTATGAGAAGCCCCCAAATCATGCATAGCGTTGTGTAGAATTTTGTCATGGATGTTCAAACTCACATAAAAGGGAGGAACTGGTCCCTCTTGAAACTTCCCTTCAATCTTAGGGCCAAAAATCAACTCTGGTAGGTCGTCACTAAGATTGACTGTATCTCCATTTTCCTCTATATTTAAAGCCTTCAAAATTTGGTTCTTATATACATGTTGGGCAGCTAACTCAGTTAATGGAACAGAGATTTTGATCTTTAAGATTTCCTGTTCAAGGCTGAAAGGGGTTTGATTCTTTGAAGCACTTGTTTCAACCTTATTAGTTGTCACTCTATCAACAATTACAGCTTGCCGATTTGTTTTACTTGACACAACTGTTGTAGAAGGAGTACTAGCTGAAGTGTTAGTACTATTGATGTCTTCACTCTGTTTTTCAGAATTTTGAGTGTTTTTCTCCTTATCCTTATCAGAATTAACAGCCACTGTTTTGTCTTTTTGTTTGGCTGTTTTGGGTTTAGCTGCGGTGCTGCTTTGAGAGGATTTGTCAGAGGTTTTGGTGTTGGGGGCTTGTTGGCTGGTCTTGCTTCTAAGGTCATATTCTCTTTGAGGTTCTATGACGACATTTTCCATGTCCTGATAATAATTTTCATTATCATCTCTTTTGTCGTCGTAAGGTGTGTAAAGACCTTGTTTATTATCATAATGAACCTCAAAGTCATCACCCTCTTCCCCAAACATGTTGATATCCTCTTCCTTTGTTATGTCTTCTGTTTCTTCAACCTCACTTACATAGTTTTGATGAAAGGGAGGGGTGATCTGTTGATCATCTTCCCTCGGTCTGTTTGGAGGTTGGTTCCTTCTAACATTCTGATTATGGTTCCTGTTTTGAGGAGCAGTTTGATTTTGATTTGCTTGTGCTCTCTTAATTATGCTCATCTCTTTCATCATTTCTTCCATCATTCTTTCCATCTTTGAGCTTGAAGTGGAAAGGGTGGATTCCTCTCTAAAAGATACTCTCTTCTCGCTCTTCATTCTTGCTCTTTTCTCCATCAAGTTCACTTCCACAGAAAGAGCACCCCTTTTCATGTCTTCCAGAGTTGCAAAAACTCTTTCTCTGAGTGAATATGTCATGTCTGGATCAAACCCTTCAAGAAATTTGTTTAAAGCTGAGCCCTGAGGAGGTTTTAGCTCAGGGGAAAGTGCATTATAGACGCTGTTAAATCTGGTACAATAGGATTGTACACTTTCCCCTGGGTTCCTATGGAGATTGTTATAGTTAGCAAGGACTTGGAGAGGATTTTTTCTCACTTCCCATTTGTTTAAGAATGTTTGATGGAAGGCTTGGAGATCGTTAATACTATGGGGGGTTAAACCTTTAAACCATTTTCTTACTTCTCCCCCCAAACTTTGAGCAAATAGCCTCAACTTGACAGAATCATTATCAATTTCATTTCTGTCAAAGTAGTCATTCATCTTGTCCACATGTTGAGATGCTGTTATAGTATTACTAGCATCATATAATGGAATTTTGGACTGATAGTCCCGTGGAAGATTGGCTAATGGTACAGGAAGGACTAAGGGAGCATACCATGTTGCCATGGCAGGAGGTGGAGGTGGATTTACATAAGGGAAAGTGGGCTGAGGTGAAGTGGTTTGAACAGTGGATGTAGGGTGAGTAGAAGTGGATGGACCAGGAGTAGACTGTTGAGATGATCTTGGATGAGAGACACCTAAATTGTGAAGGAAATGTAAATCAGGAGGTGTTGTTTCCCTGCTACCACGGTGTTCACTTGTTTCAGGAGATGAAAGTGAAGATTCAGAGTCTAAATGGATTATATCATCAAATGACCTAGTCCTAAATGGGTTCACTAAGTCAGCTTGTGGTTGTTGCAGAGCTGAAAGATTTTCAGGGACTGAATTAGCTCTCAAGGGTGATCTGAAAACAGTTAATAATTTAACCTTAGGAGACTTCCAAAGGATACTTTCTGGATTATCAACCATCTCAGGTGGGTTAGGGTCTGGATGGGCTCTAGTGTGAATCTTTTTAGAAGCCACTATGCTATGTTTTTTAGACCCAAAACAAGAAAAGTTCAACCAGATATGACAATCTTGGAGAGGTTAACTAATCTGTTTTTACAATTTTAATCCTACAGTCCTCTAACTGAAATTGAATGATACTATAATGATAAGGGTTCTTCTCAGTGGAGTCTTAAGGTCTGTTCAAGGATCGTGGAGTCGCCAAGTGGAAATTTTTAGCTCCTTTCAGAGGTAAAAGGTCTTATGGTCCACCACCATGTTTATTTAATTCCAATCTGAAATATTTTTAGGTTTTTCTAAGTCATTTTTCAGTTTTGTGGTTGTTAATAATATCCTAACTTTGTTTCAAAACTTAGCTAAGGTTTCGAGACAAAGGCAGTCTACTCTTATGGCTAAGCCAGCTGATTTTTCAAGGTTAGATGAAGTCTTAAGAGAAACCTAGGGTTTACCTAGTTTGTCACTGATTCAAACAAGTTCCATCATGATTACCTATAATAGGCAGTGCTTGAAAAGGCTGCTTTTTACTCTGGTTAATAAAGCAAATGCTCTATGAACCAAATCTCCGACGTCGTATGATTATCTTTAAATGAAAATGATTCGATAGATAGATAACGATGGTTTTTAGTCCATTGGGCTATGGAGTCATATCTGGGCTTTAATTGAACAACAACATCAAGTGTGATCCAAGGGGCAAGTTATCTATACCACAAGATTATTGAGATTAAAATGATGGAATGGAAACATTAAAATGTTGGAGGGGTGGAAATTGATAATAATTTCTCAGAGGATTTATAGTCAGTCCAAACAAGAAAAGCCTCTTAAGTAACTGTTTTAAAACCAACCAAGGACAGGGCTAACCATAGAATTCTTGGGCAAGTTCTTATTAAAGCAGCTTAATTGACAAACAATCCAGTAATCCTCATAATTACCTTCAGAAAGTATGAAAACACATAAGAAAAACAGAGTGTAACTTAAGATCAGATAAAGTACTTTTAAACCTAGTCTGCTTTCAGTCAACACCAAGGGAAACTTTCAGAATCTGCCTTTGGAGAAAAGAATCTAGGAATCGGGGCAAACCATATCTTCTCTAGTCTAACTTTAATAGCAAATAATGGAAATAACATTCAAGAACAATGTTTGAGCAAACAGAAGGATGAGGGAACGCCAACATTCCTAACTGTTTAAACTGTATTGAATCATTCTTAAATAAACAAATTTGAAGAAAACATTGAGATAAAGGTTTCTCAGCCAGAGAAGGTTACTGCTATACAGAAAATCCTAACCCTGTTTAAACTGTTCTTTACAGAGGAAAAATGAACAATATGGCATACATAGAAGGAAAACGATTAACAAAGAAAGAAGCACTTCACCAGTGATGAAGACCAGGATCCCAAGAAACAACTTTTATATTGATGTCAAACCAGTTACAATCTTCAAGTCCAATGTTTTAGTTCAACAATCATCTTCAATATTCAACCTAACTACTCTAGTACAAACAGAGCTTCAAGGGCCAGTGAACACTATGTACAAATAGAAGTCTCGAGCTCAAGTGTATTTCAAAGTTCTGCAACCAACAATTTCTCATTTTCTGTAGAAGTATTTATAGGAAGATGAGGAGGTGATCTGAGAAAATATCTCTTAGGATAATTAATACAGGTTCAAGACTTCTCGGCCCTTTGAGGGACTCGATGAAGAAGTTCACAGGTGGAACGCTGTATTAACTGTTTTACATTTATGGATTAAGCTCGGTGGGAGCTTTATTTGACTTTGAGGCATTATGTAATGTTTGGAGTAACTCTGCAGATATTTTCTGCATTGATTTCCTTGCAGAAGTAACTCCCTGGCTGCGCTGGAGGCGAATATCTGATTTTCTTCAATAACTTCGGCCTCTGTTTTGAAAGGTTTGAGGCGACAGGTGGCTTGGTGGTAGCTGAGGAATCAATTTGCCTCGGATGTGGCGGTGGAGGCTTTCTGTCTGATGAAACACTTTAGGTTTTTCCTTTAAACTGTGTTTTAGATTGGGGATTAGGCTTTTGATAACGGTCTTAGCCGTAATCCCCATAAAAACCGTCTTCAATCTTCATCTGCTGTGCTCTGTCTTCAAACTGATACTCTTTAACCGTTTTTGAATTAAAACAGTGTCTTGTCGATGTGCAGGCCGCACTGGGCTTTTTAAAGGCATCAATGCCCATGAAGCATTGAGAAAACAATGGAGCGAAACCCCGCAGATGGTTCTCTTTAACAGCTCGAGGGCGCGGAAACGTCTTTCCCAACCCTTGGCTTTCTTTTATTAAACAATAGAAAACCATTGAAATGCCTACAAAACACAAAAATAGTTAAGAAATCCTGCGGAAATAGGTTTAAACTGCTTCAGATGGCGGGGGAGGAGCGAAGCCGTCGGATGAAGGCAACCAATGGTGGAGATTTGCGTAGACGAGGCGAAAAGGAGAGCGGGGAGATGAACAAGTTGGAGTAGTTTTGGACCATCCGATCTGGACACATGGACGGTCCAGATTCAATCGAAGGGTCTCAATCGGAGGTGGCAGAAAAGGGGATGCGATTGAAAATTTCAGTGCGATTGAAACATTCCGATTGGAACATTGCGATTGAAACGTCGCGATTGAAACATCGCGATTGAAACATTCCGATTGGAACATTGTGATAGAAACATCGCGATTGAAACATTCCGATTAGAACATTCCGATTGGGACATGTCGATTGGGCGATAACCGTTTGATTGGGTCTAGATCGACGGTCTAGATCCTTTGTTTTCTTGCACCGGCGGGACCCTTGTACTTCGTAAGGAACCCATAAATTTCAATAAAACCAAGGTTTTGAGTGAAATGGGCGGAATATATATATGATAGGGTGGCGCCCGATTGTGGGGCCACTGGGTGTATGGACTGCCATGGGCCCGGGCTTTATATAACTAGGGCCAATCGTAATCGAAACATTCGGGCCCTGTCTTTTTGATCAACCCATTTTAAATTCCCCGATCGCGATTGCGCGATCGGTCTTTTTGATCAACCCATTTTATTTAAACACGTGATTTTAAGTTTTTAACTTAAAACTTCGGAAAGTGGGTTTTTGGGTTTACAAAGGAAACTATTGATCAGAAAGGGATTTTTCAATAGTTAAGCGCCTGATTGCGGGCCCACGGGTAAATAAAATAACAATATGATCTACGGTTTAGGACAAAGGGGCTGATCGGAATCGATACTTTGAAATGGCTCACAAACATGCACACTTGAATCTTTTCGATTCGATTAGCGCTTCATGGGTTTGGCGCTTGGTTTTTATAATGAGGGCGTATTGGGGAAATGGTTTAGGGCTTAGCCCAAGGGGCTTAGGTCCATAGAAAGACTTGTATTTTTATGATTTTTCACGGTTTTTTAATGGAAACAAAGGGTGCCGAAAGGGTTTAAAAGTGATTTTTTAACCATGGGAAGGGTGATTTACGAAGGGAAGAAAGGAAAAGATGAATAATAGAGGAAAAATATGGGAAAAAAGGGAAAAGGAAAAGAAGGTTAATTTTGAGTGGGAGAAAGGGAAAAGGGATGGCTTTGCAGCAGTTTCTTCTTTGTATTTCAGCAGAGATTTCAGAGTATGAGATGAGAACAGAAATGAGGATTTTGGACAAAGGCAGAAGGCCTTCAAGGAGTCTTCAAAAGCCAACAATCTTTAGTGATGAAATTTGTTCTTTGAAGGCTCAAAACATATTTAGCCACCTTTGGGTATAACAACAAAAGTTATAGGTGGCTAACAAATCGAATAGTTGTGTATTGATTGATGAGAGAGAGAGAGTCTCCCTCTTGTATTCCAAGGGTACGAGATAAAGTCAATGTTGGATTCCTCCCATTCTATGTCTTCTTCTTTGTGGCCGTTTTTTCTTTCCCAACCTTGAATTGTGTTACAGACCTGTCATGGGTTTCCAGCTGCGTACAGATCAAAAATATTCTCCATGACTTCCTTTTTAGTTTTCCTACTACACTTGCTTGGGCCCACATTCTGAGTCAGATGCTTCTGCTTTCCTTTCCCCATACCCTGTCTTTTCCCTATTTGGCCTTTCTCCATGTGTTTGAGCAGAAAAACACTTACTGAAAGCTTCTATATATTCTTTGTGACAATCTGAAATAGCCCTGTATATGGAAAAGAAAAATTAATAACATAATTCGTTTGATCATTGATGGGGCCCATTACTTCCGTTTTTGCAGGCAGAACCACACACTTTTTTTCCATGCAACCAGCATCTTGAAGCGTAAATAGAAGAATCAAAAGTACCCTCATAAACAAATTTTGCAAATAACCATCCTACATACACGAATCTTATTACTACTAGGGTGGCCAGGACTAAGAGTGAAAACAGATTTTGCTCTGACACCAAACATCGGAGAATTTTTCTGAGCAGGTTTTTCATTGCTAGACATGTATGCCTATTTGTAGGCTTGATAGGGGTTAACCATATTGGTAAGCCTCATAACCCAAACTAGAAATTGAGCCCCCCACAGGGATGAGCACACGAGGATTTGTAATTGATCCTCACCGAGTGACAAGAAGGGGATTCTTACATTAAAATCAAACCAGCATAAACCTTTGATTAAGATTTTGGGATAGTGTAGACTTAGAATGGCCTTAATTAGAGTTCCTAACCAATACATAGAGTTTGAGTGAAAAACACAAGAGAGTGGTGTTGGGGGTTCTAAAACAGGGTTTAATTACTAGAGCTGGAACAACCTGAACCAGCATGCAATGTAAATTGACAGACCCTTCCATAAACTTGGGACAGAGAAGACTGAATACATACCCTAATTGAAAATCAAACCAACCACTGACTCGATTGACTGCATGCAAGACACAGAAACCATCCACGAAAAAGATTTCCTCTGCGTTACTATGAGACAGAGAAGGTAATTGAAAAGCTAAGGTTATGAGAGCCATAACATACTGAATTAGCCTTCGAGGCCATAGAATAGCTTCCTTCTTCTTGGATTCCTTTGAAAATTTCTTACGCAGAACAATTCCCTGCTTTTCCTTACCTTGTCACCTTAACCCATCTCTTAGGCGACACTTTTTCCAACCCTGGCCTGGCAGAATTCGCTGGCAGCCAGAATTATCGTCAATTGTCATAATGGTGGAGTGTGCTTGGGGCATATCTATATTACTGGGCTTGATGGCTGGGCAGGTGCATGCCGTCGCATGACACCGAATGTAGCCCACTTATCGTTACGTGGCACCCTGATCGGGGTTCTCATATGGTATATTGTTTTGATTATGGTTTGTTATTTTTATTTCACTATTCTCTATTTTTCATGTTTTGTCTATTCCATACATACAGTAGCAGGATACTCAATGAACTTAACAATTTAAGGAGAAATTAACCTTCAAAATGTAGATTTCATGTTTCCAAATATATTTTAGTATATTCATTTTGCTAAATTTTCTAATAGAATATCCACTAAAATTTAAAAATCAAAAACTTTAAAGTCAACTCTTATTCTAAAAGTGGTGCTACCAATAACATATTTTTTTCAAAATTAAAATTAGAACATTTTATAAATATACAACATTGTATTGTTAACCAAAAATTTAAAATTAAATTCTAAAAAAACTTAGTATTACTAATAACTCAATTTTTTTTTAAATATATTTAATATGTTTTTAAAAATATGATTTCACTATAGCTACTATTGCAACTAAACCCTCAAATCTAAAAGACATCCCATCAATCATTTAATTTTTTTAACTTTTTAATTCAAAATAGGAAAAAAATAAAGAAATGATGAATACTATTCAAGTGGAATCAAATATTAAAACAAACAACCGAATAAAACTCACTCCAATAAAATGAAGACATTTAAAATACAGACGTACACGTTCTCATTTTAAAATATAGGGAAAAAAACTAAAATAGAATTTATATTGAATACTACAAAATAAAAACATTTAAATATGTCAAAAATAAATAATCAAATTATTATTATTAAAATGATTGATTTTGAAAATGGTTTAAAATATTAAATTGTTAATTGAATCGAAATCAATATAAAGAATGTGAGTATGAAAGTGGAGAAGAAAATAAGCATCTTGCAATAGATATTTGGATAGAGAGTTGTCGAAACGAGATCCTTTAATTTTCATAAAAAAAAATTTGTAATTAATTCTATTTTTTTAAATATTATATTTTTGGTCTCTAAAAATGTTTAGAAACCATTGAAAAGCTTTATTACAAGTTTATATGGTCTAGTGACCAAAACTAATAATAATTTGGTGTTGGCCTCATAAAAAAGAGATAGCATCACCAAAAGGCTTTGGAGGATGGGGCTTTAAAATTCTCTTGGCTCTTTGTTATAAAAGACAAGTGAGAGTGAGAATAATTCAAGGAATGTGTTTGTGGTTTGAAGTAGTAATATCTAAAGGTATAAATCTTAATAAAATGGAGGGTTGGATCATAAATATCGTTAAAAAAAATGATATTATTTATTAATTTTGAAATTCATTATCTATGCTTTTCATTTAGTATGTAACTAGTTGATTTTGAGAATTCAAAAAGGAATAAAATTCTAATTTGTCTTGACCTCTCAGTAGGAAGAAAAGGTATGCACATATTTTCACTCTAAATGATTTAGGAGTTGAAGACCAAAGGTTATTTCAATGTCTAATGACGTAGCTTATGCTGCGTAAACCCACAGAATTCATACGAAATGCATATGTATATGTTTGCCCCTAAAATCAATTTATTACCAATCAGATATAACCCTTAATCAAACTATTTCTTTCTTGCACATATAAAACCTACAAACTTCAAATCTTATTAACACCCATTTTATACCTTTATCGGTCATTCACACTTTTCCGCCTTTAATTCACCATAGTTTAAAAGCTTTTCAGCTATGGTAGTATCACATGTTAAGCCAACAATTACAATACTTCACTTAATTGATTTTGTGACGGACCCAAAACGACATTAAAATGTTGTTTATAAAACTATCGCATCCAAAATTTAGTTTAAACCTCATGCATCTATTTATGCGATATCCATCAGATATATTGATCTTAATGCAAGGCCATTAGACCATATAAAGGCTTAAATGGTCGATTTAAATTATAAAATCAGACCTATAAAAACATCGGTTCCATTTTAAGTGTTAGCCTCTATGCAACTAAAATTGCGATAATTGTTGGATTTCCAAGTTGGATGCGAGAGTCGTCAGATCTCATAAGTGCTGGATGGTCACAATCTCCCATATCTCCAACTCTGTTTCAATAAAATTCATCTTCAATTGGATTATTAAAACCTGAGCATCTTGATATGCGGTAACAGTTGGATCATAAATCGATGATTGAGATTTTACTACCATGATCCCATTTCTTTAATTTCGCCAGAATAGACCCTCTGTCTAAGAAGCCACGGGTTTTCAGCATCCAAAATTTACAATCCCTTTCTTTAACAATACAATTGCATTTTGTTTCCTTCAAAATAAACGCTGAATTTTAAAGGAACATCAACACAACAATCAATTTAACTAGCATTATAGCATTTCCATTTCTTCAACTCTGCCAGAATAGACACTCTGTCTAAGAGCCACGGTTTCTTTCAGCATCAACAAATTGCAGTCCTTTCATTTAATAATACTACTAGACTGTTACACCTAGATAGTGAATGTGGAATCTTAAAAGGAAAAATATCCAAAATAGTTAATTTACTAGAAGGAAATTAAGTCTCCTAGATTTGGCATTTACGCACACAAAGACATCAATTAACCAAACTCAAATTGGATTTAACCAAATTTAGTAATATCTTGAAAAGAAATGCACATCCAGAACTTGACAATTATACCTATATTCACACATGTACAGAGGAATTACAATATTATTCTATTCAATTATTTTTCCATCCAATCTTTCCTCTTCGTCTAAATCTTAAATATCTATGCATATCTCTCCTTTCATTGATCCAGATTTATGTAGGAACACAACAGAATAAACGTATAACCATAAATACAGCGATGCAGCGGAAATAACACTTCATTTCATTAATATCAAAGAACTGAAATTTGCTTACAAACAGAATGGAAATAAAACTAGCTAGGGTGCTGGTAGCAATCTCTGAGAAGAGATGCGGTAACTACATGCCTCTGAACTGAGTTACAATGAGGCTCGAGGGCATATTTATTATTGAGAAACAATGGAGAACCCTAAACATCGAAAAACCTAACCCTAGGAGATGAAGCGCCAAAACTATGGGCCCCTTTTGGGTAAATTGGTGTTTCAACTTCCCAGGGACGTAACTTTGGCATACTATCTCCGTTTGATGCACATTATACATCATTAGAAATATCTATCCGAGGACTACAACTTTCGCCACGAATATCATTTCCGAAATGAAATGATATTCACTGGAGGCGCGATGCCCAAAAAACGTCATTTAGGGCCTCAAAATAGCTTCGGAAGTTTAGGACCCGAAAAACTGCTAAAAATAGTAAGTTATGCCGAAACTGAAAAACTAAAAGAGACAATGGTGGGGGCCCAAGCGGAATAGGCGGGTGGCCACTGATATCCACCTGGATCATTCCTCCCCCCTTAGGAAGCAATGGTCCCCATTGCGTTAAGTTCCTCCATGAGATGACGAAATTTCTGCTGAACTTGGTCCCTGGTGAACCACTTTCCTTGGTGCGGTTAGCCTCCAATTACAGCACGTCTGATTGGATCTTGTTGTTGGTGAGTGTTCTTGATTTGCATGTCCATGATACAATCTGTGGTGGCCTGTTCCATGCAGTCTAGGTTTAACTCTGTTGGTGTGATTTGTTCTGCAATGTCCGAGGTGTCCAATAGAGGTTGGAAGTAAGGACGAAGGTGATCCACATTGAAGACTGGGTGCAGACCAAGGAATGGAGGAATAATAAGCTCAAAGGCATTGTTCCCTACAACCTTGGTGACGGTGTACGGACCGTATCGGAGCGGGCGAAGCTTGCGGTGGGGTCCAGTGAGACGCTACTTCTGCAAATGTAGCCATACTTTGTCACCCACCTGGAAGTTGTGTGGCACCCGATGTTGATCATGGCGCTGCTTGTACTTCGCATTGGCTCTGTCCAATATATCATGAACCTATTGGCGGATGTGTTGAATGCGCTCGATGAAGCTACTTGCTTTGTCAACTTCCGGCCCGGACATAATTTGAATCGACACAGCCAGTGCAAATGGCATGGCTATGTCAACACGAGACATAATGGTGGAATCTGCCCACACGAAAGGGGCTATGGCCGTTAATGGCAAAACTTTGTTATAGTTATGTCGTACATAGGGGCTCATCCCATGTGCGTGGATTCTTTGGATGTGTCACCCCGCGGGGGTGTGTACGATCATTCTTTGACGACCTACGTACGGCCATCATTTTGAGGATGGAAAAGCGTAGACTTGGTGAGCTTGGTGTCCAGCATTGACCAGAGGTTGGACCAAAATGTGTTGAGGAACCTGCTATCCCAATCTGATATGATAGACTGTGGGATCCCAAAGTGCACACACACTCATTCAAAGAAGAGTTTAGTAGTGGCTTCTGTTGTGATATTTTGCTTGCAGGCTGCCATAATGGCCATCTTCGAGAATCTATCAACGACCACGAAAACATAGTCATTTCCATGCTTAGTAGAAGGCAGGCCCGACATGTAATCCATGGAGATGAATTCCCAAGGTCGACTAGGGGTAGGTAGCATAGTATATAGGCCTTGATTCTTGATGGTCGGTTTAGCAATGGCACAAGCAGTGCAGGATCTGACGTGCTTCCTGACATCCTTTCGAAGGTTTGGCCAATAGAAATACTTCTGTAGTACTGCTACTTTTTTCTCGACCCTGAAATTCTCAATGACTCGACTGTAGTGTGCTTCCCATATCATCTTGGCGCGCTCGCTTGAAGGAACACAAAGGTGTCCCAGGTGACATAAAAGTGCATCTTGGAGGTGAAAATTTGGAACTTGCGTACCCCCGAAGTGTCTTTATGGTGTGGCCCCAGGTGCGGGTCACTCTCATAGAAAGCGACGATCATAAGTCTCGTGCCCATAAGAGTTTAGAACGGTGGTTAGCGCCATGATCGGTGGTTGGCTGAGGCATTCTACAAAATTATTGGTGCTACACTTCTTGTACTTGATGTTCAAATGCAATTGTTGCAGATATGTGGACCACTTATGATGGTGATCATTATGCAACTCGCAATATGCCTTCATGTTGCGAGGCGGTGGTCTGTGTGGATGATTGTTTCCTTCATCAAAAAATGTAATGCTTCCGTGTCGTGACTTGCACAATGGAATACATTTCTTTGTCATAGGTGGGATACTTATGACATCTCGAACGTGTCTCACTGTGATATGCCACTGGATGTCCCTGTTGAGTAAGAACTGCCCCAATAGCATAGTCAAAGGCATCTGTCTCGATCTCAAATGGTTGTTGCAAGTCTGGTAATGTGAGCACTAGGGCAGAACAGAGATGATTTTTAAATTCTGTGAGCGCCTGCTGTTGAGGTTCTGACCAAAAGAATTTTTCTCTCGCTCCTCCTTTGGTGACTTGACTCAAGGGCCAAGTGATGTGAGAGAATCCCAACACGAATCTACAGTAGAAATTAGCAAGACCCAGAAAGCTGCGAAGCTCTGTTATAGTGGTTGGGGCTGGCCAACCCCGAATGACTTGGATCTTGGCTGGATCCACATGCACCCCCCTTTCATCAATAATGTATCCCAGATATTGAACCTGGGTCATGCCAAATACGTGCACTTCTCCAAATTGGCACACAACTTATGTTGCCGCAGTGTTTGGAGGACTTATCGGATGTGGTGAAGGTGCTCTTCCCAAGTCTTGTTGAAGATCAGAATGTCATCCAAGTACACCACTACAAATGAGTTGGTAAATGGCTGCAATATGTTTTCCATCATCCTCATGAAGGTTGCGGGAGCATTCGTCAACCCGAAAGGCATGACTAGCCATTCAAAAAGGCCTTCCTTCGCTTTGAAGGCAGTATTCCACACATCAGAGGGTTCAATTGGTACCTGGTGATACCCAGACTTCAGGTCAATCTTGCTGAAATATTTTTCACCTTTGAGTTGGTCCAGAAGGTCATCAATCCATGGGATTGGGTACCTATTCTGGATAGTGATCTTGTTCAACGCTCGATAGTCAATACAGAGTCTCCATGTCCCATCCTTTTTCTGTACCAACACGATCGGGCTCCCACAGGGTGATGAACTTGGTCTGATGTGACCTTTCTGCAACAGCTCCTGAATATGCCTCTTGATTTCATCATTCTCTAGAATATAACGCCGATAGATCGGTCCATTGGGTAGCGGTGCACCTGGGGTCAGATCAATCAGGTGCTTGACCTGACAGTGCAGAGGAACCCCTATGGGTGAGGTGAAGATGTCCCCATACTCCTCCACAACCTGATCCATTTGTTGTTGTCGTGCAGAGGAGCCCTGTCTAGAGGTCGTGGCCACAGTCTTCTTCTTGCCCTGGGGGCGGATCATCAGGAAAACAAATTTCCTAGTTTAGGAAATGAGCTTACTACATTGTTTTGCAGTAACCAAAGAGATAGCCACAGGAGGTGGTACTTCTGGTATCCTGTACAACTTATTTCCCAAAGCAAAAATAATAGCACAAGGTCGAGACTCATACACAGCATGACGCTTCCACAAGTATGGTTGTCCTAATAATACATCAAAAACATCAATAGGAGCAACATCACATAATACCTCATCCGTGAAGGGCTTGATGCTATAGGGAAGGTGGCACTGCTGGCTGACGCGAAGATCTCGTCCTTGGTGAAGCCACCCGATGGTGTATGGATGTGGGTGCGCTGTGGTCGGAAAGCCCAACCGCTTCACGGCATCTGCTAAAATGATGTTCTTTTGGCTCCCATTGTCGACAATGAACTGTACAGGGGAGCCCTTTACCCACATCTAGGAGTGGAAGAGACATTCCTCCTCCTCTGGATCTTCTGGTTCCTCCTTCTGGATCTTTGTAGTGGCAATAGTGGCATTGGGCTCCGCATCAATAATTTTTTTCCCTTTTTCATTCCCCTTTTCAGGTTCTGATTTGGAGTCAGAGCATGCATCTGACTCAGAAGCCCTCATCTCGGCCACTAGCGACTGCTTGGTCCGACACTCACTTGTGTTGTGAGTGAAGCTCTTATGGAACTCACACCACTTTCCCATGTCCTTCTTTGGCTTTGCGGTGCTGTTCTTTTCTTGTGGCTTTGATGGTTTGTCTTTAGCCGCCATGCCTTGGCTCTGTTCTTTTTTCTGCGGTTTGGAAGCACCTTTCCCTTGCTTTTGATTCACAGATCCAAAGTCTCGCTTCTTCTGTTTGAATTTCTGCTCAATCTTGGCAGCATACTGGTATGTCGTACCAAGCGAGGAGATGTTGAGGAACTCCATTTCCTCCTGAATGTATCTGTGCAGATACCTGCGATACTTTAGCACCAAATTTTTCTCTGAATCTTTGATACCCAACTTTGTGCGCAGGGTATGGAACAGATTCGTTAGCTCATGCACATCTTGATCCCTTTGTTGTCGCAACGTGGTCCATTGTATTTACTTGTCCTCATAGCTCCCCATGGGATAGTACTGTTCCTTGATGGTGTCTAGGAAAGAATTCCAAGTTGGTACGGCCGAGAACAGAGAGGGTTATGTCTGGTCCTTGTTTTCACAGTAGGTTTCCCACCAGTCCTTAACATGGGGGGTAGCTTTGAGGAGTGCAAAAATAATCTTCTCCCGGTCTGAAAAGTCATGAACAGAGAAATATCCTTCTAATAGATTCGACCATCTATCTACCGCATCTGCGTCTATTTGACCCTCAAATATGGGAATTTCAAAATTTACTTGTACCTTAAAGGGAGTCGCAACTCCAGAGTGGCTTTTACGGATGCGGAATCTTATGACTGTAGGTGGGGCTTAGATTGAAGAATACGAGCAAAAAGTTATCTATCGTATGCGTTCCTTTGTTTTTCGAGGGCCTCCTCGAGCAATATTTTGATAGGATCTCCTACTCCCTCATCTTTCTTTTCATCCCCCATGGGCATCCCTCGAGGTTTGCGAGGCTGATCTTGCAAAGGTTCCACCAGATCAAGCCCTAGTTCCTTATACCCCGACCTCGTTGGGGACATGCAAAGAAAGATCAAGAAAAAGCAGACCGCTCTGATACCACTGATCCAGATTTATGCAGGAACGCAACAGAATAAACATATAACCATAAATATAGAGATGTAGCAGAAATAACACTTCATTTCATTAATATCAAAGAACTGAAATTGGCTTACAAACAGAATGGAAATAAAACTAGCTAGGGCGCTGGTAGCAATATCTGAGAAGAGATGTGGTGGCTACAGGCCTCTAAAATGAGTTACAATGAGGCTCAAGGGCCTATTTATTATTGAGAAACAATGGAGAACCCTAAAAATAGAAAAAACTAACCCTAGGAGATGAAGCGCCAAAACTATGGGCCCCGTTTGGGTAAATTGGTGTTTCAACTTCTCAGGGACGTAAATTTGGCATACTATCTCCATTTGACGCACATGATACATCATTAGAAAGCTCTATCTGAGGACTACAACTTTCACCACAAATATCATTTTTAGAATGGAATGATATTTTCTGGAGGCACGATGCCCAAAAAATGTCGTTTAGGGCCTCAAAACGGCTCTGGAAGTTTAGGACTCGAAAAACTGCTAAAAATAGTAAGTTATGCCGAAACTAAAAAACTAAAAGAGACAATGGTGGGGGCCCAAGTGGAATAGGTGGGTGGCCACCAATACCCACCTGGATCATTCATGCCTTCAAGGCTTACAATTTATACCAACTCGATTCTAAACCAATTTTGGTTTAGATCCTTAGTTTACTCAACAAATCCCTAATTTTTCTAAGTCCTCATTAATTCCCAAAATCTCTCTTTTATCCCTAAGTATTTTCTCAACCCCATAAATCGTGAACTAATTCCTAATTTAAGATCTAAAATAATTTCTCAAATCTCTCAATCCCTAATTCTCTCATGTTCTCCAACTTTCGAGAACATTTAGAATTATGCTCAGAATATTAATTAAATCCTACTCAAAACATTTAAAAATACATTTACAGAACCACTCTCTTTGAAAACATAAGACCTTTTAAGTTTCCCAAATAACCAATAATATTTGAGTAGGATTCTCCTGCATCATCTAACAAGTGGAAAACTTCACAGAGAGAACAAGTTGGCACCAATAATGGTTAATTTGAGAATAAATTGGATTGGGGATTGAGTTTCCAGTATGATGTTGAATAGAGGATAAGTTGGATTTCATTATTTTATGATGATTTGTAGCTTCAAATATAAAGGATTTATGTTGATATTTATATGCCTTATGATGTTATTTGAGTTCCTAATTACGATTAAATTGTGCATTGAGAAAATTTTGGCTAGCTTAATACCTTGGAATAGAGCAGATAACTCTACTTGACTTTCAAAGCTGGTCCAAAGCTCCAACAGTATGATTCAATTTGTCCTCTAGAGCTAAATACTACAGCTACCATACTTACCAACAATATGAATTATAGATTTTATAATTAGTTTATTTTATTTCTTTATTTTATGTGTTCTTTTTAAAGAGAGGTTAAGGTGATTCTTTTCGTTTAATTTAAAATGTGTGTTTTTATTTTTATTTTATATTTTGTATTTAAAAATAGTGTTTTTTGTTGAATAATGTTTGCATTGATGTCAATTTAAGGAGATACCCAAAGGAATTATCTAAGGTGGGCAATGAAGAAACAGGGTCAAATGTAAAAATTCATCAAAATAAGGGAAAACATCAAAATTCATAAAAAGTGGCCAAAACCTTAACTTTTTTCATAACATGGAAAGCCCCATAAATACAATTATTTTAGGCGTTCACCTTCAGATAATGTAATAGACATATCATCATCAACTACTAGTTCGTCTACTGAACCTTCAACATATCAAGGATTTTACAAAGTAAAATCTTACCAAAATCATTGATATCCTAGTGTATTGTGGCTCTTGGTGAAGCCCTTATTCATGAAACACATAAGGAATAAGGCCTAAGGGCTAAGCCCCCCTTGGAATATTATCATATAATCATTATAACAAAAATCGAAGGGTTCAATTTTTTTTATATTCCATTATATATGCACCTAATGACCTAAGCATTTAGCATATCAACATACAAATGCTTGAGCTCATGAAATTTTTCTAATGTTTGGTATGTATAGTCAGTGCTCATAATTTTGGCCACATGGGTGCACACAAGGTTTAAGGTCCCTCAAGATATCGATATATCATTGTTAGAGCCAAAAATCAATGGTTTGGTAATTTTCGATATCCTAGTATAAATTTCTCCCGGTCATAATGCCTAGTCTTAAAGAGTGTAGGTCCAACAGTAAGGGATTATATCCCTCGACATATCAACACCTAGAAGATTTAATTGTGTAGTGATATCAATCGATATCCTAGTATCTCGATACTCGAGATCTATAAACTTATAATAAGTTTGATAACAATTGGCAGAAGTATTCTCATCGTTCATACTCCAAAGGTCTATGTTTTGCAAGGTTTTTCAATGTTAAATGATTTTGGGATTTCTTTATATGTTAGTTTATAAGGGAAAAAATTGAGGTTAAGCTCTTGGGATCCCTCCATGTTAGTGGGTCTTGTTATATTAATATTTTTAGCCTACAATATCTTGATATTCTTCAATTAATGGGACAAAATAACAAAAATGGATTCAATATCTGATGAAAAAGTTTCCTATCAAAGGATTGAAAAAGGTTGCCTTTTGCAATCGTTTTTAATGTTAATAGTTTTTTCGATATTTATTTGATATCCTGGTATGAAAGCACTTGGCCATTGTATATGGGCATGTAATAAGACGTCAATGTGAATAAGCACTAAGTATTGAAAAGGTTGGATTGAAGGGAGAACATTATTATTAAAAGCTTATGAATGAATTGCAGTATGAGTATAAATGTTGAGGCATGGGAAACATTTATATGAGGAGAAGAGATTAAACATTTGGTTGAAGTCCACGGGGTCTTCGATAGATGGTGATCAGGTTCTCTGTTAAGAATTCTCTGTTAAGGAACTCCTTGATGTGAAGTCACTAGTTCAATTCCCCGCACCGATTGGGGTAATGTATTTGGACATGATGATGAATATGTAGTCCTACCCAACTTACAAAAAACAACATTGGGTTGAAGGCAGCATAAAAAATTAAAGATTTATCTCATTACGAAAGCATATATGAAATGTTGGAATAAAATAAGTGCCAAAAAATTAAAGGTAAATGTAATAACAGTTGGTTGATTTTCCATGTCAATAAAATAAGGCCTAGGCCACGCGACACATATTCAAAATTGAATTTTGGGAAAATAATTATAGTGGGAATCACTTGTGATTAATTGGAAATTGGAAAAGGCCCTGGAAAAGGCAAAGAGGCAATAATTATCATTTTTGTTATGAAAATAAAGGAAAATAGGAGAAAAGGAAGGTGAAGCTACACATATTTTCATGCAGGGGAAATTAGAGGAAAAATTAAGGAAAATGAAGAAAATAGAGGCATCCATGATAAAAAGGCTTAGGAGAATTAGTTCACATATTTTGGTCATTACAGATTTTGCAATTCAATTTCAGCTCACATATTTCATACTCTCATTCTCGCATACTATTGCACACTTAGAGTATCATTGGAGAATGCGTGGAGCACTCTAGTATTCACTTCGATTAGAGAAATATGGCAAAGGAAAGGTGGGAAGTGCAAGGAAACAAGTGGGTCAACGACTACAACTCGATTACTTTGTAGGTAACAAGTTTCATGTGTGATTTCCTTACTAATTTCAATATGCATGGCATATACATGTGATTTTATGGTTATGTGATGTCATTGGGATGGATATTTTTCTGTATTGACAATGGTTTTAGCCTTACCTTTCCATTTTCCTAATAACCATGGTGTTGTGGGTTTCCCACTTGATGTTTTTCTTATTGGCGCTCATGTTCCCTATGACTATGGGTTTGAAAAAAATCTTTGCAGACCTTGGTGGGTTGAGTTACTAGTCCCTTGAGCCGTCGTTGGAACAAACACTCTAGAGTCATGAATGTTTATTGGTCGAGTTACTATTTCTTAGAGCCCTACGTAGCTTGGGTAGAGACTGATCTGGTTCATGTTGGTGATTTATGGATGATAGAAGTGGACTCATTGTGGTTGATGGTTGAGGTGTTTTGGCCTCTAGAATACCTAAATGTTTTTTTTTTTGGTTTATTTGTTGAGATCCCACATTCATGCTTGGAATATAGCGTGGGAGTGATTGGATAAACGAGAGATTTTGTTCCGCCCAATCTGGGGTCGGGTGTTACGTGGAAGTCCTGACCTCGTTGGATTTTTCATATGTTAATATGAGATATTTTCCTATTCGCATCTATGAGAATTTGTAGTGATTATGTTGGTGATGTTATGGCTAATTTTCCATGGTTTCCATTATATTTATATTCTGGTTATATTTTGTTTATATGATGTATGATATATATGGCTATAGTCATGATTTGTTAAGTTATCGAATGGTTGATGAATATATGGACTAATAATACATGTTTCATTTAGATAGAGAGATTTTAGAGCCTTCTCGGTGATTCTCAGATGGAGACTATCTGTTTATGACTAGATATGCATTCATGACCTAAAACTTACATGTTTTCCATATGTTTGAATTTTTTTTTGTTATGGATTAGGAATCTTTGGGTGAATTCCTTGCTTGAGTTTTGATTGGATGAATTTATCATTACCCTTGATTGCATTCTGGAAAGTTTCAAGTAATTTTGGGCAATGTTCTAAAGATTGGCCTGAAACGTTGGCACAAATCAGGAGACAGTATGCTCAAAACTTGAGAATTTAGGCCATAACCGCATGGAAGGAGGCTTGTGCATTTAGTTGGAGGCCTATAATTGCACTCTTTCCTTGTTGTGTGTGTAGTTGGGATACTAGGGAAAAGAAAGCATGTTCCAAAACAAGGATTTATCACATGGGGTGGTTGTTCAACTCATGGGTGATATGTAGCCCATGTGATTTTTGTAACTGTCAGTGTGTTGGCCCCACATCCTTACCTATAACTTGGGGGTTAGGTAATTCTATAGTGACACTCGTCTCATGTATACCCTGGAGAGCTTGTGAATTTAGGTAAATGTAGGAGGAGGAATTTACACAGTGATATGAGATCTCCCATGTTCAAACATTAGGACTGGATGGGCTAAATATGATTTTTATGCATGCATTTTAGTTGTCGATTTGTTTGCAATACATCAATTGTGATGGTCATTGTTGTAGTCTTGTGTCATGATGATGCTGTTGGTATGTTATGATGTTGATCTATTACTGTCATTATGTATATGTATAATGTTAATCTGGACTGATTTGTGCAGACGAGATAGCCTTCCCTGAACTTCACTAAGGTATACCTTTTTCTATGTCTATATTTTGTTTCTCTAACATGACATGTTTGTACGAGATATAAGATCAAAGATGATGAGAATAATGGTGTACTATATTTCACATGACTCTCCCTACATATCAGTTGATCAGCAAGGAGATGAGTACTCTCCTGATTTAGCAGACACATTGATAAGTCTAAAGGGATAAATCAGAAGTTGTAAAGGAAATAATGATAGGATAAATCAGTCACAAGAAAGACTTTCCAAATCTCAGGAAAAGAAACCAAAGGTCTATGTAGTGATTGTTCAGAGCTTATCAAAGTTGGAGAGACAGGGACAACTAAGAATCAATCATGGATGGGAGGAAAGGACTAATGGGGAATATGGTAGGAGGTATAATTGAGGATATAGGTTAAATAGGGATGACACATCCAGAGGTGGTAGATGGTTGGATACACCTAACAAAAGAGGTAGTGGTTATGGGTTCTATTATAGTTATTGTTCAGAGGAACATCATGGTCATTGCCACTATCATCCTTGTAGGTGGAGTGAGAAGCAATACTTTCCATATGAGTTCAAGAAATCCAAGCCTTGTACCTTTGATGGAGAGTTGGAGAAACCGGATGATGTAGAAGCATGGATGGTTGGGATGAAGAAGTTTTTTGAGGTACATGATTGCACAAATAATATGAAAACCAGAATAGTTATTTTGAGTCTCAAAGGAAATGTGGATATCTGGTGGGAAGACATGAAATGTTCGAGAGGCATCAAGACAGAGGAGTTGAGTTGGCATGAGTTTAAGAGGCTCCTTAGAAAGAAGTTATTGTCTGAGATATATTACAATAGAAAGGCTAAGGAGTTATGTGAGCTTAATATGGGTTCTATGATAGATTAAGAGTACACAACCAAGTTTCTAGAGTTGTTGAGGTATGTACCATATCTTAAGGATGAGAAGAAGAAGGTCCAGGCATTAATCAGTGGATTGTGTTTAGCATTTAAGGATTACATTGAGTATTATGAGCCTCGGTCATTAGAGGAAGTGATTAGGAATTTTAGGCATTGTTATGAACAATCTAAGCATAAGTTTTATTTTATGCATAATTGGAAAAGGGATGGAAATACTAAAGGAAATTGGGTTAAGAAGTGAGGAAGACCTCAAGATGGAGGCGATAAGGAGAATGTGGCACCTTATAACAAGTTCAATGGAGATATCATTGCAAGAGATTCTATCCATAGAATTAGAGTGGAAAACCTCAAATTTATAGTCCTTAGGAGGCACAAACAATTGGATATGTTGGACAAAGTATTCCCCATATTTATGAAGTTATGGATAATAGGCAAGCTAACCATGAGGCATATGTCATCGAGATTGAAGGTAATATTTTATGATCAAGTTGCTTCCAATTTGATTGACCCTGTATATGACTATAGTTATATCAGTCCTAACCTAGTGGATAAGTGTTTCTTGAATAAATAAGTGCATACACAATATTGGTTGATGTAGTTATCTATAGGTACCAAGAAAAGAGTTTACCATTGGGAGAGAGCTTGTGCATTTAAATTGAATGGTATGTCTACTTCAACACATATAAATGTGCTTCCTTTGGTATCATACCATATGATTTCTGGCATGGATTCATTGTACATTCATAGAACTAAGGTAGATTTCTATGAAAAGGCTATTGAGTCCTTGTACGATGATGGGGAATGAAGAATTTTGTAGGGAAAGAAGAAACCTACATTAGTGAGAATGGTTATAGCTATGCATGAATAGTACAGTAGCGAGAAGGGATGTGTATTTTTTGAAGTTCATATTTCGAGTGAGAAATGGAAGGATGTTGAGGATGACGAAGTCTTGAAGAGGTATCCTATTTTACAGTAGTTTCCGAATGTATTTCCAACAAATATTTAAGAGTTTCCTCATCATAAGGAAGTGGATTTCTCTATTGATTTGGTACTAGGAGAAACACCAACCTCTAAGGCACCTTATAGAATGAGCACTCCAAAGTTGGTGGAATTGAAGTTTCCGCTTAAGGAAATGCTTGATAAAGGATACATAAGGCCAAGTGTGTCACCTTGGGGTGCACCAATGTTGTTCATGAAAAATAAGGATGGTACTTTCATATTGTGCATTGATTACAGGAAGTTACACAAGGTGACTATCAAGAACAAGTATCCATTGCGACGGATTGACGATTTGTTTGATCAGTTGATGGGAGAAACATTATTCTCAAATATTTATTTGAGATCAGGATATCATCAGGTGTGCATCAAAGAAGATGACATTTACAATACCACATTTTCTACTAGGTATGGGCATTATGAGTTTTTAGTGGCTGCTTTTGGTCTTACTAATGCTACAACTACTTTCATGTGTTTGATGAACAATTTGTTATGTACTTATCTTGATAAGTTTGTGATAGTGTTCGTTGATGACATATTGATATATTCTAAGAATGAGGAAGAGCATCAAGAGAACTTAGCAGAAGTATTAAGAATTCTGAGAGGGAATCAGTTGTATGCCAAGCTTATTAAGTTCAGTTTCTTTCAGATTGAAGTTCACTACTTGGGGCATGTTGTTTCCAAGGAAGTTGTAGTAGTGGACCCAGAAAAGATTAAGGCTATCATGAATTGGCCAAATCCTAGGAATATGGTTGAGGCCAGATCATTCATGGGCCTAGAAGGTTATTATAGGAGGTTCATCAAGAAATTCTCATATATTGGTTATTGTATTACATATTTGTAGAGGAAAGGAAATACGTTCGAATGGACTGATGAGTTTTAAATTAGTTTCCAGTAGTTGAATCATTTTCTTACAAATGCTCTGGTATTGAAGATTGCAGATCGTGACAAGGAGTTTGTAGTTTGTATAGATTCTTGCAAGGAAGGACTTGGTGGGGTCGTAATGAAGGAAGGATAGGTGGTATGTTATGAGTCAAGGAAGTTGACTTAGCACAAGAAAAATTATGTGACTCGTGTGCTTGAAGTGGTAGCTATCATTCATTCATTAAATATGTGGAGACATTATTTTCTTGTGATCAGGTGCTCAGTGTTAAAGCTCAAAAATGGAAGTGCTTGGAATGAATTGGAAACTGAATGACAATGAAAATCTCATCACCAGGAATCCGGTGCAATCCATTTCATCAAAAACTAAATCTAGATGGGGAAGATAGAGCGCGTTTTTCATTTTCTTAAACAACTAAAAAATTTGCAGAAAACGACATAATGGTGACATGGTAGCCTAGTTAGAAAAAAAGGGATATTTTGGGAATATTCTGTCATTTTCGCCCAATGACACTGTAACAAGTGTCACTGCAGGATTCAATGGAAATTTTGGAAGGTGAAATTTGTTTTACCACTAAGGTCGAATTTCAAATTTCATAGTTCAATGGTGGAATGACATTTTTTTTATATGGCGGAAATAGTCCAACCAGAGGCAGACACATGGTGCAGCTAGGGGCTACTACGTGCCCCCTCTGCTGACCAAGTTATGGGTAAAATTTTGAATTATACATCAAAGTTCTGATTAAATATATGTTTATATCATATGATATATTGGGTGGAAAAAATTCTATACATAAGTTGGGCGCAGGTCAGGGCTCGACCCCACGACCTCCCCCACAGAACGTGCCTCCCTTACTAGTATACCATAGCTTGGATATTAACATATAGAGCCATTAACATATATTATATTCATATTGTTGAATTGGCGGGGGTAAGGAGGGGGCCAGCCCTACAGGTCAGGCCCCTCACCACAGGACTTAAGGCAGAAGACCAGGAGTAGACCTATACTAATGGCGGAGATTAAAGTTTAATGTGAGTCTAAATTAACCCTAATCAAATGATTATGTGCTAACCGCATATTAATTCGGATTGGTGTTAAATGTGTGTTTAGTTCTAATACCAAACTTATCCATAAATTAAACTCCACTTAAATTAATTAAACCTATGATTAATTCGATGGAAGAGTTAGCAGAGTCTGCCAATTGCGGTGGAACTACAAACTTGGCAGGGTTAACTTGTTTTATCTCTAGTTTTAGTGGATATTTCCTAGGCCAAAGTGTTTAGGCCATAAATTTGGAAAAATTCAACCAAATTGGGAGCAAGAAGAGTCTATTTTAGATGATTTGGACATCTAAACACATTGAAGTAGGTTTCAAGAGCAGTAGATGAATGTTATTAGCATTTTTTTCACATTTGAGCTAATACAGAGGCCCAATATATAGATGTTGGACCACTGAGATGTAGCCCAGGAGCGGTGAACTCATTCATCAAAAAATTGTTTTAATGGATCATTTTGATGGTTTGTTGTACCTTTTATTTCTGTTGTTCAACATTTTGTTTTAATTTTTTTATGATCTTGAATTTAACATAAAAATTGATACATTTACCTATTTAACACTCGCAAACACCTTAAGAAACCTATGCACATGAAGCAAAATATCATAAAATTGTTTATAATTTTGAAGATGAAATTAGCACAACAAAAGTAACATTCAGATTTAGATCATATTGGTAGGAGGCTTGTCTTAATTAGAGATCATAGTGGGCTGAGGTATTTTTTTGACCAACCCAACCTGAACACTAGGAAAGCTAGATGGTTGGATACCCTTAATGGGCTTGATTTCGAGATCAAAAGTATTAAGGGAAAGGAGAACAGGGTTGTAGATTCTCTTAGTAGGAGAGTTCAGGTGAATTAAATTTCATCTATGAGCTCTTATGGGACAAATTTTCAAAGAACAGAACTTACAAGAAGGACAACATGATGAAAAGTACCAACAACTGAAGCATAGGTTGCAACAATAGGGTGAAGGTGATAAGGATTAGGAGTATCACCTCATGAAAAATGGCTTGATCAGATTTAAGAACATGAGTTATATGTCAGATAATAGTTAAATCAAGAAATTTATCTTGAGGGAGTCTCATGTCAAATTGTATTAAGGCCACCTGGGATATTATAAGACATTGAAAATAGTTAATAATTTCTATAATTCGATGAACTTAAAGAAAGAGGGAGCTGAGTTTGTTGTGAAGTGCTTGGATTTTCAGAAACTAAAAGCATGGTGTAAGCATCCAATTGGTTTGTTACAATCGATTTTGATTCCAAAGTGGAAATTGGAAGTCATTTCCATGGATTTCATTACAGTTTTTCTGAGGGTATCGGAGCATCATGAGTCCATCATGGTGGTGCTTGAAAGGTTGAGTAAGGTAGCTCACTTCATTGTAGTTTAGCTTATGAATTCAACTAGTGAGGTAGCTCAGATCTTCATGAGAGAGATAGTGAAATTGTATGGTATTCCTAAGAAGATAATATCATACATATATTCCATGTTTACTTCCAAGTTTTGGAAGGAGTTTTTTTTAGGCTTAGCGACAAATTTGGGTTTCATTGCATCTTATCATCCACAAAAATATGAACAAAAATAGAGGGTGAACAAGATTTTTGAAGACATTTTGAGGATGTATGTCACACGTCAACATCACAATTTGGAGGATTATCTTACACTAGTGGAGTTTGGATATAATAATGGGTATCATTAATCCTTGAGGATGTGTCCATTTGAGGTTCTTTATCGGCAGAGTTGTACTAATTCTATCAGCTGGAGTGATGCAGTGAACAAGGTACTAATTGGACCATATATGTTAGCAGAGATGAAACAAGAAATCAAAGTTGTTAAAAGGAATTTAAAGGTAGCATAGGAAAGTGAGAAGAGTTATGTGGATCAACATAGTGCATTCAAGGAGTTTCAGGTTGGGGAGAATATGTACTTGCACATCAAGCCCAAGAGGCGCTCCTTGAGGACTAGATCATGTGCTAAGATGGCACCTCAGTATTACAAACCTTTTGAGATCCTTTAGAGGATTGGACCAATGGCCTATATAATTCCCCTAGTGCAAATAGTTAAATTACATGATGTTTTCCATGTTTCAATACTTAAGAAATATGTCCAGGATTTTGGTCATGTGATTCATTTGTTTATATTGCAGTTGAAACTGGAAGGAGAATTTCAGCCAGAACCATAATGTATTTTGCAGCGTAAACAAATCATGCTCCAGAACCGAGAAATCGAGCAGGTTAAATTGTAGTGGAAGAACTTTGTGCTCGGTGAAGCTACATGGGAGATGGTTGATTAGATTCGGGCCTTGTATCCTTCCTTGTTTATTGATTGAGCATATGTTGTTGATGTATGTGTTTTGGTTTATGATTATGCATATGTGTATTGTAGATACCGCAATGAGATGTGTTATAAATCTCTAATGAGTAATTTGTTGTAAATATTACATCGATTTGTGTTATAAATCTCTAATAAGGAGTATGATGTCCATGTTTTCAATAGTTGGTATGATGTAAATGCTGCATTTAGTTGTCTTATAAAGCTCCATAGGAAATTTTTTTTTTCTAGTTATAGGCATCATTGGAAACTAAGGACATTTTTCCCCCAAGGGGAGGGGTTTGTAACAACTCCTGGTTTATTTTCCATGTAAATAGAATAAGACCAAGGTCATGGGACATGTATTCCAAGTCGAATGTTCGGAAAAAACTTTATAGTTTGCATCACTTGGGATTAATTAGTGGATATGGAAAATGGAAAATAGATTGGCAAAGGAAAATAGGTAGTAATCAACATTTTGTTTATGAAAATAAAGAAAAATGGGAGAAAAGGAAGGTGAAAAGACACAAATTTTCATGCAAGGGAAATTAGAGGAAAAATAAGGAAAATGAAGAAAATAAAGGAATCAATGATAAAAAGGCTTCAAAGAATCATTTCACAGCTTTTTATCATTACAACTTTTGTCAATTCAGTTTTGGCTCTCTTATTTCATATTCTCATTCTCTCATACTCTTGCACACTTAGAATATTCTTGGAGCATGGTTGGAGCACTCGAGTATTCACTTGGATTGTAGAAAGACGGAAAATGAAAGAATAGAGGAACAAGGAAATATTTGGATCAACAAATATAGCTGGATTTATTTTTAGGTAACATGTTTCATATGTTATTTCCTTGTTTATTTATGGATGCATGGTATATGCATGTGATTCTCCAGTTATGTATTGTCATTGGCATGGAGATTTTCCTAGATTGGAAAGTGGTTTTAGCCTTGCCTTTCCATTTCCTGGATAACCATGGCATTGTCATTTTTCTGAATAGTTGTTTTTCTTATTGGTTCTGATGTTTCCTATGGATGTGGGATGGAAAAAATTCTCTCAAATCCCTGGAACAATTTGGGTTGAGTTACTAGTTCCTGGAGTTGTTGGTTGGGAAAAGTGCTCTATATGCCTTGGTGGGTTGAGTTATTAGCCCATATTTTCGAGGTTGGAAAAAATGATCTAGAGCCTTGGAAGCTTGTGCGTTGAGTTAGTAATCCCTTGAGCCCTCGACAACTTCGTTAGAGATCAATCTAGTTTATATTAGTGATTCCAGACCATAGAGGTGGAATCACTGTGGTTGAGGGTGGAGGTGGTTTGGCCTCTGGAAGGTTTGTTTTTTTTGGTTTATTCCATGATATCCCACATTAATGCTTGGAATATGGCGTTAGGGTGATTGGATGGAAGAGATATTTGGTTCAACAGAATCTATAGTCGGGTGGTACGTGGAAGTCCTTGTCTTGATTAGAATTTCCATATGTTAATATGAGATATTTTTCTATTGTGATCTATGATCATCTGTAGTTATTATTTTATTGATGTTATGGCTAATTTTCCATGGTTTCCAATTTATTTATATGTTGGTCATATTTTTTTTATATGATGTATGGTATCTATCTCCCTTTTCATGATCCTTTAAGCTGTCAAATGGTTGATGAATATATGCACTAAAAAGTGGTGTTGCAGTTAGCTAGAGAGGATTAAGATCCTTCTCTATGATTCTCAGATGAAGACTATAAATTTATGATTATAAATTCATTATTTTCATTTATGTATCTTGTTAGGTACTCCAAGCCCTAGAATTGAGGTTTTGGAGGGAAAGGCACCAAAAGGGTAGCTTATGGGATTGGAATCCAAGTGATGGGTTTTTCACCCATCGTTATTTGGGCTAAAACCACGATGAAGCTATGACATGGGATGGTTGAGGATGATAATTTTCAGTGATATGATTCCAACTCATGAGGAATCATTTGAATCTGAGTTGTCATTATAGAGAAATGGTTTTTTTAAGTTGTGAAGGCAATTATTAATTACCAAGTCATGTAGAATTGGTGTAAAAGGGTGCCAATACATGTTTCTCCTCAATAAAATTCGTGGAGGTGTAACATCTATAAATAAAAGATGTTTGATCCTTGTTTTAGCATCAAATTTTGGGAAATAGATCCTCTAAGGAACTTGGTGGAGAGAAGGAGATAAAATTCATCAAAAGGAACATATTACAGCATGAAGGATTATGCCCTTAAATAATGTGGAGAGGCATTATAGGTACAACGTGTGGTCGAGTTTATTTTATGGGGTGATGAAAAATCCATATAGGCTATTTTGAGTATGTATTGGTGTTGAAAGAGCAAACAACTAGGTTGAGGAGGATAGGAGGACAATGTCGTTGTTAACGATGTTTGTTTGGGCCTATTGAAGAGATCGAAGGCTACATCAAGTTGTTGAGGTAGGCCATAGGCCATATCCAACAACTTGAGGTTGCTTTTGGGTATATTTGAAGTTTTTAAGGAAGAAAAGGGAGAGTGTGGTGCTTGTAGGGTCCTTTCTAAGTGGACCACAACCCTAGAGCTGTGTATACTCCTGACAGCATGGAGGTTAAGGGCTTCTTATTGTGCCCTAACAAGTATTTCTAGAGCAACAACTTACAATGAAGGACAACATTGCATTTGGGAGGAGTGTTGGGTCGAGTTGATGAACAATTTGGATTGTGTTTTGGAGCAGCCTGTTGAAGCCAAGTATATGACATTTCGAGGAGGTGAAGTGTCATATTTGGAGTACATTCAGCAGTGACAATATTGGGGGCCACAATATTGTTAGAGAGAAGTGTGTTGGCTACCCAAAGTAGCCATAGAAAATTTATCTTGAAGGACGAAGAAAATTTCAATATTGGGTGAAGAAAGGTATCGACGTGTAACACTTTGGTGGAAGAAAATGGTTTCTAGCCTCATAGATTGGAGCTTGGGTGTTGGCCAGCCTAGAGATCAGATTGAATCAGCCTAGGTACACTCAATATAAGGACTTATAGTAGTGTTATATGGAATCCCTCCTGGAGTCACGATGTGTAGTGGCCTTGATGGAGTAAGGCACTAATAGTGAGTAGTATGGGTGTGAAGGACTGACATGACATGATATGACAAAGAAGTTGCATCAAAGTTTGTCATTCTATATAATATACCATATAATGTAGTAATATTCATATTTGGTTTAATATAAAGAATATTTTTTTTTATACATCATTGTACAATTTTGTTTAAAACAGTGTATATTGCGCATATGTGATTTACTACTTTATGATTGCACTATGCAAAGTATTTTATTGGTTGAGGTTCTTGGTTTGGTAGCGCCAGTGATTTAAGACTCTAACCTAGACCCAAGGTTGTGGAAATTCAACATGGTATCAAAGGGTGTTTGACCTACTTTGGAAGCTAGTAGATCATAGTTTGTGCAGTGAAGTACATCATGAGAGGGAGTTGGTCACATTATGAGTGAAGGGGTCACTGCAATGTTGAAGTTATAGGAAGGTTTCCGGTATGAGGATAGGCTAGAAGGGTTGTCCAAATATAATCCTTGGAAGAAAAGGATCAAGTTGGTCTTGTAGGTCAACATGATATGGTATTTTGCGGAGAAAGAGATCAAGCAGCCAACCGACCTAAGGAAATGGAAATATTGGAATATTTGGATACGAAAGTCAGGTTGATAATCCTTGATGGTTTGAAGGATTCCTTGCTACTTCATTTTTCCAAGAAGAAAAATGTACATGAGATGTGGATGGATCTTCAGATTTTTTTCCAAAATAAGAACACGATCCGGGTAATGGTATTGGAGGACAAATTGAAGTCCAGCAAGATGATAAAGGGTGAAGGAATTATTTCGTATCTGATGAGTTTGACTCATGTTTGAGATGAGCTTGCTACCATCTATGTAAAATTTTCATATGCAGAGATGGTGAGGATTGCCTTGAAATGGTTCATCAAGAAATAAAATCCCTTCATCAAAGGAATCATTGCTAGGGATAAGATGCCATACTAGGCTAGACTATGGGATGAATTCATTCAAGAAAAGTTGCAAGACGTGGATCTTCATCTATCGAGGAAGGCAGATGAGTACGTGGAACTTGAAATGAGAATGAAGAGTAAGCCAAAGAAGGACATGAGCAAAATAAAGTGTTTCAACTATGGTGATATGGGTCATTTTTCGTCGAGATGTCCAAAAAAAGAAGATGACAAGAAATGGAAGAAGAAAGAAAATCATATCGCCACTTCAGCAAAGGTAGATGATCTCTCCAGAGAATGAAAGTGGAATATTTTTCTATGATTTCTCATTTCTCATAGGGTACTATTCGAGAGGATGGATGGTACGTGGAGAGTGTGTGACGAAGCACATGAGAGGGTGACAAGAGGTTTTTGACACTCTAGGTGAATGGGACTCGAAGTTGCACATGTTGTTGGGAGACAAGAGTTAGTTGGAGATCTGAGTATTGGGATTTGTGCCATTCAGAATGGAGACAAGATGTATGATACGGGTCTATGATGTACTATTTGTATAGGTACTTAGATATAGTTGTTGAGCCCCAAAGATGTCCTTTCCTTTCACCAAATTTCACTTCATTTCGTTTGTTCTTTATCAATTATAGGCTTAAAAGATCAATAGGATTGATTAAAGTCACTTTAAGAATGCATACAATGACTGAATTGCTATACTTTTATGGTTTTGTTGTTATAGTGATTTTTTATCAAACTTAGCTACAGAATGCAGCCATTCTGTAGCTAGTCGCATATTCCGCAACCATCTTTATGTTCACATGGGTTACAGGTGTCACTTAAAGTAAAAATGCATATGGTTTAATTCCACAACACTCCTACATAATTTATTGCCCTCTACGAAGGTTGAGCAAAAATCTACAAGTGGTTATGCACATGGAAGAAAACCGAAACTAAGAAGTAGACTTCTACCAGGACAATAACTCTGCAGATGTCTTCAGCAAAGTACGAGGCCTCAACAGGAGTTCTAATTCGATTTTGATTGAAAAAGACACCTATCCTTGTTTCTTCTCAATGAAAATTATGTATTTTTCTTATAAGAATAACTCGGGGAACCGAGAGACAGTTAGCTAGTTGATGTTTTGTTGTTAAGTTGTCCAAGACTGTAATACTTTGTTTTTGAAGCGTTTTCCTTTAATGAAAGAAGTACAACTTTAATGCATGATCTGAAGTAATCTTGAGGAGATTTCTGTGCCAATCTAGTGGTAGAGGGCCCCTACTGTTCGAAAGGCTTTGTGCATATTTTTTAGGTAAGTAACTTTAGCTCTATTTTGTTCTTAATTTAGAAAGTTTTCTGAACTTCATGTTTTATGCTTACTTACATCGAATAGTGTAGCCAATCTTGTTCTCATGAACTGTTCCAAAATATCACTAACACTGAATGAGATAGAGTTGTAGTATTTCGAAGGCTAATTACGTATTAGTTCAGTTCTGTTCATTGCATTTCAAGTTTTATTAGCCAGTTGTATTATAGTCCTGTTAAATTCGACTTAAAGGCCTTCATTATTTACAAACTGCTCTTGTTCTTAATCTCTTCTAACACATCATTATTGTATGGAAAAGAATTAGTAATATCATTTTGAGGTCTTGACTGTTCTGCAATTTCTCATAATTTTACAAACAGTCTTTTTCCAAAGCTAATCCAAGAGATATCTAACCCTCGAATGAGGCTTAATAATAACATTTTGAGTTGCAGAATGGGTTGATTTTAGTGTCATAAGTTAAATTAGCGTAGGGTTCCTTACCGTGTTGCAGATAATCTTTTCTCAACGTGTTCCAACAAATTTCTAACCATGGATGAGATTTTCTTTGTGATATTTTAAGTTGTTGTTCACTTAAAAGAACCTCATTGCATCAAACTTATCCTTTTCTCAAGTTGTTCCAACATACCTCTAATGAAATGAATTGGACTGAGTTAATGTTATGAGTTACTTTCCCTGACAAGCTTTACAATTAGTGAATTAACATTTTCTGCTCTTAGGTGCCATACATAGTTTAGAGTAGATTTTGCTCTGTTTTAGTGTGACCAATAACTTCTCTTTGCCAAAAATTTAGTTCTTTTCCTCTTAGCAAAAAAACACAAAACCAAAAACACTAAAAAAAAAAACACTAAACACAACGAAGTAGGAAGAAGATACCTAGGCACATATAGTGCACTTCACTTCAACAATTTACTAACCCTGGTTGACAATTTATGACATCAATTTAGGAACACTAAGTTGAGCAGACATTTTGTGACAATTTATGACATCAATTTAGGAACACTAAGTTGAGCAGACATTTTTGCGTCGTTGCCGGGGAAGTGTAACTAGGTAGCCTTGTTTCTTACCTCCCAAAAACAATGATATGCGTAGAGAAAGAGACTCAAGGGGTAGATTTATAAGAGGCAAAAGCTTGATTTCTAGAACACCACTTGTTTCACCAAGACCAAGAGGCAGCACACCTCCAACTCAAACCCAAATCCCATCCTATACTGATCACAGACTTCTAGAAGGCTTAAGATCAGATATTCCATCAGAGATACCTTCCACTTCATCTACTGAATCTGTCTTAGAAGAGTATTCAAGGACCCCTGATAGAGATATAAACTTTTCCACTTCCACAGAAGAGTCAACTATGGCAGAAGAAGGGGGAGGAGGAGTCTTTAATAGAGAACACACACTATTTGGAGGAGGTAGAGGTGCAGAAGGAGAAGGAGGTAGAGGTGAAGAAGGAGGCAGAGGTAGAGGTAGAAGGGAATTGGGAAGCTCTTTTGGGTTTCCTATAGTAGATGAAGAAACCAATGCAACTATGAAAAACATTTCACCCTCTGTCCTTCCAAACTTTTATGGACTCAAAAGTGAAGATCCTGAAACTTTCCTATTTGAATTTGAAGTCCTATGTAGAACCTATGATTACTTACAAGATGCCCAAAAACTGAAACTATTCCCCTCAACATTGAAGGGAGCAGCATTAAAATGGTTTATGAATTTGATCAACAGTTCTATTAGGACATGGGAATACATGAAACATGCATTTCTAGAGAGGTATTTGGATTACTATATGCCAGTCAACCATAAGGAGGAAGTGTTTAAAATGCTACAAAAAGACGATGAAAATCTAGAAGATTTGTTGGACAGGTTTAACTATAACATCAAGAGAGAAAAAATGGAAAACTTAGACCAAGATACTTTGAAAGCTCTCTTGTTGAAGACAATTAGGGATGAATGGCTAGATATCCTTAACATGATGGGAAAAGGGGATAAATCTCAGCTTACATTACCTGAAATAGCTGAATTATGTATCAACCTTTCAAGAGGGAAATCTAAAACTGTAAAAGGACCAAGAGACCCTGATCTTGCAAGGGAAAGTAAGTCTGCTTCTGGGACAGTAAGTAGGGCAGAAATAGGACATCTGCTTGATGAATTAAAATCTGACATTTTAGGGAGTATTAGTGAACAAATAGACACCCTTAAGGTACAAAACAAGCAGAAAGTTGAATCTGATTCCTTAGCAATCTTTTGTCCCAAATGTAGAAAGAAGCATGCCTTGAGAGAATGCCCTTTGGATGAAAAAGTTGTAGAGACTTGTGTAATTTGTTCATAAAAACATGAGAGCAAGAGTTGTCCTTCACTTCCTGGTCTTAAAGATGTCTTTCAAGAAGAAACCCCTACAAATTCCACAGAATCTCTCAATTTTGTCTCTAGAAGGCCTTGGCAAGGACCTCAAACACAAGGATTCCATGATCAATTGTATAATCAACCCCCACCAAATTGGAATTCTTGGCAGCAACCTTGGCCCCAATTCTAAAATCAATCTCAAAATTTGGCACAAAGAGCACAAAATCCTTATCTAACATACTCCCAGTACTATCAATATTTAGCATCTTATCCACCATATCCAAATTTCCCTCCTCAACAAAATCCTCAACAAAATCCTCAAAATGCACAACATCAAAATCCACCACTTACATTACCATTTCCTCAGAAAGCAAACTAGTTTCCTGCCCAACCCATGCCAAACCCCAACAATAAAAATCCTCAGAACACATACATGATAGAAGAACAATAGTTTCCAACCTATTTGATTACTCCTTTATACCTTAATGATGTTCAACTTAGGTCTGGAAGAATACTTGAAAAGAAGAAACCCTCTATAATAATACAAGAGCAAAAAAACTCTGAGGAAGATTTTCTACGGGTAAATAAAGTCTTGAAGGGAACACATCTTTTCAAGCCCCAAACATTGAAAAATCAAAACAAAAAGAACCAATAATTTAAAATCCTATATTAGAGCAACAATCAACATCTACTTCTACACCTCCCTTTCCAAAAAGATTACAAATTGATAGGGGTGTAGAAAAACAAATTGTGGTGCCTAATTATGATTTCCTAGATGAGCTAAGGAATGTTTGTATTAGGATCCCATTATTACAAGATATCAAGGAAATTCCAATCTTAGCAAAGACAATAAAGGAGTTGAGCATGAAAAAAATAGGAAAAAGAATAAGAGAGACAAAGAAAATTCAACTGGCAGGAAAAATAGCAGACATCATGATGGGTAAGATTGCTATTCCAAAGTATCTAGACCCAGGAAATCCAGTTGTTAAAATACACATCAATGGAATTGAGATCCAAAACACACTTATTGATTTAGGAGCAGCAATCAATATCATGAGTAGACAAATCATGGATAAACTGAAACTTCCTAATCTTCTTTTTACACCCACATTATTACAATTAGCAGATAGATCTATGATCAAACCTGATGGGGTAATAGAAGACATTCCAGTGTCCCTAGATTCTTGGGAGTATCCTGTGGATTTTATGATCCTAACTCCTAAGAATAATCTAGATGGACATCCTATTATACTAGGAAGACCTTGGTTAGCTACAGTTGATGCTTTCATTAGCTATAGATTTGGTGATATGTACATCTCTGATGGTATTTCAACCAAGAAATTTACTTTGTATCCTCTAGCAAAAAAAATTACAGAATTAGATGATACTCAATGGATTGAGGATGAAGAAGACATACAACCTCTCTTCACAATTTGAGAAATGAGTGAAGATAACCAGATTCTAAATACCTTAGAAAATTTTGAATCCTCTTTGGAATATAAACATGAACAATTTCAAGAAGAATCCAACATTGAGTTTTTATCATCAATACAGATGTCTCTTTACTCTATGGATAAGTTTGGCAGCTCTACAATTGAGATATTTCCAGGTAAAACTTTAAACATAAACAAGAACCTAGAGAAATCTCAACAAGAAAAGCTAGTCAAGATATTACAGAGACATTCTTCTGCATATGCATGGGAGTACACTGATATGAAAAGGATAAGCCCTAAGACTTGCACTCATCACATCTACATAGAGGAAAATTGTAAACCAATCAGACAACCTCAAAGACGGATGAATCCAAACCTTAGGGAGATTGTTAAAGAAGAATTGCAGAAATTGTTGAATGTCAACTTTATCTATCCTATTTCAGATAGTCAGTTGGTTTCTCCTTTGGTAATTGTGCCAAAGAAAAATGGTAAATGGAGGGTATGTATTGACTACCGAGAATTAAACAAAGCTACTCTTAAAGATCATTTTCCCCTACCTTTCATAGATCAGGTATTAGATACATTAGCTGGCAAAAAGTACTTCTCATTTTTAGATAGGTTTAGTGGTTATAATCAAATCCAAGTAGCACTTGAAGATCAAGACAAAACCACATTTACCTGTCCTTGGGGTACCTATGCTTACCGAGTATTTCCATTTGGATTATGCAATGCACCTGCAACATTTCAAAGGGCAGTATTAGGAATCTTTTCAGATCTAATACATGATTGTGTAGAGGTATATATGGATGATTTCATAGTTTATGGAAACACATTTGAAGAAGCCTTAGCAAACTTGGAAATTTTTTTAAAGAGATGTAAAGAAGCAAATCTTTCACTAAGTCATGAGAAGTGCTTTATGATGTTTACTGAAGGAATTGTTTTGGGACATCACATTTCAGGAGAAGGGATTAGAGTTGATGAGTCAAAATTTGAAGTCATCTCTAACTTATCTTTTCCAAGTTGTCAAAAAGATGTTAGGAGTTTTGTAGTATTTACAGGATATTATCGAAGGTTTATAGAAAACTTCACCAAGATAGCATCTCCACTTTTCAAATTACTTACCAAGGACTGTGAATTCAAATCGAATCCTAATTTCCAGTTAGCCTTTAAGACCCTAAAAACAAAAATCTCTGAAGCACCTATTTTAGGGGACCTAACTGGAAATTACCTTTTCATATTTCAACAGATGCCTCAGATGCAACTTTAGGAGCTGTATTGGGACAAAAAAGACTTGATTCCTTATGCCATCTACTATACAAGTAAAAATTTGACTCCTTCAGAGTTAAATTATACTGTAACTGAAAAAGATTTTTTAGCTGTTGTTCATACCATAAATAAATTCAGACACTATATAACAGGGTATGAAACTTTTGTTCACACAGATCACTCTGCAATTAGATATCTAATGAACAAATCAATTACTAATGGCAGAGTCATAAGATGGTTATTTCTTTTACAAGAATTCAACATCACCATTCTAGATAGGCCTGGGAAACAAAATACAGTAGCTGATTTCCTATCTAGACTCCAAAACATTAAATACAATACTCCAGTTGAAGATCAATTTCCTAATGAATATCTTTTTGCAATTTCTACTCAAACTCCTTGGTTTGCTGACATTGCTAATTATCTAGTTTCAGGGAAATTTCCTTCAATAATGAATGCAAGAAACAAAAGAAAGATCATTTATGACAGTGCAAAATATTCATGGGTTGCTAATGAGTTATACAAAATAGTTCCAGACTTTATCATTAGAAGATGTGTTCGAGAAGATGAGATGCCTGAGATTCTCAAGGCATGTCATGATGAACCTTGTGGCGGACACTTTGCTGATAAAAGGACAGCTTATAAGGTCCTTCATCTAGGATAATATTGGCCATCCCTTTTTAAATATGCTAAAGAGTATGTCAAAAGGTGTGACAATTGCCAAAGGGTAGGGAAACCTTTTCCTTCAGGTGAGATGCCATTGCAGCCTCAGGTACATATTGAACCTTTTGAGAAATGGGCTTTATATTTTGTAGAACCTATTAGTCCTCCATCAAGACAAAAGAAATATATATTAGTTTGCACTAATTATGTTACCAAATGGGTAGAGGCCAAGCCATTACCTTCTGCTACTGAAGCATCTGTAGTTAATTTTATTTTTGAGGATATTTTTACTCGTTTTTGTGTCCCAAGAGAAATTGTTACAGATCAAGGAGCTCAATTCACATCAAGGATAGTGGAACAAATGATGGAGAGGTACAAAGTCAGACACAGAAAATCTACTCCCTATCATCGACAAGCAAATGGTCAAGTGGAATCTACTAATAAGGTCATTGAAGGGATTCTAACAAAGACTGTTCATTTACATAGAAGAGATTGGGCAGACAGGCTTCCTGAAGCCTTGTGGGCCTATAGAACTACATGGAGAAGCACAACAAGTCATACCCCTTATGAACTTGTTTATCGAAAACAAGTTTTGTTTCCCATAGAGTTTCAGATTCAAACTTTTAAAATGGCAGTTCAACTAGGACTTGATCTAACAGAGGTATAAAAGCACAGATTGGAGTAGATTAATGAATTGGATGAGATCACACAAGATACAGTCCAGAAAACAAATATATTCCAGCAACAAAGGACTAGATGGCATGATAAGTACATTAAGGAAAATAAATTCAAAGAAGGTGACTGGGCCCTCTTGTTTGATTCAAAGTTCAAAGATTTTCAAGGTAAATTCCAAACACATTGGCCTGGGCCATATGAAATTGTGAAAGTTTTTGACAATGGAGCAATAAAAATTAGGACAATAGATGAAGAAGAGGTCACTTTTCTTGTAAATGGTCATATATTGAAGCTATATCATAAGCCACTTTCAAGAGAAGAATTTGTTAAGAGATTCCAAGAGACAATGATGTGAAGTTAATGAAGAAGAATCCTTCTTCTTCATCAACTTAATGGTATTTTCTTAATTCATATGAAAATAATAATAATAATAATAATAAGTATAAACATGAAAACTAATCACTAATTAGCATGTTTATATAGAAAAGATAAAGTGAAAATCAGAATCCTTCTGACACTTTAGCTTTTTAAATTTGTTTTCTTTCCTGGAAGCAGCTATCACAAAATTATAAGTGTAGGCCCATTTTATACATCATATTCCACTTATGATCCATTTCACTCCATCATGTCTCACTTCATTCATATTTAATTCACTCCATTCATCCATACTTCATTCACTCCATTTCATGGTCCACCTCATTTTCATTTCAGATTTTAAATTTGATCTCTTTCTGCAATTGAGTATTAAAAATCATAAGTTGCAGGCCACTTTTCATATTTCATTCCACTTTACATATATGATCCATTTCATTTCATTATATTTCACTTCACTCATGCTTCATTCCACCATATTTCATGATCCATTTTATTTCATTTCATACTACATTCCGTCCATGTTTCAAATCATTTCACTCCATGTTTCAAAGCTTCTACAGGTATATTCTACAGCCAGACATTCTACAGCCAGACATTCTGTAGCTAGCCAGATATTCTGCAGCCAGATATCCTACAGGCAACTATCCAACAACCACTTATTCAGCAGCAAATTGATCCTGCACACCTATGTCAACAAGAAAAATCAAAGGGATTATGAAGACTGAAGGATCAATGATTTTCAAAGGAAGACAAAGTATATTAAAAACCACAAAAATCCAAAGAAGGGCTAAGGTAACTTGTGAAATTATTATGACAACAGATCATGAAAGTTATGGTATAGTTAATTTATATGTATGTTTCGTAAAGTTATTTTAATTATTCATATTGATCGACCCTATCATAAAATCCTTGGACAAAATCCCTTCCATTCCACTATACCAAATCATCATTTACTAAATATTAATGGTTAGTACTTGAAGTGACCTATTAGGTCACATCACTAACCCGAAGTATTCAGTGATGATTTTGAAATTCTCACTAGATTTTTCCGCGGTCTTTTCCTCCATAATAGCTCTCAAACTCATTAATTCGTGTGAATCACCCTCACCATATTTCACTCATCCTATAACCACTTCATGTCATTTTTCCGTAGCCAATTCCTGCTGCATAAATAGAGAGGTCATCTTTGGGGTGAAAACAACCTTCTACAACCATTTTTACCGTGAATAGGAGAACAGTTACGGAGCAGTAAATTGAAGATTGAGAAAAGAAACCATGGGACTCATTGTAATATCCGAACCAGTCGGAATAAAATACCTAGAGGGTTACCCACAGATTAGAGAAATGTTACAGAAGAGTTGTGGCTACAGTTTTTGGAAAAGTTCAATGGATTCCATAAGGAGGTTACCAAGACATTTGCTCGGTCCTTCAACGGGTTAGAAGTTGAAATAGGCGTTGTCAAGTTCACTATTATAGAATCTTTCATTGTAGAAGCAGCAGAACTACCAAGGCAAGGTGAACGATGGTTCAAAAACAAGGAATTTCACAATGAGTCATGGAGGTAGATGCTCAGAACACCAGGTATGGATATTTCAAATTTTAAGAAGGGCATTCCTAGCTCAGCATTGAAGAATAAATGGTGAAATATATTGCTAATTTTGCAAAATTTTATAACTTGTGAGGGAAGGTTTGGTACCCTATATGTTTATCACATTCGAATTATGATGCATTTCCTAGATGAAGAAATCAATTTACCCTTTTTATTACTTCATAGCCTAAAGAGAATGGCTTCTAATGTCCAAAAGTGGGTTCAATTCTTCGAAACCACCTTGTATCACCATGGCCTAGTTAAAATCCTAATTTAACATCATTTGAAAAAGGTGGGAGATAGTTGGGATGAGTTCCTAGTGAGGAATCACTTTGAAGAACCTAAAGAAACTCCATTTGAAGGAAAACTTGTAAAAAGAAGCAGGAGAGGAAAAATTGCCAAATCTGTTGAACTTAAAACTGGTAAGTCCATACAAGAGGACAGTGAGGAGATTATCTCTGAAAAATTGGCTAAAATTAAGAAACATCTTAAAAAGGAGAAGATAATAAGAAAGTATGCTAAGGAGAGAGGTGAGGGACCATATAAACTAAGACGAAGCCATACGCTTAGAGGCATATTGAAGAAGACAGGAGTTAAGCAAACAAGCATCATAGACATTGAAGATGAAGAGACACCAACTGATAGATCTCCTAAGTACCAGTACGAAGAGGATCTTGATAAAGGAGCTCTGGAGATAGACCCATCCCAACAAAAAATCTATAATTATGTTGATTCATCAGAAAAGAGAGCCTTAGAAAGTAGAGGAAGAACTCCTAGCGCACCAGAATCTGCAATTGAAGTGCTAAGAAGAGACAAATATGAATTGGAAGTACTCAATAGGCATATAAAGAATGAAAATGAAATTTTAAGGGAGCAGGTCAAGCTGAAAAATGATATGAAGATCTCTCTCTCTGCAAATGGAAAAATTGTACAAGGCTAGTGAGAAGATGAAGAAGAAAAACAAAAAGTTGAGTAGGGCACTTATAAATTTGAGGTTCAAATTGGTCATAAGGAAACCTAGGATGTCATTGAACACCAAGCAAAGAAGAAAGAGGAGGTTATATTTCCTAGCAGAAGTTTCAGAATACATGGATTGATTGCATGAGGACATGCAAAAGCTTTGCAGTGGGGGTATGTTGAGCCCCAAAGATGTCCTTTCCTTTCACCAAATTTCACTTCATTTCCTTTGTTATTTATCAATTATAGGCTTAAAATATCGATAGGATTGATTAAAGTCACTTTAAGAATGAATACAATGACTGACTTGCTATACTTTTATGGTTTTGTTGTTATAGTGATTTTTTATTAGACTTAGCTATAGAATGCAACCATTCTGTAGCTAGTCGCATATTCCACAGCCATCTTTATGTTCACACAGGTTACAGGTGTCAGTTAAAGTAAAAATGCCTATGGTTGAATTCCACAACACTCCTACATCATTTCTTGCCCTCTACGAAGGTTGAGAAAAAATCTGCAAGTGGTTATGCACATGGAAGAAAACCAAAACTAAGAAGTAGACTTCTACCAGGACAAGGACTCTGCAGATTTCTTCAGCAAAGTACGAGGCCTCAACAGGAGTTCTAATTCGATTTTGATTGAAAAATACACCTATCCCTATTTCTTCTCAATGACAGTTATGTATTTTTATTATAAGAATAACTCGGGGAACCGAGAGACAGTTAGCTAGTTGATGTTTTGTTGTTAAGTTGTCCAAGACTGTAATACTTTGTTTTTGAAGTGTTTTCCTTTAATGAAAGAATTACAACTTTAATTCATGATCTGAATCAATCTTGAGGAGATTCGTGTGCCAATTTGGTGGTACAGGGCCCCTACTATCCGAAAGGATTTATGCATATTTTTTAGATAAGTAACTTTAGCTTTGTTTCGTTCTTAATTTAGGCAGTTTTCTGAACTTCATGTTTTATGCTTACTTACATCGAATAGTGCAGTCAATATTGTTCTCATGAACTGTTCCAAAATATCATTAACACTGAATGAGATAGAGCTGTATTATTTCGAAGGCTAATTGTGTATTAGTTCATTTCTGTTCATTGCATTTCAAGTTTTATTATCTAGTTGTATTCTAGTCCTATTAAATTCAACTTAAAGGCCTTAATTATTTACAAAATGCTCGTGTTCTTAATCTCTTCTAACACATCATTATTGTATGGAAAAGAATTAGTAATATCATTTTTAGGTCTTGACTATTCTGCAATTTCTCATAATTTTACAAACAATCTTTTTCCAAAGCTATTCCAAGAGATCTCTAACCCTTGAATGAGGCTTAATAGTAACATTTTGAGTTGCAGAATGGGTTGATTTTCGTGTCATAAGTTAAATTAGCATAGTTTTCCTTACCGTGTTGCAGATAATATTTTATCAACGTGTTCCAACAAATTTCTAACCATGGATGAGATTTTCTCTGTGATATTGTAAGTTGTTGTTTACTTAGAAGAACCTCATTGCATCAAACTTATCCTTTTCTCAAGTTGTTCCAACATACCTCTAATGAAATGAATTGGACTGAGTTAATGTTATGAGTTACTTTCCTTGTCAAGCTTTGCAATTGGTGAATTAACATTTTCTGCTCTTAGGTGCCATACATAGTTTAGAGTAGATTTTTCTCTGTTTTAGTGTGACCAATAACTTCTCTTTGCCAACAATTTAGTTCTTTTCCTCTTAGCACAAAAACACAAAACCAAAAACACTAAACATAACGAAGTAGGAAGAAGATACCTAGGCACATATAGTGCACTTAACTTTAACATTTTACTAACCCTGGTTGACAATTTATGACATCAATTTATGAACACTAAGTTGAGCAGACATTTTGTGACAATTTATAACATCAATTTAGGAACACTAAGTTGAGCAGACAATAGTGTCATTTCTATCCTGACGATGGAGAGGAAGGGGTTTTAGGTCTTGTGCAAGGATGGGAAGGAAATAATTAGGCCTAGTGGCTCTAAGTCCAAATGGGATTGTGCTTGGAGTCAGGGATAATGGTGTCTAAAGGCTGGAAGGATCATGGAAAGAAGTAGGGTAAGGTACATGCTCCAAAGAAGCATGAGCATGTGTAGGTGCAAGTGCAGTCTTTAGAGGAGCAGGTGTAGGTTCTCAAAAAGAAGTTGCACTTTTCTGAGAAGGTCTAGGTTCTAAAGGCTCAGAGGGAGTCGAATTCTAGAGGGAGTTTGCATGTTTAGAGGGAAACACTGCAGCCCCAGAAGAGCGCATGGTCAGTGGGGAGAAATAGTGCTTCCACATCTATAAATAAGGAATAATGGCGATATTGGAAAGCGTTATAGGAAAATAAAAAGAATCAGGAGGCTTCCAGTGACAATGAAACTTTAGAGAGAGGCATAGTTCATGCTTCATGAATTGCTGAAATTGTGAGCAGAAGGATTTCGGCAAGTGTTGCGAGTAGTGATGACGAAGATGAAGTGCTTCCTATTCATGGAGGTACCTCCCTTGCAAAGAGGGAGTGTTGATTTGTGTAGCTTTGGAGGCACTCCATGCCCTAGTGTTGAAGATTTTGAGGGAAAAGCACCATAAGGGAATCTTGTGGGCTTGGAACCTAAGTGAGGGGTTTTGCACCCATCATGATTTAGGATAAAACCATGATGAATATACAATGTTGGATGGATGAGGATGATGGTTCTCGGTGATATGATTCCAACGCATCGAGAATCATTTAAATCTGAGTTGTATTTAGAATAAACTTAATTTTTGAAGTGGACAACATAATTATTGGTTAACTCGATGGAGAGAAGGATTTAAAGAACAATAGAAGGAATTTATTACAGTGTGAAATAATTTTCCCTAAAAAACATGGAGATGATTTGTAGGTACAACATGTTCTTGGGTTTGTTTTATGTGCTCTGCATAGGCGGTTTTGATTGCAGATTGGTGCTGAAAAGATTAGACAGCTAGACCGAGGAGGATAGGAGGAAAATGTAGTTGTTAAGGGTGTTTTTTCGGGCCTATTGAGGAGACAAAAGGCTACAACAAGTTGTTGGGCTAGGCTGCAGGCCATATCCACAACTTGAGGTTATTTCTAGGTAGCTTTGAAGTGTTTAAGGTAGAAAAGGGACAATGTGGTGCTTGGAGGGTGTTTTCTAAGTGGACCGCAAGCCTAGAAGGGTGTATACTATTGAGAACATGGAGGTTAAGGGCTACTTATTGTGCCCTAACTATTATTGCAGGAGTGCTAGCTTTCAGTGAAGGAAAACAATGTGTTTGGGAGGATTTTTGGGTCAATTTGATGACCAGTTTGGATCGTGTTTTGGAGCAGCCTGCTAAAGCAAAGTACATGAAATTCTGAGGAGGTGAAGTGTCATATTAGGAGCACATTAAATAGTGACAATATTGGGAGCCATAGAACTGTTGGAGGGTAGGGTGTTGGCTACCTAAAGTAGCCCTATACGAGCTATCTTGGAGGGCAGAGAGAAGTTGAAGGTTTGGTGAAGAAAGGTGCCGAAGTGCAACACTTTGATGGACATGGTTTCTATCCTGCCTGATTAGAGCTTGGGTGTTGGAAAAACTAGATAGAATATTGTATTAACCCAAGTACACTCTATAGAAGAACGTGAAACAATGTTAGGTGGTAGCCCTCTTGGAGTCTTGTTGTGTAGTGGCCTTGATGGAATAAGGCACTACTAGTGAGCAGTATGGGGTCAACGGATTGGAAGGAAAAGATACGATAAATAAGCTGCAACAAAGTTTTTCATTGTATCTTGTATACCATATAATTTTGTGTTATTCATATTTGGTTTAATATAACGATGATTAGTGGTTTTACATTATTGTACATTTTTTTTTTAAACCGTGTGTATTGTGCATATGTGATTTATTGATTTATGATTCCATTGTGGAAATTAGTTTTGTCGTTTAGATTCTTGGTTTGTTAGCGTTAGTGATTTAATACTTTAACCTAGACCCATGGGTGTAGAAATTCAATGCATTCATGACCTGTAGTTTACATGTTTTTGCATATGTTTGACGAAATGCCTGTTATGGATTAAGCATGTTTGGGTGAAAATATTTCTTGAGTTTTTATTATATGGATTTGTCATTACCTTTGATTACATTCTAGAAATTTTCAAAAAATTATTGGTAGTGTTCTAGTGGCTGGCCCAAAAAGGTGGCACATATCTCGAGACTATTTTTATGAATATAATTCATAACAAATAGAATAAATACAAATAAATCTAATTATTAATAGTCAAATAAGGATTATGTTAAGTAGTCATTAAGTTAGTGAAAAGGCATGTCTAAAAGACATGTCCAGTCATGAAAGGCCACCTTCCTAGGTATAAAAGGAAGGCCTCATTGTAACATTTCTCATCACTTATACATTTTATATATAATAAATTATTATTACAAATACCTCTTGTGTATTTTAAAATTAAAGTCAAAAAGCATATAGTTTTGTTGCTTCAGTGGTATAATGTTATGAATATAATTCATAACTAATAGAATAAATACAAATAAATGTAATTACTAATAGTCAAATAAGGATTATGTTAACTAGTCATTAAGTTAGTGAAAAGGCATGTCTAAAAGACATACATAGTCATGAAAGGCCACCTGCCTAGGTATAAAAGTAGGGCCTCATTGTAACATTTCTCATCACTTATACATTTTATATATAATAAATTATTATTACAAATACCTCTTGTGTATTTTACAATTAAAGTCAACAAGCATAAAATTTTGTTGCTTCAGTGGTATCAAAGCCATGTCACACAATATAGTCTTACAAGCCTATGAACGTAGTTTACAAGCCTATGAACATAGTTTATGATAAAATGTGCCATTACGTGTAGATCCTGAAGAAAGTGATCAGATTATAAAAATTCAAGAAAAGCTTCAGCAATTAGAAAATCATGTGCAGAAGTTACAACATGTTTTAAAAAGAATTATGTGGAAATCAATAATAAGGAAGATGATACTGCCGACAAAGAAACGAAACAAGATGAAGTAGTAAATGATTATAATGTTGGAGATTCTGATAAAGATCATATAGATCAAGATGAGGATCCTGATGAAGCTAATCTTGAAGTGGATTATGAGAAAGAATGGGAAGTAATGGAGTTAGATACTTTTCCAAATACTAGGCATCAATTAGAAAATGAGTCTTATGTTTCAAAAGATACAGAAATCCAACCACTAGAAATTACAAGGGAATTATTTGGTAGCTATGATTTCCAAAAAAAAATTTCTAATGTTGAGAGAGTCATTAAGCCAACACTTGTGATGGTTGAGACATATATACCACCATGTGTCATTATTGACAGTGTGCATGCTAAGATTTTTTCTAGAACTGGGGTGATTAGATATCATTCTAAAACAATGGGATTAGTTGTCGTTGAAAAGTACACAATACCTGTTTCTGTTTCAGATGTTAACCTTAAATTTTGCGACTAACACAATTAGGGTAGCTGGAGATCTTGTTTTTCTGCACCCTGTACACAACTATGCATTAATGGCATATTATCTTGTGGCACTAGGTCCATGTGGGGCTACAGCAATGCGTACAACTGTTCGTCTTCCGGAACCTGCTTTGAGTACAGTTGATGCAATATATATTATTGGTTTGCATGAGAGGTTACAAGATGCATTATGCAAGTGCATTGTCACAGACCTAGGTGTGCCTTTTGAGACTCGTTTCGGTGGTCATTACCCCTGTTATCAAGCTATTAATACACCTCTTATTTGTTTGGATATAGATTTTAGTGATACATTCTTTTGTGTACTTATAGATGAGCTGGGGAGAGTTCAGGAATTATGGAGTAGATTCTCTTTGCACCAATATTTCTCATAGGAGGATGATCATGGAGGAGGGGAACTGATCACACAAATTCACCATGGTTTTCTCGATGAAGGAAAAGAAATGCATGAGGTGAGTGATAAAAATTGTCCATCGCATTGAAAAAAAATCAGTTATCTACCTCTGATTCTTCAATTCGAACCCTTAAATCGAAAAATCTTCATACCAAAAGTAAAAGCCCTAAAATTATTAGGTAAAATCATCTCCAAAAATTATACCCGTGCCCTATTGTTTGAAGAAACCACATTATTTCATAGAGAATCTCTCAGAACCTTCCGCGTCCTTGATGTCAACACAGAACAAAACTGGAATCACCTAAAACCCCAAGATCACTCACAGTGCTATCAATATCATCAAAAATCAGTTTTTACAAGAAATTTATAGTCTTTGGATGAGGGATTTCACTCTCGGGTCCTCAGTCTTGTGTTCTTGCATGCCTTCTAGCGGAAAAACTCACGACCCTTTCTTCCACCTGTGTGAAAATCAATGCTAGTCATTCGAACCTTCCATCGACCGATCCATCATCCATTCCATTTTGTTCAACATAGCGTCATTGTGTTGTCATCCGTTGCTCTTCTGCGTTGTTATTAGTCCTCGTCTCCATTGGACAGCTGCACAACAATTTCACCCGTCCCCCTCGCTGCTACATACGTTGTGCAGTGGGATCACTCTGTGTTTTCTAGATACAAGTGAGCGGTGGAGACAACGTCACAGGGATCCACCTAGCCAAAAGTTGTGCCGGATCGATACATCGTGGCAGATAATACACCGGTAGTCATATTTTATACACCGGTTCGTTGGGCAGGGTCCATTACGCACAATACATATGATAAAAAGACAGTCGAGCTCGATACATATTAAGTATTGAATTACGTATAGTGTCCATATATACACATAGAAGCTCGGTCAAATATATAAAATAGTTTATCACTTCACTTAACTTAATTTAATTAGTTATTAACAAAAATATCTATATAATAATAATTTATATTATTATTATTATGATTAAAAAATATATAATAATAATAATAATAATAATGTAAACCCTAGTTCTAAGATAGTATGACACAGAATTATACGTGACGAACATGAATAAAATAAAAATTGTGACACGTTCCACTTATTAAAAAAAATGACTAAAGCAAATGAAGAAAACAGTGTGTGATTAAACTGAAGGAAATTGTCAACTATGAGCTTTGAGGACAAAGCTTTTGAAGGAAGGGGAAATGTTATGAATATAATTCATAACAAATAGAATAAAAACAAATAAATTTAATTACTAATAGTCAAATAAGGATTATGTTAAGTAGTCATTAAATTAGTGAAAAGGAATTTCCTTTAGCATGTCTAAAAGACATGCCCAGTCATGAAAGGCCACCTGCCTAGGTATAAAAGTAGGGCCTCATTGTAACATTTCTCAACACTTATACATTTTATATATAATAAATTATTATTACAAATACCTCTTGTTTATTTTACAATTAAAGTCAATAAGCATACAATTCTGTTTCTTCAACTATATACTCATAACTATAGAATTTAGGCCATAAACAACATGGAAAGAGGCTTGTGGATGTGATTGGAGGCCTATAACGACGCGCTTTCCTTTTGTGAATGCTTTTGGGATGTTAGGTCAAAGAAAAAGGATTCCAACTCAGGTATTGATCACCTAGGGTGGTTGTTCAACCCCTGAGTGATATGTAGTCCCTATAGGATGTTTGTAAGTATGAGTGTGTCGACCCCACTTCCTTAACTAGAACTTGGATGTTGGGTCATGTCATAGTCACACTCATATCATTTTTACCCTGGTGGGATTGTGAATTTGGGTAAGTGTGGGAGGAGGTTTTTACATTAAGGTAACTAAAAATAATAAGTTAACAATGCCTAAGTGAAATATGCAGTTGGTGCAATTTATATTAGGAGTAAAAGCATGGTTAAAAGCGATCCGTTAATGAGTTAAAAGGGAAGAGGCGAAAGTGAAAATTGAGAAAAGTAGATTTGATCAATGAAGAGAAAAGTAGATATGAGAATAATAGAGTGAATCAAAGAAGAGTGGAGTGTATCAGAGAAAAATACAATGTAGCTTAGAATTCAAAGGGGATTGGTGTCTCCTATAGGTTGGTTCTTAAGAAACAACAAACTTGGGATTGTTTCTTCCTACACGTTGGTGCCTACAAATAATTGAGATAATTGGTGTATCTTTTAGGTTGGTGACTACAAAGAATGATCAATATGGTTTTCTCCTTGAAGGGTTTCCACATATGTCTTGTATATCTTTTTTCTTATGAGATTAATGTTTTAATGTGATTCAATATTTTAAATAAGTAAAACTCCTATTATACATATTCACCACTCCCTCCTCTTAGTATAATTATTAATCCAATAAATGGTATTAGATCATGTTTTTTCAAAAGCAATCTAACCACTTTAAGGTAGATATTAAAGGGAGAAATGGGTATTCATGATGCTTCTTGCACAACAAAGACACATTTTATGATGGGCATGCATCTAATTAGGAAAATGAATAATTTATTCTCATTTCCATGGAGGTTCAAAATTTTGACCGAGAGTAATTAGACTTAGAGGAAGAATATGTCCATGGAAAATTAAATATTGCGGAGAAATTATATGTGCATTTGATGAAATAGTTAGACATAGAGGAAGGTGTTGGGTGTGGAGACTGATTTTCATCTTGATTCATAGGTATTTGTTTTAGTCGGATGTATACCCGAGGAAGACGATAAACCCCTCCACGCAGGGGGGTTCGGGGGGGAATTTCCCCCCTGGCTGGGGGATCCAGGGGCCAGTAGTCCGCCGATGGGAGTTTCGGGGGAAACACCCCCGAAGCTAAAAACATATGTAAAATTTCCTTGTAAAATATTGTAATTTCATTTTCAATCTGGGTCGTTCATTAGGCGGATGATATGATGGTCTAAATTATGTTTAATGTACGGTTTTTTCCGTAGAAGGAAACCCCTTGTTTTATATGAGGGTATTGTATTGTGGTTGTGTATTGTATGTTTATTATGAGCGAGAAACAGAAAGGGGGATTGAGAGAGAGAGAGTAGAGGATATTATAGCGGATCTGTTGTAGGTTGTGTCTCTTCATCTTGTTGGATAATATAAGGGAAGGATTGGTTGTTCGGGGTGGACATAACCCATATTGGCTGAACCACGTATATATTTGTCTCTCTTGTTTTATATGTTTTCTTTGTTTGTGTTTCCGCATATTTTATGTGTTCCATTTCTCTATCATATATAATTTTTCTAACAGAAGGAATAAAAACATAAGGAACTATTGCAGAAATATGAAAAGGAAGGCCATAGTTTTGATCAAGCTATAATAATACTCTTAAACATAGAACTAGAAGAGGCCAAGAGAATATAGGAAATACTTATAAGTCAGATGGAAGAAAGGGAAACAAATTGTGAGAAGTTAGAAGCAAATTTTGCTTCCTTGACGAAGGAAATCAACAAAGAAAATGCTTAGTTGAACCATATTTTAAATTTTGTAAAAGGGAATGAAGTACTATACAACATTATTAACCTAAAAAATTATCCTCTTATCAAAAACATGTCTTGATTATAAATAAAATCATGAGAATCTAGAGGGAATATCAAGGAAAAATATTTCAAAAAAGGAATGAAAGAAAATCCTATAAGTTATGCTAATGTGTTAAAAATATATGTCAACAATGAAAGAAACATTAAGAAAGAATTTAAGGACTAGTGAAGACATGAAATTATTAGAAATGCAAGTAACACTAGGAATGGAGTAAAGAATCAATAGAGATCTAAGTTTTCTCATAAATACAATTAGAATGGGTACCACTTTTGTTACAAGGAATTTTATATATAGGTATCAAAATTTATTTTATGGTCATTTCCTTTCTTGTAATAGATTTGGTCATAAGGCAATAGATTTTAGAAGAAATAGGCTAGGCTATGCTAGAGGATTACAGAGGAATCAACACAACAAAGCCGCTTGTGGGCTAAGAACCCAAGCATGGTGGTTTTGTAGCCAAAGGAGTTGTGCCAAAACCAAGTAGATATTTGGACACTTGGAATTTTGAGATTATAGGGAATCCTTAAAGGAGAAAGGAGCCAATTGAAGCACCAATATAGGCCTTTTGGTTTGGGAGAAAATATTTTTCTAGTGTTTTATGTGGGTTTGTGCAAAAACACTCAAGTCAAAAGTTTGAATTAATGATGCCCACAAGGGCTAATTGTTGTGCACCCTAATCAATGGTAAAATAGGAGTGAGAAGAGAACTCATTACTCATATACAAAAGTGTAATAAATCACAAGTGTATCTCTGATTTATCCACATGTTGAAGGGACTCTATTGAAGGTGGAAAATAATAGTCATTTGCATCTTTAGTTCATTGTTTGGAGGTCTATGTTCTAGAAGCATGAGGTCACGGGTTGGAACGTGATATCTGGGCAAACTTTGTGCATGATTATGGGTTGATTCGATATTTATTTTGGGCCACACAATTTTATGGAGTATTGCAACTAGACGAATGATCTTTTGGGAGGTTTGAGAGGCACTAAAACAATCCTAATCTTGGTTGTAACCTCAGAGAGATAAAACATGGTTTGGGAGCCCTAAAAAAAGGAAGGAAGAAATTTTTTTGGAGTTATTTAGGGGCTTTGAGGTAACGCTAACCATAACTAAAATATTGCACAATAGCTAAGTACAAGGACGGAATAAGGAGTATGTATAACAAGGTATGCTAGCCTTCTTGTTGTGATGACTTGTTGCTAGTGGATGTTGTCCTAGTTTAGGAAATTTGTTGGAGAAAACAAAAGAGAAATTTTGGGAGATTTTTATTTTCTTGCTCCAAGCCCTGAGTAGAACCTCTTGAAGGATGAAGAGATTTGTTAGAAGAGACAGAATTGAATATGTTCAGGACTTCTCTTTAAAGGACGAAATAAAGATGTGAAGGGATATCTTTTGACTAGCCCTATATTTCTTGTAAGAGAATGACATCTACAACAGAAGTGTCCAACCCTACATAGCCTAATTTTGTCTTTAGTGGGAAGCACAATAAGGAAATAGTGGGAAGAATTCCCTAACAGATGTGTCATTGAAGGATTGAGGAGAAGCTAGTGGGAAATAATTCCTAAAGGATCTAAGGAGCATCAGTGAGTAGTCTGGAGTTGTGAAGAACTCACAAGAAGGCCCTATGTGTTGATTCATTGATGGATGATTGGTTAGCCAGAGGATATTTAGAGTGTTTCGTTTAGTGAAATAAAGGAGAGGGACCATCGATAGAGGAGAAAAGGTGTTGTTGTAGAGTGGGAGTCAAAGTATCAGGCATATCTGTTCAAGGTAGGACTAAGAAGAGCTATGAGGGCATGCTACATCAACTAGTAGGTCATTCTATCTTGTTTGGGGTAGATTGGTTTTCAAAGTACTGACACCAAACCCTAGCTGTATATTCTTATATCCTTAGTACAAGATACCTAGATAGTTATATTATAGTTTCTTAATATAATGAAGTTACTTATAAAAAGTTGTAAAAATTTGTCAATATTTTGCACGTGTTTATTTATTATTGTTTATATTCCACTGTGAAAAGTAGTTCGTTGTGGTATTTGGATTGGAAATTTTAGAGATTCTAAGACCCTAACCTATATTCCAGTAACATGGAAAAAAAACATGCTATCATGGCTATTTTGAAGGGAAAATGAATAAGAGTGTGCACTACAAAGAAACTGAGAGGGAGTTGAGATTGTGTAGATAATGGAGCAGAGGGTTCAATTGAATACATGGATATGTGGTATTGAATGGATTGGAAGTGAGATCATAAATGTGTTTTGGTGGATTGGTGGTGAATCTAGTGAACAAAATTTTTTTGTGAGGGAGATTCCTCATCATGGAATTCCTTTGAAATTGGAATGGATTGTTGGAACAACTTGACGATATATTTGGCATGGACAAGATTGCTTCATGTGATGGAATTTATGTTGGTAGGCTAGTTTCTTTATTGGATCATGATGTTGCATATCAGATATTGGGGGGATGTGCATGAGTTATGATTGTTATGAAACGAGCTCCAAAAATAGAAGAAAAGAGAGATCAACGCCTTAGTAATAAGCCACTTCGAGCGGGTAACCTCCTTTACATTACATAAATGAACTAGTCCTTGATGATACAAATGAAAAAACCTCCTTCTATATATAGGATTCCATGGGGTCACAATATAATCCTAGTCGACCTAACAATAATAAAGTAAGGGCATAATAATAACAATGTTGGGGTTACAGGGGTACAACAATAACAATAAGGGGGATACTCTAACAACAATAAGGGACTACACTAGTAATATAGGGACATAACATTACTCTCTCCTTCAAAAAAGTGCTGTCCTCAATGCTTGAGTAGCTCTGGGTGCTTTTGTATAAAATTCTCATCCTCACATGTAAAATATTCAGTGAGTAAGTTCTTCCACTTGATGAGATACTCTGAAATTGATGGATTTCGTATCTTTTGAGTTCTTCTTTCCGTGACTGCTTCAGGTTCCAATATGATTTTTATTTCCTCATAAATTTCTGAAAATATTGTTTTAATTGGAATTTTTTCACCTATAACCTTCTTTAAGCATGAAACGTGGAAAACTAGATATACTCGTGAAGAAGTAGGAAGCTCTAATTTGTATGCCATAGTACCAATATTTTACAACACCTTCTAAGGACCATAGTACTTTGGCGATAATTTATTATCCTTATTACCTTGCTTGAGGGAAATTTTTTTGTATGGTTGTAGCCGTAAAAATACCTAGTCTCCTACATCAAAAATTCTCTTGCTGCAATGTTGATTTGGCTGTTGTCTCATTCGATTTTGTGCCAAATTTAGGTTATCCTTTGAGAGTTGGAGAAATTATTTTTGATTCTCGATGTGATCTTCCACTGCTTGAACCTTAGAATTTTCTCTTAAAGATGATGTGATAAACAATGGATGATATCCATAAAGAGCCATATTTGCGGTCATTTTTGCTGAAGTATGGAAGAAAGTGTTATACCACCATTCAGCGAGAGGTAACCACTTGACCCATTGTGTTTGTTTATCATATACAAAACAACGAAGACATCCTTCCAAACATTTATTAAATATCTTAGTTTGACCATCGGACTGAGGATGATAAGATGAGCTATGAGCTAGTTGAGTACCCAAACAAGAAAATAATTTCGTCCAAAAATTTCCTGTAAAAATGGGATCTTTGTCACTTACAATAATATTTGGGTTTCCATGTAGCTTTTGAATTGCTTCCATATATCTAATAGCAACTGTACTTTCTTTAAATGGATGAGATAATGCAAAAATGTGTGCATACTTGGTAATTCTATCAACTACCACCATGATGACACTCTTTCCTTCAGACTTAGGTAAATCTATGAAAAAATCCATTGAAATCTCTTCCCAACATTGACTTGGAATGGATAAAGGTTGTAGAAGACTCGGGGTCTTAATTGTCTCAACTTTATTTTGCTGGAAAACCAAACATTCTGCCACAAAATTTTGAATATCAGGTTTAAGGCCATCCCAAAAAAAAACTTTCTTCACCCTCTGGTAAGTTTTTAAAAATCGTGAGTGTCCTCTTAAAGGAGAACTTTGCAATTCCAAAAGAATCTTTTGTTTTAGTTGGGAATCCTTACAAGGATATAAGTGATGTTTGTAACATAAGGAATCATTTTTCCAACTAAATTTATTAGATGTACTAGGATCTTGCTACAACTTTTGAATGAGTTGTTGAGCCCCAAGATTGTGCTTTCTTTCATCTTACTTTACCTCATTTTCCTTTATCCATTGTTATCCCAGATGCAAATGATCAATGAAATTAGTTAAAATTACTTTTAGAATGATTAACATGGCTAACTTGTTAAGTTTTGTGATTTTGTCATTGTAATGCATTTTTACCGGAACTAGCTGCAGAATGCAGACATTCCGTAGCTAACCGGAAATTCTGCAGTTGTCTTCACGTTCAAGAATGTTCCAGGTGTTCTCTCAGGAAAAGCCACACATGGGTATATTCCACGTTGTGTCCTCATTGTTCGTTGCTCACCATGAAGGATGAACCGAATTCTGGATGTGGTTTTGGTACGTGGGAACTCATTCAAGGAGGCACACTTCTAATAGGACTGTCCTAGTCCAGTTGTCCTTTGTTCCTTTACGTTGCCATCTTTAGAGTCCTAGTATGATTTTGATAAGGAAAGACAATGATTCCCGTATTGTTGCAAGTTCTGTTATGTAGATTTGTTATAAAAGCACTCGGGAAACCGAGAGACAAGCTCTAGATTTTGCTTAGATTTCATGCTATATTTCTGAAGACCGAGACTACTCTGTTTCAAGTTATTTTCCTTTAATGAAGAAGACATCATTGCTTTGAACGCGTTGAGTTGATTTGGAGTTAGATTCTGTCTGGTGGTAGAGGGCCCCTGCCTCCTGCACGGCTTTACTTTCATAATATAGATAAGTATCTTAGTTGTTTTCACGTTTTTTTGAAGTTTGAGTTCATAGTTAATTTCATTAGCCACTATAGCTATACTTGTTCTAAGAAACTCTTCCAAAAGAGGAAACTCTTCCAAAAGATCATGATAATGAATGGGAAATGGAAGTAGTGTTGTAGGATTTATTTGTAATTTCTTTTGTTCATTATCACAGTTGAACTTATACTAAGCAAAATCTTCCAAAAAATCCTTATGATGTCTAAGGCATGACTGTAATACTGAATGTTTCAATTGTTTGTTTGCACTAAGTAGCATAGCTGATCTTACTCTTAAAACTCTCTTCCAAAATATCATAATGATGGGTAGGAGATAGCTGTGATATCTTAGTTTTTAAATTTCTTTTAGTCTTTATGTTTGCATTTGCACTGAATTGTACAACCAATATTGTTCTAGCAAGCTCTTCCAAAATACTATTCATGATGGACAAAACAGGCTGTAGAATCCCATAGATTAATGCATGATAACTTAGTTAGGGTACTCCGGAGTCAAATTGCATTCAATTCATGCTCTATTATTTTGTTTTAAAGTTTGAGAATGGCTGTTAGTTCAACACTGTTTCTTGTAGACTAGCGACATCTTAGTTCAGTTTTAGGTTAGCTCATTGTATTTACATTCCACAATTAGTTGTCATTCACTGCATATTAGATTACATTATTTGTTAAACTTAACAATACGACCTTCATTATTTACAAAACCTCTTTTTGTTCCAAATCTATAATTTCATAACCATCTGGACAGAAGACAGTATCATCTCAAGGCCTGAAGTACTTTTGCAACTTCTTCATAAACAAAACCTTTCCTCAAAAGACTACTTTAAAAAGAAATCCATAACTTTTGAATAAGGTTTAGTGATGTTAAACTAAGTTGCAGAATAGAATTAGGAGTTAGTCTTAGAGTAGAGATCTTATGATGTTAACAATATTTTTCTCCAAATATGTTTCGACAAATCTTTAATCATGGATAAAATGTTGTATCATTATAAGCTGATTGTTTAATTGTTTAGTTAGGAGAATCTGTATACTTAGCTGACCATTTCTCAAGCTCTCCCAAAATACCTTTGATGAAAGAATTGGACAAGTTAAGTTTATGTTTTGATTCATTTTCTTAAAGTCATTATCAAGCTTTGTATTCTGCTTAGTCATAGTTTAGGTTTGATTCTATTTCAGTATTTGCATTTTCATTTTCCATTTGTCATCAACCAATTAGGCTCCACTCTGTTTTTAACCAGTAGCTTCTTTCCACTAGCTTTTTAGTCATTTTCCTTGTGAACATAAAAACCATCAAAAGACCAAAAACATCATAAATCATCATAAAAGACCAAAAACATCATAAAACACTAAACACAACACATTAAGAGACAAACACCTAGGCACATACAGTGCACTTCACTTCAGCAGTTTACCAACCCTGGTTGACAATTAAATGAACTCAATTTAGGAGACTAGGTTGAGCACAAACATTTTGGCGCCGTTGCCGGGGAAGTGAAAGCTAGGTAACCTTTGTTTCTTAACTCCCAAAAACAATTATATGTGTAGAGAGAGGGACTCAAGGGGTAGATTCATAAGCAGCAGAAGCAGAAATTTGATTCCTAGAACACCACTTGTTTCACCTAGACCAAGAGCTAGTACACCTTCAACTCAGACCCACATTCCATCCTTTACTGATCCTGGACTTCTAGAAGATCTAAGGTCAGATATTCCATTAGAGAAACCTTCCATTTCATCCACTGAACCTGCCTTAGAAGAAGATCTAAAGACTCCTGTTAGGGACACAAACCTTTCCACTTCCATAGGAGAGTCAACCATGGCAGAAGAAGGGGGAGGAGGAGTCTTTAATGGAGAACATACATTATTTGGAGGTAGAGGAGAAGGAGGTAGAGGGGCAGATGGAGGAAGAGGTAGAAGAGAAATTGGAAGCTCTTTTGGGTTCCCTATAATTGATGAAGAAACCACTACAACCATGAAAAACATTTCACCCTCTGTCTTTCCAAACTTCTATGGACTTAAAACTAAAGATCCTGAAACCTTCCTATTTGAATTTGAAGTTCTGTGTAGAACTTATGACTACTTACAAGATTCTCAAAAACTGAAACCATTTCCTTCAACATTGAAAGGAGCAGCATTGAAGTGGTTTATGAGTTTGATCAACAGTTCTATTAGGACATGGGAAGACATGAAACAAGCATTTCTAGAGAGGTATTTGGATTATTGTATGTCGGTCAATCATAAGGAAGAAGTGTTTAAGATGTTACAAAAAGAAGATGAAAACTTGGAAGATTTGTTGGAGAGATTTCATTACAACCTCAAAAGAGCAAAAATGGAAAACCTAGATCAAGACACCTTAAAAGCTCTTTTGTTGAAAACAATTAGGGATGAATGGTTGGATATCCTTAACATGATGGGAAAAGGGAATATATCAAAGCTCACATTACCTGAAATATCTGAGTTATGTATCAACCTTTCAAGAGGGAAATCTAAAACTGTAAAAGGTCCAAGAGATCCTGCTCTTGCAAGGGAAAGTAAGTCTGCTTCTGGGACAGTAAGTAGATCAAAAATAGGACATATGCTTGATGATTTCAAATCTGACATCTTAGGGAGTCTTAGTGAACAAATAGACACCCTTAAGATACAAAACAAGCAAAAAGCTGAATCTGATGCCTTGGCATTTTTTTGTCCCAAATGTAGAAAAAAACATGCCTTGAGAGAGTGTCCATTGGATGTAAAAGTTGTAGAGACCTGTGTCATTTGTTCTGAAAAACATGTGACCAAGAATTTCCCTTCTCTTCCTGGTATCAAAGTTGTCTTTCAGGAGGAAACTCCTACAGATTCCACAGAATCTCTTAATTTTGTCTCTAGAAGACCTTGGCAGGGACCTACTCAAACACAAGGATTCCATCATCAAATGTATAATCAACCTCCACCTTGGAATTCTTGGCAGCAACCTTGGCCTCAATTTCAAAATCAATCTCAAGCTTGGGCACAAGGAGCACAAAATCCCTTTGGAAGATACTCTCAGTATTATCAGTATCCACCATCCTATCCACCATACCCACATTTTTATCCTCAAAATCCTCAACAAAATTTTCAACAAAATTCTCAACAACATCATCAAAACCTACCACATCAAAATCAACCACTTCCATTACCATTCCCTCAAAAATCAAATCAATTGCCTGCTCAACCCATACCAAACCCCAATAATAAAAATCCTCAGAACACATACATGATAGAAGGCAAAAAGTTTCCAACTTATTTAATTACTCCTTTAGACCTTAGTGATGTTCAACTTAGGTCTGGAAGAATGCTTGAAAAGAGGAAACCTTCTGTGATCATACAAGAACAAGATAACTCTGAGGAAGACTCTCTACGGGTGAATAAAAGTCTTGAGGGAGACACATCTTTTCAAGACCCAAACACTGAAAAATTAAAGCAAAAAGATCCAATAATTTCAACTCCTGTATTAGAGCAACCATCCACATCTACTTCTATACCCCCCTTTCCAGAAAGATTACAAATTGATAGAGGTGTAGAAAAACAAATTATGGTGCCCAATTATGATTTCCTAGATGAGCTGAGAAATGTTTGCATTAAAATTCCATTATTACAAGCCATCAAGGAAATTCCAATTTTAGCCAAAACAATAAAGGATTTGAGCATGAAGAAAACAAGAAAAAGAATAAGAGAAACAAATAAAATTCAACTGGCAGGAAAAATAGCAGACATTATGATGGGTAAGATTGCTATTCCAAAGTATCTTGACCTAGGAAATCCAGTTGTTAAAATTCACATCAATGGAATTGAAATCCAAAACACACTCATTGATTTAGGAGCAGCAATCAATATCATGAGTAGAAAAATCATGGATAAAATGAAACTTCCTAATCTTCTCTTTACACCCACATTATTACAATTAGCAGACAGATCTATGATCAAACCTGATGGGGTAATAGAAGACATTCCAGTGTCCCTAGATTCTTGGGAGTACCCTATGGATTTCATGATCCTAACTCCTAAGAATAATCTAGGAGGCCATCCTGTTATATTAGGAAGACCTTGGTTGGCTACAGCTGATGCTTTTATTAGTTGTAGGTCCGGTGATATGTATATCTCTGATGGTAGTTAAACTAAGAAATTCACTTTATATCCTCCAGCTAGGACAATTACAGATCTAGATGACACTCAATGGATAGAGGATGAAGAAGATTTACAACCACTCTTCACAATTTCAGAAATTAGTGAAGATAATCAAATTCTGAATACTCTAGAAAACTTTGAATCCTCTCCGTAACACAAATATGAATCATTTCAAGAGGGATCCAATATTGAGTTTTTGTCATCTAGGCAGATGTCTCTTCATTCTATGGACAAATTTGGCAGCTCTACAAGTGAAATTTTTCCAGGCAAAACTTTGAACATAAACAAGAACCTAGAAAATCTCAACAAGAAGAGTTAGTCAAAGTATTACAGAGACATTCTTCTGCATATGCATGGGAATACACTGACATGAAAGGGATAAGCCCCAAGAATTGCACTCATCACATCTATATAGAGGAAAATTGCAAACCAATCAGACAACCTCAAAGATGGATGAATCCAAATCTTAGGGAGATTGTTAAAGAAGAATTGCAAAAATTGTTAAATGTTAACTTCATCTATCCTATTTCAGATAGTCAGTGGGTTTCTCCTTTGGTAATTGTGCCAAAGAAAAATGGTAAATGGAGGGTATGTGTTGACTACTGGGAATTAAACAAAGCTACTCTTAAAGACCATTTTCCCTTACCTTTCATAGATCAAGTGTTAGATACATTAGTTGGAATATGGTAAATGGAGGGTATGTGTTGACTACCGGGAACTAAACAAAGTTACTCTTAAAGAACATTTTCCCTTACCTTTCATAGATCAAGTGTTAGATACATTAGCTGGAAAAAAGTACTTCTCATTCCTAGATGGGTTTAGTGGTTACAATCAAATCCAAGTAGCACTTGAAGAACAAGACAAAACCACATTTACCTGTCCTTGGGGTACCTATGCTTACCGAGTATTGCCATTTGGATTATGCAATGCACCTGCAACATTCCAAAGGGCAGTATTAGGAATTTTTTCAGATCTAATACATGATTGTGTAGAGGTATACATGGATGATTTCACAGTTTATGGAAACACTTTTGAAGAAGCTTTAGAAAAATTGGAAAAAGTTTTAAAGAGATGTCAGGAAGAAAATATTTCACTTAGTCATGAGAAATGTTTCATGATGTTTACTGAAGGTATTGTTTTGGGCCATCACATTTCAGGGGATGGGATTAGAGTTGATGAGTCAAAATTTGAAGTCATCTCTAACTTATCTATTCCAAGTTGTCAAAAAGATGTTAGGATTTTTCTAGGATTTACAGGATATTATCGGAGATTTATAGAAAACTTCACTAAGATATCATCTCCACTCTTCAAATTACTTACCAAAGATTGTGAATTCAAGTGGAATTCTGATTGCCAGTTAGCCTTTGAGACCCTAAAAACCAAAATTTCTGAAGCACCTATATTAAGGGGACCTAACTGGAAGTTACCTTTTCATATCTCAACAGATGCTTCTGATACAGCTCTAGGAGAAGTATTGGGACAAAAAGACCTGATTCCTTATGCCATCTACTATACCAGTAAAAATTTGACTCCTGCAGAGTTAAACTATACTGTAACTGAAAAAGAGTTTTTAGCTGTTGTTCATGCCATAAACAAATTTAGACACTATATAACAGGCTATGAAACTTTTGTTCACACTGATCATTCTGCAATTAGATACTTAATGAAAAAATCAATTACTAATGGCAGAGTCATAAGATGGTTATTAATTTTACAAGAATTCAACATTACCATTCTAGATAGGCCTGGAAAACAAAACACAGTAGCCGATTTCCTATCTAGACTCCAAAACATCAAAGATGACACTCCAGTTGAAGATCAATTTCCCGACGAATATCATTTTGCAATTTCTACTCAAACTCCTTCGTTTGCTGACATTGCTAATTATTTAGTTTCAAGAAAGTTTCCTTCAATAATGAATGCAAGAGATAAAAGAAAAATAATTTATGACAGTGAAAAATATTCATGGGTTGCTAATGAGTTGTACAAGACAGGTCCAGATTTGATCATTAGGAGATGTGTTCGTGAAGATGAGATGCCTGAGATTCTCAAAGCATGTCATGATGAACCTTGTGGTGGACACTTTGCTGATAAGAGGACAGCCTATAAGATCCGTAATTTAGGATATTATTGGCCATCCTTGTTTAAAGATGCTAAAGAGTATGTCAAAAGGTGTGACAGTTGCCAAAGGGTAGGGAAACCTTCTCCTTCAGGTGAGATTCCATTACAACCTCAGGTACATATTGAACCTTTTGAAAAATGGGCCTTGGATTTTGTAGGACCTATTAGAACTCCATCAAGACAAAAGAGATATATATTAGTTTGTACTGATTATGTTACCAAATGGGTAGAGGCCAAGCCATTACTTTTTTCTAATGAAGCATCTGTAGTTACTTTTCTTTTTGAGGATATTTTTACTCGTTTTGGTGTCCCAAGGGAAATTGTTACAGATCAAGGAGCTCAATTTACATCAAGGCTAGTGGAACAAATGATGGAGAGATACAAAATCAGGCATAGAAAATCTACTCCTTATCATCCACAAGAAAATGGTCAAGTGTAATCTACTAATAAGGTGATTGAAGGAATCTTAACAAAGACTGTTCATTTACATAGAAGAGATTGGGTAGATAGGCTTCCTGAAGCCTTGTGGGTTTATAGAACTACATGGAGAAACACAACAGACCATACTCCTTATGAACTTGTTTATGGAAAGCAAGTTTTGTTCCCCATAGAGTTCCAAATTCAAACTTTCAAAATGGCAGTTCAGCTAGGACTTGATTTGACGGAGGCACAAAAGCATAGACTGGAGCAGATTAATGAATTGGATGAGATCAGACAAGATGCAGTTCAGAAAACAAGTCTAGTCCAACAGCAAAGGACTAGATGGCATGATAAGTACATCAAAGAGAAGAAATTCAAAGAAGGTGACTGGGCTCTCTTGTTTGATTTAAAATTCAAGGATTTTCAAGGTAAATTTCAAACACATTGGCTAGGGCCATATGAAATTGTTGAAATTTTTGACAATGGAGCAGTAAAAATCAGGACAATAGATGAAGAAGAGGTCATTTTTCTTGTGAATGGTCATAGATTGAAGCTGTATCACAAACCACTCTCAAGAGAATAATTTGTCAAGAAGTTCCAGGAAAACAGTGATGTGAAGTTAATGAAGAAGAATCTTTCTTCTTCATCAACTTGATTGAATTTTCTGAAGCATTTCTTTTGAAAAAAAAAAAAAAGGTATAAACATGAAAACCAATCATTGATTGGCATGTTTATACATAAAAGATAGGGTGAAAATCAGAGTCTTTCTGACACTCTAACTTTTCCCATTTTGTTTTTGCAAGCAGCTGTTACAAAATCATAAGTTCAGATCCATTGTACTTATGATCCATTTCATTTCATTTCATTCCATTCACTTATCCATCCATACTCCATTTCATTCATTCATTCATACTTCACTTCATTCCATATATCATTCATCTCATTCCATACTTCATCCACCTCATTTCCATATCAAAATTTAAAGTTTAATGTTTTTCTGCAAATGAATAACACATGTCATGGATTGAAGGACATTTCCTATATTCTTCCACTTCATTTCATAAATTGAATCCATTCCATTTCATCATCCACTTCATACATATCATGTCTCATCATCCATCTTCATTCATGCCATATAACATTTCACTTATATTCCAAATCACTCCATTCCATGATTAAAATTATCTACAGGTAAATTCTGTAGCTAAACAGACATTCTACAGCTGATCAAACTTTCCGCAGCCAGACAATCATTCCGCAGCTACAGATCCTGAAGGCACTAATCAGCAGACATTTGAATTGCAGCAAAATGGTCCAGTATATCCATAAACAAGCAAAATTAAGAGGAATTATGAGGACTCACAAAATAATGGTTTCCAGAGGAGAACCAAGTATATGAAGACCACAAAAAGCAGATGAAAAGAAAAGGTAACAAGTTTTGATTATAATGGCATATCATAAACTTTAATATAGTTTTAGTTATGAATCATTCGGAAAAGTTGTTTTGATTATTTTTATTGATCATGTCAAATATACCCTCCACAAACTTTGGATAAAATTTTTTCATTTCAAATTCTATACCCGACCATCATTTAAGCGGTTAAAAAGGCTGAAGTGTTTGATTTCCTCACGTCACCCAGCCAAATCATTTAATGATGATTTTTTTTTTCTGTTGTAAAAATCTCCGCAGTCTTTTCACTCATTAATTTGTTTTCTTCACCTCACTTCATTAACTCATTTCGTAACTACCTCCATCACTCCATTCCGTAGCCAGCCCTTCATCATTTCATTTCGCAAAACAGAGATATCCCTATCACCGTGAGCAGAGATTGAAGCATTATCACCGTGAAGCAGAGGTATATCAGTGTGGAATTTGAAGCATTGTCACCGAGAAGCAGAGGTATATCAGTGTGGAATTTGAAGCCATTGTCACCGAGAAGCAGAGATATATCAGTTTGAAGATTGAAGCACTATCTCCGTGAACCAGAGGTATATCAATTTGAAGGTTGAAGTTATTGTTTTTGTGAGCAGAAAGAGTACTAATCTGAAGATTGAAGAAGGAATTATGGGACTTATTGTAAGAACTGAACCAGTGGGCACAAAATACCTGGAAGGATTCCCTCAAAGTAGAGAAATGTTGCAACAGGTAGGATGGCTACAATTTCTTGAGAAATTTAATGGCTTCCACAAAGAAGTCACTAAAACATTTGCAAGGTCATTTAAGGGAGCCGAGGTTGAAATTGGAGATGTTAAATTCACTATCACATATGGTTTTATTGCAGAAGCAACATGATTTCTTAGACATGGAGAGAGATGGTTTAAAAACAGAGAATTTCACAATGAATCATGGAAGAAAATCCTAAAATCACCAGGTATGGATGTCACTGTGTTTAAAAAGGGAATTCCAAGTTCTGCATTAAAAAATAAATGGAGAAACATATTGCTTATTCTACAAAACTTTATCACATGTGAAGGTAGATATGGCACATTTTATGTTTACCATATTAGATTGATAATGCATTTTCTGGAGGAAGAGCTAAATTTTCCCTATTTCTTGCTTCAAAGTTTGAAAAAGATGGCTTCTTGTGTTCAAAGGAGAGTCCAATTCCTAGAGACAACTCTATACCATCATGGCTTAGTTAATATTTTAATTGAACACCATTTAGCCAAAACAAAAGATACTTGGGATAATTTCTTGGAAAGAAACCACTTTGAGGAACCAAAAGAGCCCTCACCTGAACATCAGCCTACAAGGAGAAGAAGAAAATGGAGAGCCTCTAAAATTGAAATTGACAAAACAGTACAGGAAAGTAGTGAGGAAATAATCTCTGAGAAGTTGAATCAAATTAAGAGACAACTTAAGAAAGAAAGGGTAATCAAGAAATCTGCCACAGAAAAAGGAGAGGGATCATCCTAGCTAAGAAGAAGCCATAGACTCAGGGGGAAACTAAGGAAAACACAGATCAAACAAACAAGGGTGATAAATATAGAAGATGAGGAAACATCTATTGAAGATGTTGAAGAAGATTTTAATGAAGAAACCCCTGAAATTGACCCTGCTTAGCAAGAAGTTTATGACTGTGTTGAAACATTGGAAAGGAAAGCTTCAGAGAGTAGAGATAGAACCCCTAGTCCTCCACTGTCCGAAATAAATGTGTTAAGAAGGGATAGGTATGAACTGGAAATACTTAATAGACACATCAAAAATGAGAATGATATTCTGAAGGAACAAGTCAAACTCAAAACCAGTATGAACTCAACCTTATCTCTACAAATGGACAAAGTGGAAAAGGCTAATGAAAAGTTGAAAAAGAGGAACAAGAAGCTAATCAGGGAACTTATCAACTTAAGGTTCAAACTTTTCATCAGAAAACCCAGAAGACCTTTAGCTTCCAGGCAAATAAAAAGGAGAGGATTAGATGTTCTTGCAGAAGTCTCTGAGTTTATGGAATAAATTGCATGAGGACATGGAAGAAGACAGCAGTGGGGGTATGTTGAGCCCCAAGATTGTGCTTTATTTCATCTTACTTTACCTCATTTTCCTTTTTCCATTGTTATCCCAGACCCAAATGATCAATGAAATTAGTTAAAATTACTTTTAGAATGATTAACATGGCTAACTTGCTAAGTTTTGTGATTTTGTCATTGTAATGCATTTTGACCGGAACTAGCTACAGAATGCAGAAATTCCATAGCTAACTGGCAATTCTGCAGCTGTCTTCACGTTCAAGCATGCTCTAGGTGTCCTCTCAATAAAAGCCACACATGGGTATATTCCACATTATGTCCTCATTGTTCGTTGCTCACCATGAAGACTGAACCGAATTTTGGACGTGGTTTTGGTACGTGGGAACTCATTTAAGGAGGCAGACTTCTAATAGGAATGTCCTAGTCCAGATGTTCTTTGTTCCTTTATGCTGCCATCTTTAGAGTCCTAGTACAATTTTGATAAGGAAAGACAATGATCCTCTTATTGTTACAAGTTCTGTTATGTAGATTGGTTATAAAAGCACTCGAAAAACCTAGACACAGCTCTAGATTTTGCTTAGATTTCATGTATTGACTGCTATATTTCTGAAGACCGAGACTACTCTATTTCAAGTTATTTTTCCTTTAATGAAGAAGAAAGCATTGCTTTGAACGCGTTGAGTTGATTTGGAGTTAGATTTCAGCTGGTGGTAGAGGGCCCTTGCCTCCTGCACGGCTTTACTTTCGTAATTTAGATAAGTATCTTAGTTGTTTTCACGTTTTTGAAGTTTGAGTTCATAGTAAATTTCATTAGCCACTATAATTATACTTGTTCTAAGAAACTCTTCCAAAAGAAGAAACTCTTCCAAAAGAAGAAACTCTTCCAAAAGATCATGATAATGAATGGGAAATGGCTGTAGTGTTGTAGGATTTATTTGTAATTTCTTTTGTTCATTATCACAGTTGAACTTATACTAAGCAAACTCTTCCAAAAAATCATTATGATGTCTAAGGCATGACTGTGATACTGAATGTTTCAGTTGTTTGCTTGCACTAAGTAGCATAGCTGATCTTACTCTTAAAACGCTCTTCCAAAATACCATAATGATGGGTAGGAGATAGCTGTGATGTCTTAGTTTTTAAATTTCTATCAGTGTTTATGTTTGCATTTGCACTGAATTGTACAGCCAAGATTTTTCTAAGAAGCTCTTCCAAAATACCATTCATGATGGACAAAACAGGTTGTAGAATCCCATAGATTAATGCATGATAACTTAGTTAGGGTACTCCGGAGTCAAATTGCATTCAATTCATGCTCTGTTATTTTGTTTTAAGTTTGATAATGGCTTGTTAGTTCAACACTGTTTCTTTTAGACTAGTGACATTTTAGTTCAGTTTTAGCTTAGCTCATTGTATTTACATTCCACAATTAGTTGTCATCCACTGCATATTAGATTACATCAGTTGTTAAAATTAACAAAACAGCCTTCATTATTTACAAAACCTCTTCTTGTTCCAAATCTATAATTGATTCATAACCATATGAACAGAAGACAGTATCATTTCAAGGCCTGAAGTACTTTTGCAACTTCTTTACCACTTCATAAACAAAGCCTTTCCTCAAAAGACTACTTTAAAAAGAAATCTATAACTCTTGAGTAAGGTTTAATGATGTTAAACTAAGTTGCAGAATAGAGTTAGGAACTAGTCTTAGAGTAGAGATATTATGATGGTACCAATGTTTTCCTCCAAATATGTTTCAACAAATCTTTAATCATGGATAAAATGTTGCATCATTATAAGCTAGCTGTTTAATTGTTTAGTTAGGAGAATTTGTATACTTAGCTGACCATTTCTCAAGCTCTCCCAAAATACCTTTGATGAAAGAAATGGACAAGTTAAGTTTATGTTTTGATTCATTTCCTTAAAGTCATTATCAAGCTTTTTATTCTGCTTAGTCATAGTTTAGGTTTGCTTCTGTTTTAGTATTTGCATTTTCATTTGTCATTTGTCATCAACCAATTAGGCTTCACTCTGTTTTTAACTAGTAGCTTCTTTCCACTAGCTTTCTAGTCATTTTCCTTGTGAACATAAAAACCATCAAAAGACCAAAAACATCATAAAACATTAAACACAACGCATTAAGAGACAAACACCTAGGCACATACAGTGCACTTCACTTCAGCAGTTTACCAACCCTGGTTGACAATTAAATGAACTCAATTTAGGAGACTAAGTTGAGCACAAACAAGGGTAACTTATAATGATGACCTACTACCCTCAACCTCAGCTTCTGACACAAAAATTGACAACCTAGTGAAGGTGATGGAGAGGATGCTTGAAAATATCAATTTAAATGAGAGACTGCCACCAAGAGAACCTCAAAACAATCAAAACAAAAATAGAAATCAGAATTATAGAAGAGAAAACAATCAAGACAAGCAAAAGGAAAGCGACCAACAAATTAGACCTCCCTTCCAATAGAACTATGTAGATCAATATGAGGAAGATAGGGAGTTGGAAAGGTTGGAAGAATCTCATGTAAACTTGATTGGATCAGACAGTGAGGATGATTTTTTCCTCACTGAGGAAGAACAAGGTTTCTTCTCTTATGATCAAAATACAAACAGCTATGAAGATTCTGATGACTATAGATTGGGTTTTGAAAATGCAATAATGGAGGTACACAAACAGTATGATATTAGGAGCAAGGGAAGCATAGATAATTCAAAGGATAAGAACACTAGAACTGTTGTCAAGAAAAACGTAGAAAACCATCCCAAAAATAAAGCAGAGAAAACCAACATTTCGGCCAAGAAACCAGACTTAAACGAAGACAAAAGTGTCCAGCCAAATGTTGAACAGAGTACCCATAGCACTTCAGCTAGTAGTCCTAACAAAACTATCCCAATTACTAGTCCAAACAAGGTTCAAAAAATCAAAGTTGCTGAAAGGAATTCAATTGAAAAGGCAGATGTAAATATCAACAAGTCAATTATTCCTTTCAGCCTTGAGGGAGAAATTGCTAAGATGAAAATTTCCATTCCCCTAACTAAACTAGTAACCCAAGAAGTGTAAAAAAACCAAGCTTTGAAAGCTTTGAACTTAGGAAGTGATACTGACACCTTGAACTTGACAGATGAAAAACCTGAGTTGTTGCTTGGTCTAGAAGTTGAAGGAAAATACCAAGAAGGGGTTTTCCCTCCCTTCTATGTCAGCCTGAACATACACAAGAAAATTTTACACAATGCCATGTTAGATTTAGGAGCTTCACACAATCTAATGCCCAAGGTGGTAATGGAAAGCTTAGGCTTAGAGATTACTAGACCATACAAAGATTTGTATTCCTTTGACTCGAGAAGAGTCAAATGTTTGGGTTTAATTAAAGATTTATGTGTTAATCTAGCTCAAATCCCTGCTAAGAGTCTAGTAATGGATATAGTTGTAGCTGACATTCCCCCTAAGTATGGCATGCTCTTATCAAGATCTTGGGGAGCCAAACTTTAGGGAAGCCTTCAAATGGACATGTCTTATGCCACCATCCCTATTTTCAACCAAAACAGAAGACTATATAGGGAATCTCACATGAAGTACATGGTGAGCAACATAGACAAACCAAACAACAATACAATATATTATATTCAATCAAGTTTATATTCCTTTGTCTTATGTAACAAAAATGAAATCACCCAACCAGATAAGGAAAACATGTACCCAATCAGTTCACCAGAACAATCAAAACTTTCCTTCAATCAAATTCAAAACATTGACAATCAACATCAACAAGAAACTGAAAATGAGGCAAATATACTTTGGACAATAAAATTTGATGGATCCTGTAACAAAACAACTGTAGGGGTAGGTGTTTGGATTCAAAATATGAATCAAAGTTTTTCATACAAATTGGATTTCCCATGCACTAACAATATCGTTGAGTATGAAGCCCTCCTCCTAGGCTTAAAATTTATTAAACAATTAGAAGCCCAAAAGATATCGATCTTAGGGGATTCTGAACTTATCATAAAACAAATTAAAGGAGAATACTCAGCTAGAAATCCAAGGCTTAGGGAATATCGAAATGCTGCCCTTGATCTATTGAAAAACTTTGAAAAATATGAACTCATTTTCATCCTTAGAACACTAAATCATCTAGAAAATGAACTCGCCTTCAATGCTAAAAACTACCAAATACCTAAGATAAATGAACAAATTTGTGTAAAGGTAAAACATAGGCCCACTGTTCCTGATAACGAAGATCACTGGCAAGTGTTTGAATCTGACAAACACATAGATGATTTCTTGAAATCAGAAAACAATTTCAGCATACCGATATTGGAAACCAACCATAAAGAAAATTGTTTGTCTATTGAACAAATACCAGAAGTTGAAATGAAATATTCTGTTGATATAAATCATTATGAGAATCCTTTTGAAGCAGATATAACCGACAACGCAGACCAAGAAGACTTGGAAGTATTACAATGCAAAAATGATAAAATCCCAAGAGGTCTCACACCTTTAGAACACCTGTTTGATTTTAACGATGTAGCCAAAGAATTGAGAATGGAGCCTGTGGAAAAAAATGTAGAAGAGCATAACATAGGTAGTCTAGCAGAACCCAAGATGATCAAACTATCCAGCACTCTCCCAGCTCACATAAAAATGCAATACATAGAGCTGTTCAAAGAGTTTAAAGATGTGTTTTCTTGGGGATACAAATACCTGAAATCATATGATACCAACATCATCCAGCACAAGATCCCCTTGAAGGAAAATCAAAAGCCTTTTAAACAAAAAATAAGAAGAATAAACCCTCTCTTACTACCTTTATTTAAGGAAAAAATTGAAAAAATGCATGATGTTGGGATCATAGTACCCGTTAGATTTTCAGAGTGGGTATCAAACTTAGCTTCTGTTAGAAAGAAAATAGGGGAAATTAGGCTCTGTATTGACTTCAGAAATTTAAATAGAGCCTCCTTAAAAGACAACTACCCCTTACCCAAGATGGACCATATACTTCAAAGGGTAGTTGGGTCAAGATGGATTTCCCTCTTAGATGGGTTCTCGGGTTACAACCAGGTGTTAGTGCTCCCAAGTGATCAGATCAAAACCGCTTTTACCACACCTTGGGGCACCTTTATGTATGTAAAAATGATTTTCGGATTAATGAATGCAGGGGCCACTTTCCAAAGGGCCATGGAAATTGCCTTCTCTAAATATATTGGCTATTTCATAGTCATTTACCTTGATGACATAACCGTTTTCTCAAAAACCGATGAAGAACATTTGATTCACCTAAGAATTTTTTTTGAGAAATGTGGGAAATTTGGCTTGTCATTGAATCCCAAGAAGACACTCTTTGGTCTCCAAGAAGGTAAACTTCTTGGCCATATAATTTTAGAAGAGGGAATCAAAATAGACCCTACAAGGATAGATGGCATATTGCAGATCAGCCATCCAAGAAGCCTCAAAGAGTTGCAATATTTCATAGGAAAGATTAATTTTCTAAGGAGGTTTATTCCTAATCTTGTTGAGCTATTAAAAAAAATTACAAACATGCTTAAGAAAGATGTCGGGGTAAGATGGACTATACCAGCTAAAAAATCATTCGAATTGGTCAAACAATCTCTTACTCAAACACTGATCTTGATTAGTCCAGATTTTACCAAAGACTTTTACATCTTTTCTTTTGCATCTGAACATACAATAGCTGTAGTTTTACTTCAAAAAAATGATTTGGGGCAGGAAAAACCAATATCCTTCTTTAGTAGGGCCTTAAGAGATGCTCCTCTCAAATATAACATCATGGAGAAGCAAGCCTTAGCATTAGTGAAAGCTTTAAAAGACTTTAGGGTCTATATTTTACACTCTCACGTAATTTCTTTTGTTCCACATACTGTGGTCAAGGACATTCTAAGTCAAGACCCTGATGGTAAAAAGGGAAAATGGATTGCAACTATTCTTGAGTATGACTTAGAGATCAGGCCCACCAAACTAGTTAAAGGGCAAGGATTAGCAAAACTTATGGTTGAGTCTAACTTCCAAGCACTAGACATGAATATGGTAGATGTGCTGGAAGAAATAAAAGAATATACTGCTCCTTTTATTGAAGAAACATTTATGAATTCTCCTTGGTATGCTGACATTATTTATGTGCTTTTATATTTAAATTCCCCTCCTTCTCTGTCTAAAACTAAAGCTAGATTTTTGAAACAAAAGGCTTTGAGTTTTTGCATCTTAGATGGGGTGTTATATTGGAAAAATGTTGTTGGAATTTTTCTTAAATGTTTACTTTAAGATGATGTAGGGAAAATCATGCACGAGTTGCATGACGGAGAATGTGGAGGACACCTATAATGGAAGGCCACAGCAAACAAAATTCTTAGATCAGGTTACTATTGGCCTACCCTTTTCCCAAACACTTAGAAGTTGGTCATGTCTTGCCATAAGTGTCAAATATTTTATGGCAAGAGAAAAATTATTCCCTTACCCTTACATTCTATCAGAGTTGAGGCACCTTTTCAACAATGGGGGCTGGACTTCATTTGGGAAATCCACCCATCCTCCTCAACTCAACATAAGTGGATCCTCACAGCCACTAACTTCTTTACTAAGTGGATAGAAGCTATACCCTCCAGAAATGCCAATGACTCTGTCATTATTAAGTTTCTTGAAACAAATATCCTATATAGATTTGGTTGTCCCAGAAAAATCATAACAGACAATGCTTCTGCTTTTAAATCTAAAAATATGGTTGACTTCTGTTACAAATACCACATAACCTTGGGCCATTCCATTGCTTACTATCCCCAAGGAAATGGATTAACTGAATCTTCCAACAAGAGCCTCATCAATATCATTAAAAAACTGTTGGAACAAAATCAGAAATCATGGCACAGTAAAATGGTTCATTCCTTATGGGTTGATAGGCTAACTACAAAGAAATCAATAAATATGTCCCCCTATAAGCTAGTTTATGGCTTGGATGTAGTTTTTCCCACCTCGTTGGGAGTGGCAGTCATGAATCTCCTTCAAGAATGGCAGGTTGAAGAGAATGATATGTAGAGGAGAATCAATCAAACCATCCATTTGCAGCAGACTAGAGAAGAAGTTTATGAAAGAACACAATTAGTCCAAGAAAATATGAAAAATCTATTTGATAAGAGGACTAAGGCAAACAATTTCCAAACTGGAAATATTGTTCTTAAGTGGGATTCAAGGAGAGAAGAGAAGGGAAAACATGGAAAGTTTGAGAACTTGTGGAAAGGGCCCTATATTATTCATGCTGAGAGGGGTCACAATGCATTCTTCCTGAAAGAATTAAATGGAGAGGATCTATATGGAGGTCCTATTAATGGCAGGATGGTCAAGCATTACTTCTGCCAAGAGTCTTGAGTCTTAAAGAATTTCATTTTTTAATTGTAAATGTCATAGCATGAACATTGCATTCAAAGTTATAAAAATAAAAAAATACAAAAAGAAAGAAAAGAAATAAAAGAGGGCAAATTGTCAAAACAAGAAAGGTATAGCCCCATACCAAAAAAGAGAAACAAATCTTAAAGTGTGCAAGCTTAAATGCCACTTTTGAAAGACACACTCCTAGTTAGTCAAATAGCCCAATCTTGACTAATTAGCTTTAATTTTTCTGCTGATAGGATAGTGAATTTGATTTGCCAAATTGTTTAATATTGGCTTATCAGTGGATAGTTTAGGATAGAAATTAATGGTTCAAACATGCTCAAAATATGAACCTATGGTTTCACAGAGAGAATGAATCAAATCTCTTTTGAAATCTGAGTCAAAAGATGTAAAAATATGGTTCTAATCAGCTCAAAATCTGAGCTAGTGGATAAAGGAAAGATAGCTCAAAACAAAAGTCAAAACAGAGCTGTAAAAGGGTGAAGGAAGTGCTTTGAATTCCCAAATCTTAAGCCTTCCATTTTGTTTACATTTTTTGCAAAATAAATGACTATGTGCAGCTTGTTTTTATGCCATAGATCACAGCAAGTCAAAACAGCTTAATCTTGACTTGACTGTTTTTAAATTTATGTTGTAGAATTTAGAGAATAAAGTCTGTTGGACAATTTAATCCCAACAGAAAGTAGATTAGGTAGAGAATCATATGGGCTCAACTGTTCAATCTGAGTCCATGGAGAAATAAGGAATAGAAATAGATTATATTTCCTGCTTTCAAAAGAATAAAATGTTGAGAAAGAGCTTGCCAATACAAGTGCACTCTATTGAAGAAAAAATGTTAGATCAGTAGGATTGGGTAGGTAGAAAGTTGTATTGATGAAAATCCATTGTTTTTATCGCTGCTAATATGTTTTAAAGCAAGATCATCCCAGCAAAGGAAGGGCAGCCCAATGGATGAGGCACAGGTCAACCTCCCAGAGAATGCAAGTTTGAAGTTCTCAATGCCTTCAAGAAGGCACCATCCCCAAGTTGAGCCACTGTTAGCCACCTATAAAATTTGATTATAGAAAAAGGAAGCTAAAACTGTTTGAAGCCTTCAAGGAACAAATTTTATTGCTAAAAAGTGTTGGCTCTTGAAGACTCTTGAAGGCCTTATGCCTCTATCCAAATCTTCACTGATGTTCCTGTCTTGAAAAACTCTGAAAATCCTGCTGATTCCCAAGGAAGAATACTACTGCAAGCACCGTTGTCCTTTTCCCCCTTCTTCCAACACTAACCTCATCTTTGTTTTTCTTCTCCCATGAAATCATTCAGTTTCACATTTTCTCCCCTTTTCCCTTCATCAAAACCCCTTTGATAAGGTCTAAGACCCTTTCTTAGCCTTATCGAAACCCACCAACTCCTTTGAAAATCATTGAAAAATGCCTAAAAATCACATTTTCATATTATGGACTTAAGCCCCCTTGGGCTAAGTCTTTAGCCCTCCCCTCCGTACGCCCTGGTGCTGGAACTGAGCGCCAGCCTTCCAAGTGCTTATCGTGTTGCCCAATTGCGATTAGCCCCTCCTCTTTAACCCCCAGTAATATTATCTTCCATGCGCCCAAAGACCCCACAGTCGGGCGCCAAGCCACATTGTAAATTAATATTTTAAAACCTTCATTTATATAAATTTGACCTTTTTTATTATGTCCTAAGGTTTTCCGTCGATCCAAGTTCAAATAAATCTCCACCGTCGATCTGATCTGCAAATCGACGACGCGCAATCCGTCGCCCGGTGGTCCCCGCCATCCACTCACCGTTGCAAAACCACACGATATCCATCTCACCGATTTTGAGAGCGGGGAAGTATTTTTCATTTTGCAGCGATTCCATAAACTGCTTGACGTGTGGCCTGAGCACTGTTCACAAACCCGCCATCCATCGCGTGTTAAAGATCGGACATGGACCCGGCGCGATATTGACGTCCACCGTCTGATCTGAGGCCTCTCGTCGGATGGTGATCGCTCATCAAATAAGCCCGACGGTTAACCGAGATATGGTGCAGTAATTAAAGCATCTCCATCATCATTCTGATCTGTAGATCGACGTCCCACGATTCATCGCCCTGATTCCTCCACTTTGACTTTTTTCCTCCGCTCCTGACCGTCGATCTCTGCACAATCGACAGCTCCAATTCAATTTCTTTTTTTGCCTTTCCTTTGAATTCCTATGATAAATCTCGACTGTTGGATGATGCCATACAATGACCATGCTTCCTCCACATGCCTTCTAAATAAGTAAACCTACACATGCATGGATTTTATAATATTTGTTCGTTTTTTGCAAGGTTTAATGGTTTTTTCACTATGTCTGAAGAAATTTCAGAAGCAGAGGGTGACGATCCTCCAACCTTTGATCCATCAAAGAAAATCATTTGCAGATTTCAATTTCACGTTTCTTCAGTGATTCATGAGGCATTGATGCCATATCACCCCTTTGCATCCCTACACACCAGCAAAAAACACAGTAAATCAAGCACAGTCAGAGAAGTATCAGTGCCGAAGACAAAATATATCAGGAAAAAAAATTGAAGATAGATCTATAGGGATTACCACTAAAAATGGATTATCAGAAGCCTAAAACATGGTTTAAAGAATATCGTGAGTTTTTATATCAGACAGAAAGCATACGCTGCCATATCATAGGGTAATTAAATTCCTAGCCATCGCAGAGCCACCTGCAGCCTCAAAGCAATCAAAAGAAGGTCGAAGTTATTACCAGACCAGGAGGTTTTTTGCATCAATACAGTTGAACAGTTATTTCAACCAAAGGAACTTATTGTCAACTGTCAGCAGAAGTTATTACAAGGATAAAAAGGAGCCTTGAAGTCAACAAATTCTTTCCAGCAAACCTAATAGTTAATGTAAATGATTTTATACAGAGGACACCTATGTAAGTTGCTTCATTGAACCCCCAAAGACCAAGAAGCCATTTAAGTCTGTATTAATTATTTTTAGATATATTTATCAGATTCCACCTCCTATTTCTTCTATAAATACTACTGCAGAAGAAGAGTTGGGTTGGTTCATCACTAGTTGTAATATTGGAACTCTCTGAAATAATACATAGTCTGCTGAAGTTGAAGAAGAAATTGAAGTCTTGAAGCCTTGATGATGTTGTTGCATGTTTGTTATTGTGAAGGCTCTATCATTGGGTCCATTAGCTTGGCTGTTAGTGAAGTATTCTGAATTGCTTTATGTTTTCCCCTGTTTTCATTATGTTCCATAATTTCTTACTACATTAGGTTGAAAGTTTTAGGCTAAGAAATGACTCCTGGAAGCACCTTAGACCTGTTCACCCTTCACTGTTTCATGTTTTCTTCTTCTGGAGTATTTTAGAGTCTTTAATCTCTCTCTTTAGTCTTCATGCCTATTTATTTCCTTAATAGTTTGAATAGTTGGTTTCAGCATGATTTATGGTTTTCCCTGCTTGACTGTTTCCACTTAAAAACTGCTATTGAAGTCCCCCTTTGAAGTTTTCTATTTACAGTGAGCCAAGGAGGTATGTTCTGATCTTGCCCTTTTTCCTTACTTAAAAATTTGTCTCAAAGGTCTTTATATTTGTAATCATATATTTGTTAGGCATTCCCTCTTATATGACTGCAATTATCAGTGAATCTTTTATGCTTTCTAAGTCATTTGAAATAAAATATTTGAGGAAATAGGGTGTTCCCCGAATATTAGATTTCATTTTAAAAAGTTGTTTTGAAATAATTGTTTTCTTAAATGTGTGATTTGTAGAATTCATGGTTATCCCTGTCTATCAAAAAGCTCTTTATTGTTCATATTGTGTTTTCAAATTCCCTTTTTTTGAGAATTAAACTTCTCTTTCCAAATTATTGATGTCGATTTAATTCCAAAAACCAAAGGATCCTGTGGCCAAGTTAGATTTTCCCTCTGATATCCCATATCCATTGATAAGTATGTTATGACCTCTTTTTGACTCCATTGCCCAATGAACCAGATGTTTCTCCATTCTATATATCTTTCCTAGGTCTTTCACATTCTGCTGTATCAATCCAACCAAACAAACAAACAAACATCTTCACTTAATAACTAGTCCAAGCACACAAGATAAACGTTTGCAAACAAACATTTGAGATATCCCTCTCTGAGAACAGGAGGACTAAATCCTGTAACTCTAAAGATTGGTTCTGATGTTGCCTTGTCTTTTGATTTTCCAAACTATCAAAACACAGGACACCAACACAACACAAAATCCCTCTCAAGGAAAACCAAAAACCATTCAAACAGAAGCTACGCAGAATTAACCTTGTTCAGTTGCCTTTGGTTGAGAAGGAGATTAAGAAAATGTATGAAGCTAGTATTATTGTCCCGATTAGATATTCTGAGTGGGTGTCTAATCTGGTGTCAGTTACGAAGAAAACATGAGAGATCAGGCTTTGTATAGACTTTAGAGACTTAAACAAAGCTTCATTGAAAGACAACTACCCTTTACCTAAGATGGATCATATTTTACAAAGGGTGGTAGGGTCTAGAATAATTTCTTTTCTTGATGGCTACTTAGGGTACAATCAGATTTTAGTCCACCCTGATGATCAATTAAAGACAACGTTTACTACAACGTGTATGTGAAAATTCCCTTTGGTCTAATGAATGCTGGAGCAACTTTTCAGAGAGCCATGGACATAGCATTCTCAGAAGAATTGGGCTACTTCATCATTATATACTTTGATGATGTCACTGTGTTTTAAAAAACAGATGAAGAGCACTTAGAGCATTTAAGAAAAGTTTTCGAGAAATGCAGAAAGTTTGGGATATATTTAAACCCTAAGAAGACACTATTCGGTCTCCAAGAAAGTAAACTTCTTGGGCACATTATTTCTGAAGAGGGTATTAAGATAGATCCAAAGAGGATTGAGGCCATATTTCAAATCTCTCATCCCAAAAACATCAAGGAGTTGCAATCTTTCATTGGAAAGATTAAATTTTTGAGAAGGTTCATCCCCAACTTGGCTGAGCTCCTTAGGAATATAACAAACATGTTGAAGAAGGAGAAAGGGGTAAAATGGACCTTGGAATAAAAGAAGTCCTTTGAGATGGTGAAGCATGCGTTAACCAAAACACCGGTTCTAATAAGTCCTGATTTTTCAAAAGATTTTTATATTTTTTCATTTGCATCAGAATACACAATAACTACTGTCCTTTTACAGAAAACCCACAAGGACAAGAACAACCTATTGCATTATTTATCAAGGCATTGAGAGATGCTCCTTTGAAGTATAACATTATGGAAAAGCAAGCTTTTGCTTTGGTTAAAGCTTTGAAAGACTTCAGAGTATACATCTTTCACTCACACATCATTGTAGAAATTTGCTGAATAATGAAGTTTATTTCATCGCGATTAACTGATCATACATCAATTCGAATTGCATGCATAACACATAATCGCTTCTACCATTAATCGTCACATGCGGAATAAAAAACAAAGCGACAGAACATCAATTCACACACATAGAACGCAACATGTATGGGAAAGCTTATAGCTGAAAACGAGCTATATGTATCATATAATGGATGAGAAACATTCAGCAATACATAATACAATACTCCTCACAGTACTCGCGTACTATCTCATATGCTGAACACAAAACTAGCTAGATCCGAAACTAGTCACGGGTTCAAATCCGCCGGCTTTCCGCTTTGCCTCTATACCGTGCAATCCAAAAGTGAATATAGGCGGAAATGGAATTCGAATTCACTTGGATTGGTACAGACGCAATCATCATTGGCATCATCATCCCACGCGGTGTGCAAATCTCATGCACAAGCTAATGTACAAGCCGTTGTCGGCCTCACCCTTTCATCTACCTCTTTCACCGGTCTTTCAACTGAGCCTGTCCATGCACCGATTTAAGCCCGATGTGTTATTTTAGTTGAATAATAAGTTACAATCGAGTGAATTAAATAATATTTAATTCACCCAACTCATCTCCAGAGCAGTAAATACTGTAGTTAAAGCTGATCACAACTAGTTCCAACTAGTTAGCAGGAACCTACCACAATCTCCATTAACTCCTCAATCAACTCCACCAAAACTACGCCACATGAGTCTGGCTCGAAGTCAACCATGCAATAGCTCCAACTAACTCATAGGAAATTCGAATTTCCTTATGTCGAGCTGCATGCCCCACCTTCGGGGTCAAAGCTGAAGTGCTCCAAGAGAAGTAAAGTCCCGTTGTTTATAGTCTAAATATTATTAAGGGTAAATAATATTTGACTTCCATATTTTTTAGGAGAGGCTGAGCCTAAAAAATAGCCCGTGACCTAAAAATATGAATCTCATCTATTTTTACCAACATGTCGCATACTTCAATAATCTCCAGCTAGAATCCCCGAATCATGCTCCGTATGTCTAAAAATAGACATAGTCTAAAAAATAGATTTCGACAAAAAATCACATGTGTGGTCCCCACCTAGTTTAGTGTGATCACTTTCCAACTAGGATCAGTGAAAGATGTTTCGGGATGCCTCCCTTCAATCGTTTCTTGCTGCCATTTTCAGCACTCCCTCTCAACGAGAAAGGACGGTTGTCTTTGCATCGACTATGCAACTCCATGCGTCGCGCGCGGCCTTCACTGAGCGCCATGCGACTCCATGCATGCAACATGCGGCTCCATGCGTCGCCATGCACCCTTTGCATGTGCCATGCAAACTCATGCATGCACCATGCGCATGCCTCGTGCCATGCACTTTGCAAGCGCCGTGCAACTCCCATGCATCACGCACTCACGCAACCTCCTGCAGCCGAATAGGCTCCAAAACAACTCAATCCGCCTTGATGCATCTGGCATCTATCATCGAAAGTCTTCGACCTCGCCTTTGGAAAGTGCAGCCTGCACATCGTGCATCGGGAACCACTGCTTGTCGTTGAACTCTTGCACCCATGCACTCTCTTGCATTTGCCGTGCTCAACTCTGATCCGCGCTCCGCATGCCAGGCACTGTCACTTTGATCCGCCTTTTGCGCATCACTCCCAACCGATCTTGCTACTGTACCATCAAGGCCGTGGGCACCTCGTAGCCAAAGCCCAACCCATGAGATCCACACCATCTCATGAATACGCCTGCAAAATCTCCTCATGGGATTACTCATGCATGTCGCCCCACCTCATACCTTTGTAGTGGTATAGCCGCATGCACTCCCTCACACTCGCGTCCGGCATGAAATTTCTCTGCATGAGTGGTCTCTTCCACTCCATGATCCTCTTGTGGCTCGCTCCACATCCCGAGAGTTCACTCTCACCCGCCATCGCAAAACCCGCTCCCTCTCCAAGCTTCAATTGCATGGTCTTCCTCCCACTTCCCAACAAGAGGAGGCTCCCGTGAGACATCCCATCTACTTCACTACGCAGAGATTCTTTGCTCGAATCCCCAGCCTATCGGCTTGTCCCCGTTGCCTTCGTGCCGAAGGAGACACCTGCCTGCTTCTCTAAAGACAACTTCATACCCTTTATCCTCTAACATTGCAAGCTGAGATCAACTCTTTGTTAGACCTGGTACATGCGATACATCTTGTAAAAGAATGAGTTTAGTGACTCCTCCGAAAGGTTATGGTACCACTGCCGGTCGCATTGTATCGTCCACCGATACGCAACTCAACACGCATCCGGACGACCTTTGCCACACAGAGTCACTGAAAAGATTTGCATCTCCCGCGTCATGTGAAAAGGAGAGCGCCACTATGCTCAGTGTACTCACACTGGGATCCCAATGCACTAGACAACATGCATGCGATCAGTATGGAGAGTCCGAAGCTCAAATTGTGAGCGCAAGAGCCTCATCGAGCTGCGATCCACCGGCCCGTCGCTCTTCTTCTTCTTCTTGGGAAATTCGTGGCGTAATGTCCATTATCGCGCGATGAAAACACTTCACTTTGGACATGTCATCACGCTCTTTACCATCCGCACCGGGATTGAGAAGCCTTCTCCTTGCTCCTTCCCCTTCCTTGCTTTGGGTCACCCAAAGCGCGGTCTTTCTTCATCGCCCTCCCGCTCGACCGAAGAACCATCTCCGGTATTTCGCCGATCTCTTGCACGAGATCGGACTCACGCCTTTCCCATCCCGGAGCAACTTTTCCCGGACCATTGACACTATCTTGATATGCATGCCAACTCTTCGGCAAACTAAGAAGTGCCAAACTCGCGCATCCTCATCCACCACCGTCACACCAACACTTCCCCGCAGCTCATCCCGACATCGTGAACCTCGTGGAGGTACTTCGGCATACTTTTCTTCTCACACTTGATGTTCCCGAGTCTATCTTTGAGCGCCAGGCTCTTCCTCTCGATCGCTCTTGCTTTGGTACAAATCCGTCGAGGCTTTCCACATGAAATATGGAGAGGCCTTCCCGTGTAAAGCCTGGATACAATGTGATCCTTTACACCCTCCAACGGGATCCTTCGACATTTTGCTTCGTTTCTTTCGCCATGCTTCCACAACATCAGCATCATTAGAAGTAGGGCTTTGGAATCTCTTTCTCCACCGAATTCCAACGAGCCCACTGATCATCTAATACAGACCTCCATGCGGTCCTTCCATGCAACATAGTCGAACTGCCTTCCAAGGCATATTCTAGTCGCTCTTACCGATGAAAGACATTTTCACCGCGGCACGAAGAACACAAATCTCGCAAACTCGAATTTCACCACCAGTCGATAACTCACGTCAGCCGATCTACACTTGAGAGCTAATTATTCTCCAAACTAGAGATTGGATCTGCATGGCATTCGCTCGGATCTCACCTTACAAAGAAGGATGAATATTCCGAGGCTATCCGGCTCGCATGCAAGCTCCGTCCGAGGAGATAATAAACAATCACCGTAATAGATCTCGACGATTAATTTAAGCTCCCGATACCATGTAGAAATTTTCTGAATAATGAGGTTTATTCGCCTACGATTAACTGACCATACATCAATTCGAATTGCATGCATAACACATAATCGCTTCTACCATTAATCGTCACATGCTGAATAAAAAACAAAGCGTGACGAACATCAATTCACACACATAGAGCGCAAAGCATGTATGGGGAAAGCTTATAGCTGGAAAACCCCCCGAGATATATGTATCATATAATGGATGAGAAACATTCAGCGATACATAATACAATACTCCTCACAAGTACCTCCGACTACTATCTCATATGCTGAACACAAAAGCAGCTGGAGTCCGAAACTAGTCACGAGGTTCAGAATCCCATCGCCACTCCTCTGCTACTGCCTCCTACTGCAAATCCAAAAAGTGAATATAGCTGAATGTAGAATTCAGATTCACTTAGCTGGTCTGTAGCCGCAATCATCGTGGCATCATCATCCCACTCGATTGTGCAAATCTCATGCACAACCAATGTACAAGCCGTTGTCAGTCTCACCCTTTCATCTACCTCTTTCCTCGGTCTTTCACTTTGAGCTCGTCCATGCGATGAGTTAACCGATGTGCTATTTTAGTTGAATAATAAGTTAATAATCAGTGAATTAAATAATATTTAATTCACCCAACTCATCTCCATTAGGTAATCCGTAGTTAAAATGATCACAACTAGTTCAACTTTAGTTAACCGGAACTGCAGTCTCCATTAACTCCTCGATCGAACTCCACCAAAACTCTCGCACTTACATGAGTCTAACCGAAGTCAACCATGCAATAGCTCAACTCAAATCATAGGAAATTCTAATTTCCTTATGTCACTCGCATGCCCACACCTCCTAGAGGTCAAAGCGAAGTGCTCGAGAGAGTAAAGCTCGTTGTTTATAGTCTAAATATTATTAAGGGTAAATAATATTTGACTTCCATGTCCTAAGGAGAGGGCGGGCGTCTAAAAATAGCCTCGTGACCTAAAAATGTGAATCTCATCTATTTTTACCACCATGTCAGCATACTTCAAGAATCTCCAACTAGAATCGAGTCATGCTCCGTGTGTCTAAAAATAGACATAGTCTAAAAATAGATTTCTGACAAAAATCACATGTGTGGTCCCCACCTAGTTTAGGTGATCACTTTCCAACTAGGATCAGGAAAGATGTTTCAGGAGGCCTCCTTCACTGTTTCTTGTTGCCATTTTCAACAATCATTGCCTTTTTCCCAAATTCAGTTGTGAAAGACATTCTAGCACAGGACCCAGATGGTAAGAGAGGTAAGTGGATTGTTGTTATTCTTGAATATGATTTAGAGATAAAACCCACTAAACTCATCAAAGGCCAAGGTCTAGCTAGATTGATGGCTGAATCCAATTTTTAAGTTCTTGATATTAATATGATAAATGCTTTAGATGAACAAGAGGAAATCTCAACTCCCATTGCTGAAAACCATTTTATGAATTCCCCTTGGTATGCTGATAATCTTTATGTTTTGCTTAATTTGAATACACCTCCTGGTTTGACAAAAACAAAGGCAAGGTTTCTAAAGTTAAATGCTGTAAACTATTGCATTATAGATAAATGTCTTTATTGGAAAAATGCAAGTGGTATATTGCTTAAATTTTTTCCTGAGTTTGATGCAGAGAAGGTTAAGCACGAATTCCATGAAGGAGAGTGTGGAGGCCACTTATGCTGGAAGACAACAACCAACAAAATCATGAGGGCTAGTTTCTATTAGCCTACTCTTTTTCTTGATGTACACAAGATGATAATTTATTGTCATAAATGTCAACTTTTTGAAGGTAAAAGAAAGATGCTACCCCTTCCTCTGCATCCAATCACTGTTGAAGCTCCATTCCAGCAGTGGGACTTGAATTCATAGGATAAATCTATCCACCATCTTTTGCTCAGCATAGATGGATTCTCACTGCCACAGACTACTTCACTAAATGGATAGAAGCCATCCCTTGTAGGAAGGCCAATGATTCTGTTATTATAAAATTCATCGAGACTAATATTATCTCTAGATTTGGCTGCCCTACCATGATCATCACTGATAAAGCAACAGCATTTGGATCGAAGAAGATGGTTGAATTATTTCACAAGTATCAGATAACATTGGGTCATTCTACTGCCTATTACCCTCAAGTTAATGGACTCGTGGAATCCTCAAACAAGAGTTTGGTGAACATAATCAAGAAGTTTTTAGAGGACAACAAAAAGTCTTGGCACACAAAGCTTGTGCATGCACTTTGGGCTGACAGACTAACATTGAAGAAATCCATTGGCATGTCACTCTACCAGCTTGTGTATGGCACTGATGTAATTTTTCCAACCAGCCTTGGTGTGCCAGTTATGAAGTTGATTCAAGAGTTTTAGTCTGAAGATAATGACATGATCAGAAGGATAAATCAGACCATTCATATTTAGCAAACCAGGGAGGAGGTTTATGACAAAGCAATAGAGAAGCAAGACAATATTAAAAAGATTTTTGACAGAAGAACAAAGGCCAGTAATTTCAATGTTGGGGACAAAGTTTTAAAGTGGGACTCAAGGAGGGAAGACAAGGGCAAGCATGGAAAATTTTACAACTTATGGATTGGCCCTTACTTCATTCATTCAGCTCCTGGTAACAAGACCTATTTCTTGCAAGAGTTGAATGGAGCTGAACTGTTTTGGGGTCATGTCAATGGTAGGATGCTTAAGCATTACTTCTCTTGATCTATGTCATGTTTTGAACACATTTTTATCTTTTTTCTCATTATAAATATTTCATCCACCATTGCATTCAAAGTTAGAAAGATCAAAAATACAAAAACATTGAAAGAAAGAAAAGAGGGCAGATTGATAAAACAATAAAGGTACAGCCCCATACCAAAAAAGAGAAACAAATCTGAAAGTGTGCAAGCTTAAATTCCACTCCTAAAGAACACACTTCTAATTAGTCATACAACATAATCTTGACTAATTAGTTTTAAACTTACTGATGATAGGATAGTGAATTTGATTTGCCAAACTGTTTAATCTTGGCTTATCAGTAGGTAGATTAGGCTAGAAATTAAAAGTTCAAACATGCTGAAAATCTGAACCTAAGTTTTCAAGCAAGAATGACTCAAATCTGTTTATTTCTTGATTCAAGAACAAAGGTAAAAACTGGTTCAATTCAGCTCGAAATCTGAACCAGTCAACAAAGGAAAAATAGCTCATACAAAAGCAAAAACAGAGCTGAAAAAGATGAAGGAAGTGCTTTGAATTTTCACCTCTTAAGCCTTCCTTTTGATTTAATTTTCTGCAAAATAATATCTATGTGCAACTTTTTTTTTATGCCATGAATCAGCAACAAGTTAGAATGTTCAATCCTAACTTGTATGCTTTTAAATTTCTGTTTTAGAAATTAGTGAATAAAAATATGTTAAACTGTTTAATCCTAACAAATTGGTAGATTAGGTAGAGAAATATATGGACTCAAATGTTTAATCTGAGTTCATGGAGAAATAAGGAGTAGAATTATATTAGTTTTATGCTTTCAAAAGAATAAAATGTTGTAAAAAGAGTTTTCCAATCCAAGTGCACTATAATGAAGAAAGAATGTTAGATCAGTAGGATTGGGTAGATACAAATCTTGTTGATGAAGATCCATTGTTTTTTCATGGCTGCTAACATTTTCAGAGCAAAAGAAGATTATCCAAGTAAAGAAAAGCAGCCCAATGGATAAGGCATTGATCAACCTCCCAGATAATGCAAGTCTGAAGTTCTTGATGCCTTCAAGAAGGCACCATCCCCAAGTGGAGCCACTGTTAGCCACTGTTGTGTAGATTAATCTGTCTTGCGGACAAGACCGATCTCTCTAGTACTAAAAGTAACTAGCAACAAACAACCAATTATACTAATCTCTCTCTAAGCATACAAGATTCATAAAAATGTTATATAGGTGTAAGGCCTACCTTATGTCCAGCGCTTGCTTGATCTCGTTGAAGTCCTTCCCGTGCACTTGAAAGAACGTTCCTCATAAATCTGCAGTCACAAACAAGCAAAAAGATTACATAGCACCTGTATAGACATTATTATAAATCATACTCATCATAATGATCAAGTAATTTATGAAATAAACCATGAATAGACAGTTTAATGAGAGAAATGAGTATATTTGTATTAACTTCAAATAAAGAAAACCTTTACAACCTATGCCTTGATGTCGTGCAGGTCCTCTTGGGGTCTGAAGCAGTAATCTCTTCTACTTTGACAAGTATTGCACTCTTTGAACCAAGACGGATAGAGGTGAGTGATTTAACCTCACAGAAAGTCTTAGTTAACTACGTCTGAATCTCAACAGCATTTAACTTCAAATATCTTAAATCTTGAACTCCCTTTGAGGCTACCCAAGGCCTCTTTTTATAGTGAAAAGAGGAGGTTTTCTGTTCCAAATATGAAGGGATAGAATCCTCCTTCAAAGGGATTAGCTCCTTACATCAAGGGGTTAGCTCCATCAAGTGAGGGATGCATGAACCTTTTAAAAGCGTATCCATTCCCGAAAATTCCCATCTAGAATCTTCTAGAATTCATCTGAAATCAACCTTTTATCTTTACTTTCTCGCCTTTTTGAGTTTTACAGAGGTCCTCACCCATAACACAAAGAACGTGTGGTATGGTTACGCAGGCAAGCTGAACTTTAGGTGCGGGACCGCAGGCAATGAATAGAGAAAGTGCGATACCAATGTTTAGGGGATTTTTAGGAACTTTTCTCTGATTTTGAAAGCTTGACATGAGGAGCTGATATGTTAGACTTGCAAAAGGAGGAAGTATGAGTAATAATGAGCTCATACTCATAGAAAAATGTCAGGATGATAGTTTTTAGTGTAACAAATTGCCCCCTAAAGTGAAAAGTTTGGAATAGATGAAGCTGAAGTCTGTCATATATGAAGAGTGCAGTACTTTATCATTTCAAAGATCATCCTGTGGACACCCCAGTCGGAACCTGTAAAAACATTCAATGCAAATATATACATATATATGTCATCACTGAGGTAGGCATTCCCATACTCAGATTAAAACTAACTAGAAACTAACTCAAATCGTTCTGATACAGGAATGATTTTAATATTACATCAATAGCGTAGACATAATATGGATGCAGCCATCTGTAATCAATATTCTACTGTATAATAATAAAATTCCTCGCAGCCTGGATGGTGGAAACTAGATCCAGGGTCTTGATTTCCGCATCTCGAACTAGTACGATTCTATCCATGTGAATAAATGTGTTGAAGTCGAACATGGTAGAAACCACTTGATTACCAGTCAATGATGTGAACTGTTAACAAGTGTGAGAGAAACCACCAGTAATTTCAATGGCTCTCAAAGTACTCAGTACAATCCATGAAATGTGAATGAATGAGCTGAAGTCGAACATGTCACAGAATCATTCGATCAAAGGTCAATGATGAAACCTGTCATCGAAGGCGAGAAACCTGCCATTGAGGCATGCAGATTTCAAGGTACTGACAATTTCTTGATCAAATTCCTAGATGATGTGCTGATGTCGATAGAAAGTGATCTGTCGTAGGCAAGCCCACAACAAGAAATCATAGATCAAGTTTTGAAAATATATTGGCAAGGACTGACTCAGGGATGGTCAATAATGGATGACATATATTTTGCAGATGAATGGTTTATTTGAACTGTCCTCTTGAACACATAACGACACTGCAGATGGCTTGGTGATAGTTGACCCAAAGCTAATACCCAGAAACTGGCTGAAGACTTTCAATGTGGTTTGATTAACTGTTAGGCAAAGGATTTCCCAACCTAGGTGAATGAAAGTGTCGTGTTCAAGAGTTGGTTGACTGAATTTTTGAAAAATTTAAAATATCTCAAACACGCCCATTTCTCTCTTTTTCCCCCACCATTTCTGGCAAGTACCTCTTTAGTTTTGACAAGCTTGAGGAGGATAAAATTTGCTTGATTATAAGCTCATCCTTCGGATGAGTCCAAATTAGTTTAAAATTCGAACCCTAAGAAGGAGTGGTTCGTTCCTGTTGAAAATTAAATAGGTCCTTTACTGTTAAGTTTTAACGAGTCCAGTATAGGAGAAACTCGGTGTTTTTCAGTTTGATGGAGTCAGAAGAAAAACTTAAGAAAACTCCGTGGGTGTACTTTTTCGTAAATTTAGTCTCTCGAGCCCGAAAAGGATAAAATAATGTGGGAGAGAAATCTATTGACCGTAATTAGTCAACGTATACCTTTTTCGTAAATAGTCCATTTCAGTCCGTAAAATGGGTAAACTTATACTGAAGGGGCGACTGTTCATTTACTTTAACGAGTTCGAATAGTCAAGTACTCGACAATCTTTTCATGTTTAGAGAGTCTGAAAAAGGGCTTAAAAGAGAACTCCATGGTTTCGCTTTTTCTGTAAGTTTGAATGAGTTCGAAAAAGGGATAAAAATGTACTCATATGGCCGACTTTCAATTTAATTTACGAGCAGGAAAAGACGGAAAGAACTCGGCATTTTATATGTTTTACGAGAATGAAAAATAGAAAAATGATCTCGGGATTTTCATGAGTTTAACGAGTCTTGAAAATAACCAAAATTGACTCCAATGTTTCGCTTTTTCGTAAAATTTTTGAAAGAGTCCGAAAAAGTGATAAAAGTATGCTCTTTGTTGAAAAATGATCAATTCTCCTGAAAAATCTAGTTTCTGCACAAAAACTTGAAACATTACACATACCTGTTTAAGATAAGTAAAAATGCTTTCAAAAATACCCTTTTTAAAGTGAAAAATAAATAAATTAAAAATTCATCCATTTGAAAAAACTTATAAAAAGGACTTTTTCAATTTCATTTTTACCGTTCAGTTCCAGAGTGAAAAGTAAAAAGCTTTTGGGTAAGAAAGTTCCTGTGAAGATTCTGGAAAATCCGTCCGTTGGAATCGAGAACCGTTAGTCCCAGGTAATCCAAAACCTCTCAATCTTGTTTTTCATCCGTTTCAAATTTGTTTTAAGGCTTTAGTTTGCATTTTTTAGGCAAAAAATGGTTTAAAAGTTCGCCCGCGGGGTCCGCAGGTGGGACACACGTTACCTGCGGACCCCGACTTTTTCCTCTAAGGAAAAAGTCGTGGGTTCCACACCCGGCACACATTACGCGTGCAGATCTACGCACTATGTACAAAGCGTAGGTGCGGTACCCGCGTGGTTGATTTTAAAACATTCATTTCTCATTTGTTTGCCAAAAAATTTCAAATAAGACTGTTCTAACTTGCCTTTTTATGTATTGTAGGATTGACAAGATGTTGATCTGGTGATAACGTGAGCACGAGGAAGTGGATGAAGCCATAATACTTCATTTTCCCACACAACAGACATTAAAAGCATGTGGTTTGTACAAATTTTGGGCCATCTCAGGCATGAGGGCACAAGTAGAACTCTTGACATGGTTGGTGAACAGATGGAATGTGCAAGACCAGTGCTTCTTCATTGGTGGCCACCGGCTCAAAATTGAGCTGGAGGATATATATTTCTTGACTGGTTTGTCCAAGAGGGGCAAACAAGTTTCTTTGTTTGGGACTAGGTCAGGTGGACAGTCTGTCGCTAGTCTCCAATTAGAATTCTGCAATGACCAGGCAAATCCTCGGGACAAACGGATTGACATAAAACACATCATCCGTCCTGAATTGAAATTTATTTCTTTTACTGTTACCAAACTGTGTGGGAGTGTTGCGCTTCATGTAGCTACTGATTCCCAAATGCGTATTGCCGTGGACTGTTTTCGCGACACCATCTTTAACTGGTGTGAAGCTGTGTTGGCTAATGTAAAAGGCCAACTAACCAGAGAAAAAAATGGGAAATTGAATAACTTTGGATACGGATCCATCGTTGTTTCTTTTGCTCTAGATAGGATCCCCATGTTAGCTCCACAGAGTATTTTTGTTGATGCCGGTCGACTTTGAGAACCGAGGATGGTTCGTTGGTCCGCATTGATGGCTCGTCATGCTATTGAGGGTACTGAGATTGTCCGATTTCCTCCTTCATATTTTCGTTGGCTAGATCGCCATCTTTTTGTGATAGAGGATTTTCCATACGTCGGGATAGATTTCCGCGGCGACCGAGAGATGGTTCTCCCAGCAGGGGAACAGTGGGATGAGTCAGGTATAATCATTTTTCAACGTTTGCTAAATTCTATTTTTTTTCTTTAATTTTTTATCGTCTTTGAAAACTAATAACCAAATTTTTTTTGAAAAAAGATGTGGGTCCACAAAGACCAGCCCATCTCCAACCTTACAAGAGAAGACAACCAGTTGCGGCCGCACCAGCCCAGCAGGCCAATCAGCGGAGATTTTGACTGATTTATAGCATCATCTAGAGCGTTTGACTCTAGATATTCTAGAGACGAGCATAGATGACATTTCTCTCAGGCTAGAGAGATATGTGATTGGAGTTCCAGGACCTTTTAGGAGGTTCCTATGCAGGGTAGCTCGGGCAGTGGTTTCTTATCGTGATCACCATCAATGATGGGATGATCGTGTAGACTCATATTTTTTACTTTTATATTATCATTTTTGCTGATCATAAGGTGTTTCCAACCTATGATCGAAGACGATATATATTTTTTGAAAACACTCCTATACTATGATATATCACTATTTGCCGGCTATCTGTGTACATATGTGAATGTTGTTTGTTTTAATGCTTTTGATTATTGCAAATGTCTATTTATCATACTAGAAGCAATTGAATCTGCTAATGTATTTAAATGTCTTGGAATATGCTGATATTCAATGTAATCAAATTCACGTTCCAAGAGACGAACTCTAAAAAAAAACCATAATAACACTGGATTTCTAATGGTATAAACCCTGTTAAGTTGTAATACAACAAGTTCAGAATCCAACCTTATAATCAAACTCCGAATTCCAAATGATATGGATTTAGACAATAACTCAATCACTGCACTATACTCGACAATGTTATTTGTTGTTTGACCAAGGCTTACCCCATGCATGGATACTAACTCGTCAGAGGGTGAATAGATAACCCAAGTTGCGAAAGAAATGTTCCGTGTACTACGACAAGCACCATCAGCAAAACCAATGTAGGTTTGAAGAGACGTCGACATCTGCAATATCAAGATTAAAACTCAGATAAGCAGGAATGGTGATAAAAACACACTCTCTAAACTAGGCACACTTTTCTAATCTAAAACACACCAACAGTAAAGAAATCTAAACTAACAAAATCTCCACACCATATTTAAGCATAATATCGCTTTAGATAGAGCCCATTTCTGGGTTTATCCAAAGGAACACCGTCAAAATCTATCAACTCATAAGCCCCTTTTGCTAACTTTCGTTTAACAATGTAAGGACCATGCCACATAGGCACGAATTTCCCAGCTCCTAGCTTGTCGTTAGCTTGATCATAAAGTAAAACTAGGTCTCCTTCTGAAAAATTTCGAGGGGTCACACTTCTATCATACTGAGCTTTTATCCTTTTAACATGAGCTTCGTTTGCTATTGCAGCATTTTGTCGATTCTCATCTAATTGGGCTAAGTACAAGAAACGTTTCTCCTCTTCAGACGTAGTTGGAAGTAATTCTACGACCAATTTTAGTGACGGTATTTCGCATTCAATCGGCAACACAACTTCCAAACCATAAACCAGTTGAAAAGGAGTGAAACCCGTTGATGTTTTGACTGAGGTTCGATATGCCCAAAGTGCTGAAAATAACATGGAATGCCAATTCGTCTTATGAATACCAATGATTCGTTTGATCATGGTGACTAAAACTTTGTTAATGGCTTCAACCAGATCATTGGCTTGTGGATAATACAGAGTGGAACTATCATGGCGCAAGCCAAGCTGGTCTGTCAGTTCAGTCATCATGACATTCCGAAAATGACTTCCATGATCCGTAATAATAGCTTGAGGAACACCGAACCTAGCAATTATGTGATTAAATACGAAATTTGCAGCAGTCTTGCCATCAGCTGAAAATGTAGGCATCGCCTTGGCCCATTTTGTAAAATAATCTACTGCTAAGATAATATAGGCATGCCCCCCGGCCGAGTGAGGGTTACATGTAATAAAATCGATACCCCATTTCGCGAAAGGACCAACAACGATTATAGGGTGAAGAGGAGCGGGTGGCGCGCACATTTTTCGATCAAAAATTTGACAGTTGTGGCATTTTTGAACCGCATAAATACAATCTTTGAACAATGTTGGCCAGAAATAACCTACACGCAATATCTTTTGGGCTGTGGAATACCCAGACATATGAATGCCACATGCTCCAGAATGGCAGTCATTTAACACCTTTTCAGCTTCTTCATGAGTTAGACAACGTCGGAAAACATAATCCGCCCCACGACGATAAAGTGTATCACCAATGATATTATACTGTTGGGATTGGAAGCATATTTTCCGTCGCTGAGTTCGTGAGATGTCAGGCCGAAAATATTGGGTTTGGAGATAAACAATAATATCTCCATACCGAGGATCAAGTGTACTGATGAGAAACAAAGATTCGTCCGCAATGGACTCTTCTGCCACTGTTTCAGTATCAGTAGAGGGGAAATCGCACATCAGTTCCGCAAATACCAAAGATTTCTTTGCCTTGGATTTTTCAAATTCCAAGTCAAATTCCTACAGGATAACTATCCATCTGGAATATTTGCCCCCTAGCAATTTTTTGGTCAAAATATACATCATAGGGTTGCAATTAGAAATTACTGTGGTTTTACGTAACAAGATGTAATGTCTAAAACGTTGGACAGCTTGAACAGCTGCCAAGGCCAATTTCTCCACATGTGTGTATTTGATTTCAGTCAGATGCAGATTCCGACTAAGATAATAAATCACATGTTCATTGTGAGATTCATCTTCCTGAACTAGTACCAACCCAATGGTGGAATGTGAAGCAGCGAGGTAAAAAATGTAATCTTGGTTGTAGTTGGGAGGATGTAGTAACAGTGCATGGGTCAATGTGTGTTTAATTGCATCAAAAGATCGATTAGCGATCTCGTCCCAAAAGAATGGAATGTTCTATTTCAACAACCGGGTAAAACCATTTGTAAGCTCGGCATAGTTAGGAATAAACCTACGTAAAAAGTTTGCTTTCCCCTGCAAACTTTGGAGTTGGCGTAAAGTCGAAGGAGGAGGTAATTTAACAATGGCTTCGACCTTCGATGGATCGACGCGAATGCCTGCTTTTGAGACAACAAATCTCATTAATCGACCTGATTCTACGCAGAAAACACATTTAGGCGGATTCAGCCTTATCCGATAATGCCTACATCTCATAAAACTTGCTCGTAAATGAGTGAGATGGTCAGCCCTACGTAATGAATGAGCAGGTAAATCATCAAGATATGGCTGAATAATGTGCTTAATGTCATGAAATGCATAAGACATAGCCCGTTGAAAAGTTGCTCCAACGTTTTTTAATCCAAAAGGTAGTTTACAATAAGCAAACGTTCCCCACGGAAAAATAAAAGTTGTTTTCCGTTGATCAGCAGGGAGTATGTTTATCTGATTGTAGCCGGAAAATCCATCCATGAAGGAAAAAAATTCACTGCCAGCACAATCATCAATTATTTGATTGATATAGGGAGTTGGATAATTGTCTTTTGGACACGCTCGATTAATATCCCTATAATCGATACATACTCTTATCGTTCCTTGTTTTTTAGTTACAGGAACAATATTCGATACCCAATCCGTTAAGGGAATTGGATAAATGAATCCTGCGCGAAGTAATTTTTCAACTTCTGCTTTTATAGCAGCAGCTTTTCTAGGATGAATTTGACGTAATCGTTGACGAATAGGTTTAGCATCCGGGTAAGTCTTAATCTTATGAACAACGATCGATGGATCAATTCCTGGCATTTCTTCATAAGACCAGGCAAACACGTCACGGAATTCTTGAAATAGGGCTTTATAAGCTTTAATTTCATCTTCAGTACAACAAGCACCTATATGAATGTTTTCAATTATTCCTGGTTTTACTGAAATGTCAATGGGAACCGTTCGAGATATATTTTCCAAATTTAACTCAGAATCAGGATTTTGCAAAGGATTCTGCGGTTCTTTAACATATTCAGCAGTAAAAATTGAAGCGAAATCATCTTCAAAATGATCTAGCTCAGGTAAAAATGAAGATCGATGATGTAGATCTTCCCATGGTAAATCATCAACAGACAAAAACTCACGAATTTTCTCATCTGTATGAACAAGTTCAGGAAATATCGTTGTAACTAAACTAGATATAGAAAGTGATTCCTCATGGATCCCATTCATTGGATCAGTTTCAGTTGAAGAGGGGTTGGAAAGTGACTGTACAGCCTGATACGTAATTTCAAATGGACTCAAAGGCATCATGCCATCAAATGAATCAATCTTGGATTCGGAATGTACGATCCAAGGATCATCAAACATAACAATTTCTGACAAAATCATGTGAATATTTGCAGTAGAAGGCGATACGTTTGGAGGAGGAAAGGAAAAATTTCCTAGTAAACCATAATCTTTAATCAAACCCACCCCAACATCCTTATAAGGGATAGCCGTTTTACCAACATGCTGGATTGTTTCTGAAGAGGCTGGGTCGGATGAGAAATAAGTTAACTGATCTATTGTCATGATCTTTCCTTGATATGGAAATTTTATAAGTCGAAAGACCGAAGAAACAACAACAGTCATAGCATAGGACCAACTACGGCCCAGAAGAAGGTTGTAATGTAGAGGGGCATCAACCACTTCCACATCTAGATTAACGATTTTACCTTCGACCCCTATGGGTAAATCCTGCAAAATACCAAAAGGTTGAAAACCTCGACCATCAAAAGCCTTTAGAATCATCGGAGATTGGTTAAGTGTAGGAGAACCAAGCGATTTCCAACACTGAATCGACATAATACACGTTGAAGCTCCCTCATCAATCACAGTCCGAAAAATTGGTATGTTTTTTACTAACACTGGAATCTGGAAAGCCATTTGATGAGGTAGGCGAGGTGTACTATTTTCTAAATCGAAGATTATAAGGTTAGAATCCTGAAGATCGACAGCTCCTATGGCAGACAATAATAATTTACGCTATGCTGGACATGATTGCAACACTTCCAAAGCCGACATTGCTGAAGGAGAAACAACTAAGTCTTCAACAATGTTGTAATTCTGAGCAGCTCTCGCATGTGGATTGAAAGCTGATTTACGAAGAACACCTTTAGTAGGCGGTTTGATTATTAAGTCTGGATTTTGTTTCTCGATCTGTAACGGACCAGAAACAGGAGCAGGTGTAGTTGATGTGTTTGCATTAGAAGATTCTTCTTATTTACCATCAACAGGATTCTTAGAACCGTAATCTTGCGATCGCGTCGCAACCCTTACATGAGACATCATCATAATAGGCTCTTCTAAAGTAGTCGAGGAAGAACCAATCATCTTACTATCTTGAATTGGAAAAGGATCCTTCAAGACAGCAGGTTGTTGCGATCCTTTAACGAATTTGGTAACTTCAGCTCGATATGGACATTCTTTCGTGAAACGATCTTGTTCACAAATGAAACAAGGATAGCGAGGTTTACGTTTTTTGTCATTGGATTCATCTTTATCAGTTTTCTCTTTCGAATTCTTTTTGTTTTTATTCTTCCCTTTTTTTTTACCACCGAATTTTGATTTGGTCGTAGATGTCTCTACGACATGAATATCGGCAGAAACTTCGGGGGAAGATTCTCCTTTCGGGGAATTTGGTAAAGTTATAATAGGAGAAGAATTCTTTGAAGATTTCTTCTTTCTTTTAGAATTGAATGTACCAATCATACCGTCAACGGCATGAGACCCTGAAGGAGCAGTAGCTATTTGACCTTGTTTTGGAAGATCGGGAATTTTCTCATGTAAAGTACCTGACTGTGTATATACAAGGTCAAGGTACTGAGCTTGGGAAATTACTTGCTCTTCAGTAACAACACCAGCCTTGGATACATCTTCAGTGATCTTGGGTAACAATGATTTAACAGACCATTCTGCCAAAATTTGATCCGGAATATAAACTTTCACCAAACGCCTCCTACGTCACCATTCATGAATATGATCAAAAATATATGTGGACGTAGATTGTTTTAGCGAAGTTAATAATTTCGTGCCATTGTCGTATCTGACAGGCAACTAAAAATGAGTCAAGAAAGCAGTTGCTAACTGACTAAAGTTATGAAACGAGCCTCGTGGCAACTCAATGTACCATTTGGCTGCAAAACCTATGAGAGTTCTTTGAAAAAGATGTACACGAATCGAATCATCAATAATTGAATTAGATGCACACCAAAGGTGATAAGTCATAACATGATTCGATGGATCCTCTCCTGAATTACCTTCGAATTTTGGTATATCACTGGGCAACTTATGAGGCATTGGCGGCCAATTTTGATAATAAAAATGGGATCATTCGTAAGGCGCGTCAAATCAGGTAAGTCCAAAGTTGCGATAAACGGTAATTGACGGTTAGGGTCACGAAAACCTTGAGAAGCCAAAGCAGATCCACGAGGTGGATACCCAGGATAACTAGGAATAGGATTTGCATTAGGTATTGTGTAACCTCCTGGAAAACCAGGATGAACCGGACCATACTGAGGTTGTTGATAAGTATAAGCAGGGTACGGTTGATACTGATAGCTTGGGTTCTGTACATAGGGACCGAATTGCGGCTGTCCCTGATACGGTTGATACGTAAATTGAGTTTGACTTGTAACATTTGTACTTGTACCAGTTTGTCCTACAGGCATCTGAACTGTAGTCTGAATGGAAGGTCCTGAATGAGGTACAAAGACTTGAGGGATTTGCACGGATACAGGGATAGAAGAAGTCAGTGCTACAGATACTCCAGAAACAGGTGTGACAGGTTGAACAGACGTTGCAGCAGTTACAGCAGTTTGAGGCGGAGTCTGGGGTGCACTAGGCCCAGACTGCTGAACTGAACTAGGTGTAGGAGTTTGAATAGCTGGCTGAACAGGTTGCTGGGTTGGACTAGAAACCAAAGGTTGTCCAGGTTGATAAGGCAACTACACATTAGGCTGCAAAGGCTGTTGATATTGGGACGGATCCCACACCATAGTTCCGGGGTATTTTCCCATAGAAGGTTGAATGTAAGGACCTAAACCTGGTTGAACGTAGGGTTGATTAGTAAGTGGTAAATTTCTGGCTCCTTGAAAAGATGGTTGACCAGAAGGCTGTTGGAAACCTTGAATTGGGTACTGACCCTGAGGTTGATAACCCTGAGGCGCATACTGAGGCTGGGGTTTATAAGGGCCCTGAGGAGCATATTGTGCTTGGGGTTGACCTTGAGGAATGTACTGTCCTTGAGGTTGAAAACCCTGAGGTATGTACTGTCCTTGGGGTTGTCCCCCAAAATAATATGATTCCACAGTTTGTCCTGGGAAAAAGCTACCTTGAGGTTGTGCCCCGGGTGGTAACTGACTACCTTGAGGTTGCCCCCTAGGTGGTAACTGACTACCCTGAGGTTGCCCCCCAAGCGGTAACGGATTTCCCTGAGGCTGTCCCCCAGAAGGAAACTGACTGCCTTGAGTTTGAGGATTTGGAATATTACCAGACATCATAAAAATTTGATCTGCATTCAACGTTTCAATTCTAAGTCCATCAAAACCAGATGATAACACATTTTCTATGGGTTGAGGAGTTTCTCCCGAGAAAGTACCAGACACAGACTGAGATCCCGAAGGAACAGAAGGACCACCGTGTAAAAATGATTCCGGCATTTGAGAAAACATGGATGACTCTCCTACCATAAAAGATGACGGATAATAACCTCTGGGTGTAGGATGAAATGGAATTTGAGGTGGATAAAAAGTAAGACCCGGATTCTCTAAAAAGTTCGTTAAAGAGAGATACCAAGGATTAGTTCGAATGGGGCTGTAGAAAATAGATTCACGCTCCCTAAGATTTAACGATTGAGGGGAGTCGAGAAGAGATATGTCTTCGTCTGGATTAGTAAGTTCTTAAATAGAAATAAGTCTAGAGGGAATATTGTCTGTAATTATATTTCTTACCCTAGGTGAACCTGGATCGCTAGAAGTTGGTGTAATAAATCCTGAGGATGTTTCCAAAACAGAAGATTCAGTTTCAGGTTTAGAGATTTTAGGGTTGTCAGATAATTCACCAGAAGGAGAAATACTTTCAGTAACTTCAGAAACTGAAATCGGTTCTTGAATGTATTCTGTTGTAGGTATTTGATGATCAGGATGTATAACTATAGATGAACTTCCAATTTCTGTTGATCTAATTCTACTACTACTGGATGCTACTAGAGCACGAAGCCCTTCAAGTTGACTTGGTGAATATTCAAGGGGTTTCCCTTGTATTCTCCGGGATTGTCTCGGCAATTCTGCCACGATTAAAAATTATCTAATCACATGCAAACAAAGAAAAATTTCAATGAAAACACCTAATGTTTCTAAGAAACAAACAATTGAATCATACGCTTAAAAATCTAAGAGTTCAAACCACACACAAACAGTAAATTTCCGTACTAAAAACACTATTTGGTGATGAAATCCAACTTAGTATAATTTTAACACGAAAAGGGCGGTTGGAACAGTTATCCCGACAACCTGCTTAATGAAACAGACTGGTGCAATTTTCTCCACTATACCATCTCGAGTGAAGATAACCCTCCGGAGAGTCCAAGTGAGTCTAGCCGACGTCTGTTCTAGGTACAGTGGGATCTTCCCTCCATCGTCACCTTAGGAAATAATCATAAAGATTATGGCCATTAAGGTTACCAACTGAAACAAATATACCTGGGGGAACAGTCTACAATCCGACACACACGCAAGGGCAGAGTAACAAAGCTCAATCCCCTTGAAGGCTCCTTGAAATAATTCAAGGTTTATCAGCAAGTGACCCCAGGCTCCTCGACAATGGTCTATCCGAGGTTTACCGTTGTTAATACGTGTATATCTTCTATCGTTCCCAATGAGGAAGGATTGATTACCCCACCGGTTCAGATATGATCTCGTGCTTGAATCCTATAAGAGGAGCTTCCCAGAGCATACATGCAACAATTGGAATTTCTTCCTACCGCAAGATTTGTCTACTTGTTTGTTTTAGCTATCTTGGAGAGTTAATTACTCCCTACTCCAAGATACTAGCCTAAGCTATGTTGGTGATAAGAGCCCTAGAAATAAAATATTACTAAATGAATTTTAATTAACGGTTACTTTTATGAGTTGTTTCTTAAGTCAATGGGTGCGGAAATGAAACTTTGGATGATGTGAAGACTCGATTTCCAAAAAACACTAAAATGCATCTAGAATGATAATCAATTCGTTTTCTTTCAATGAACCTCTATCTAAGAAAGAGTTGGAGAATGAAATTCTTTTAATAAACAATTCCTTCTTTAAACATGAAGAATGATTGAAAGAAAATATTTTGTCTTTTCAATGATGATATATCAAGCTCATAACAAAATCATTTTTCTTTCCAAACTTGAAGCTACAAAACAATTTTCCTCCGAAAGAAAGCTATAAAAATTAAAAACTACTCAAAACTACAAAATCTAATCTTGAGAACTATGATTTTAAACAATCTAAATTGAGTAAAAGTTTTAAGATTTTTGAAGAATGTTTTCCTTAGTTGTTCAGCAAACTAAGAGTCTATTTGTTTAGAATAACAAACAGATCAAAAACACTCAAAATATGTTTTAAAAAAAAAATGAAATTCAAAACTTTCAACCAAGTTTTTCGAAGATTCGCAATGAAACAAAAGGCTCAATTTCTCAATAAAGGATGTTTTCACAATCAAGTTAGATTCAAAAAGACAAAAAGAGATCAATGTAATCTTAGATACTTCAAACTGTCAAAGCTTCGAATCGCTACAAAGACCAAGTGGAAAAACAATCCAAAATGCAAAATATTCTAGAAAATCATCAAAACATCAATACTGTTGGAGTTCATTCACAAAAAATTCTTGACATAAACAATAATCAGTCTGGGCAGAAAAAAAAAATCTAAATCAAAATAAAAATAGACTACAGAAAGAAATCTGGAGATTTTCTAAAATTTTGACAGGGTCCGCAGGCAACTAGTATTGATAGGTGCGGTCCCGCACTGTATTCTTTACAGAAAGTGCGAACCTGCCCGCACTGTCAAAATAAGCCAGAGTGCGGTCCTAGGAAAAATTATAGAAAAACTTAAAATATTTCTAAATTTTCAAAAACAGGGAAAATCTAAATTACCCAGATAGATATGTATCAATCAAAAACCAGGAAAAAATGTTTCCTCAAATCAAAAATAAAAGAGAACCAAAAACAACAAGTATCTTCCCTAGTGGAGTTGCCATTTTGTTGTGTATATTAATCTGTCTTGCGGACAAGACCAATCTCTCTAGTACTAAAAGTAACTAGCAACAAACAGCGAATTATACTAATCTCTCTCTAAGCATACAAGATTCATAAAAATGTTATATAGGTGTAAGGCCTACCTTATGTCCAACGCTTGCTTGATTTCGTTGAAGTCCTTCCCGTGCACTTCAAAGAACGTTCCTCATGAATCTGTAGTCACAAACAAGAAAAAAGATTACATAGCACCTGTATAGACATTATTATAAATCATACTCATCATAATGATCAAGGAATTGATGAAATAAACCATGAATAGACAGTTTAATGAGAGAAATGAGTATATTTGTATTAATTTCAAATGTAGAAAACCTTTACAACCTGTGCCTTGATGTTGTGCAGGTCCTCCCGGGGTTCGAAGCAGGATCTCTTCTAGTATGACAAGCATTGCACTCTTTGAACCAAGACAACTAGAAAAGAGTGATTTAACCTCACAGAAAGTCTTAGTTAACTACGTCTGAATCTCAACAGCATTTAACTTCAAATATCTTAAAGCTTGAACTCCCTTTGAGGCTACCCAAGGCCTCTTTTTATAGTGAAAAGAGGAGGTTTTCTATTCCAAATATGAAGGGATATAATCCTCCTTCAAAGGGATTAGCTCCTTAAATCAAGGGGTTAGCTCCATCAAGTGAGGGATGCATGAACCTTTTCAAAGCGTATCCATTCCCGAAAATTCCCATCTAGAATCTTCTAGAATTCATCTGAAATCAATTTTTTATCTTTACTTTCTCGCCTTTTTGAGTTTTACAGAGGTCCGCACCCATTACACAAAGAACGTGCGGTATGGTTCCGCAGGCAAGCTGAACTTTAGGTGCGGGACCGCAGGCAATGAATAGAGAAAGTGCGATACCAATGTTTAGGGGATTTTTAGGAACTTTTCTCTGATTTTGAAAGCTTGACATGAGGATCTGATATGTTAGACTTGCAAAAGGAGGAAGTATGAGTAATAATGAGCTCATACTCATAGCAAAATGTCAGGATGACAATTTTTAGTGTAACAGCCACCTATAAAATTTGTTATATCAAAAGGTGGCTAAAACATTTTTGGAGCCTTCAAGAAATGAATTTTATTGCTAAAAAATGTTATCTCTTGAAGACTCATGAAGACATCATGCCCTCTGTTCAAATCTTCACTGCTATTTCCATTTTAAACTCTGAAATTCTGCTGATTTCATAGAGGAAAGACTGCTGCAAAATCCATTTTTTCCTTCCTTCCACATCAAAAACAACCTTCATTTTTCCTTTTCTTATTCCCATGGACTTCCTCTATTTTCCATTTTTTTCCATTTCCCCCTTCATAAAACCCACCTTGCAGAGTTTAAAACTCCTTTTTAAACTCTGTCAAAACCCCCAAATCCATTAGAAAACTCTAAAAAATTCATAAAAAATGAGTTTGTTTACCACAAATTAAGCCCCCTTGGGCCAAAGTCCTAACCACTTCCCCTCCATACGCCTTGGTGCTAGAACCAAGTGCTAGCCATTCAGGCGCTTATCGCATCGGAAAAATCAAAGCGCACAAATCAAATTCTTATGTGAAAACCTCCAATGCGATTAAGGCCTTATTACATAAACCATGATCTTATTATCGCCTCATATAACCCTTGTGCCCGTAATCAAGCGCTAAAACATTGTAAAAATCCATCTCCGATGCATATTTTTCTTTGTAAAGTCGTAAGACCCCTTTTTTCCTAAGTTTGGTCTAAGTGCGCCCATACAATGTTTTTTAATGAAAATGGGTAGATTGAAAGACCCGCATCAAAAATTCTGATGCGATTGAAGCCCCGTTGTATAAACTCCACCCCCCCCCCTCCCCCCTCTTTACTCGTATAACTTGTGCCTAGGACCAAGAGTTTAAGTCTCGAGGCGCCAATCCCATCGCAAAATTCCAAGTGGGTAGATTGAAAGACCGAGCCCGACCTCCAATTGTGATTGGCCCTCATACATAAGCCCCGGGCCTTTTTGCCTTCCATATAATCAAAGGCCCCACAATCAGGTGCTAGCCATTTCATATATATACATTCTACCCCGATAAACCTTTTCTTTTATTAAATATTTAGGTTTTCATAAAGTATTAAGGGTTTCCGTTGGAGCATAATTTAAAACAGTATCTGTCGTTGATCTAAAGCCGATCAAACGGCCCATGCAGCATCGCATCGCAACTTTTATTGGGATCATTTTTGTGCCCCCTCCGATTGGTTATTCCTCGATCTATCGTGAACCATTGATCTCCTCTCCACTTTCCCAGATCCAACAGCCCACATTTTCTCCGATTATTAGCTTTCCTTCACCTTCAAAATCCTCCAATTCACTCCCCACTGTTGATCTGATCCTTAGATTAATGGCTAGTGCTCAATCACTCTATCGCAATCCAAGTTCTTTTCCCAGTCGATGCCTTTGCCTCCGATTACATTTGGACCATCCACATGTCCAGATCGAACGGTCCAGATCGCATTCCTTGAATTTGGTTTAAAAACATGCAGCCTTGCTCCTAATGTTTTTTCGACCAATCCCAAACATTGATCTTTGCATATCAATGACCCTCATCAACCCTTCCTCCGCCATTGTATTATTTTCATTTGATCCCTAGATGAAATCTCTGTTGTTGATCCTCACCTCCAACGGCTCATATTTAACCTGACATGCCTGCCTCCTGTGGGTCCTGCCTTTCTCAAAACTTGATCTCGGTCGTTCATCTCAAATCTAATGGCCCAGATTAGAACCGCCCTTCCTCTTATTACCCACATATCTATCCCATATTGCGCTCATCTTCCCACCATTAGATCTAGGGTCCTAGATCTAATGGTCCACACTCCAAGTCGTGTAACTTTAAGCACAATGGTTAATTCTTAAAAATTACGCGATATAGGCTGTTTTCAAAAGACACATGTCATCCTTTAGCACATATTGCGTTCCAAAAGCAAAAAATGCCTATCCTCTTTTTCTCTGCGCGATACTGTTGATTTCTCCACTTTAAACCACTTTCCCTCTTTCCATTGTGTTGCATTGCGCGCCTCCTCAGCCGTTGATCTCATTGGGTGAATCTAATCTAACGGCCCATGATCACCTAGGAAACCCCGAATTTCCTCAATGTATTTTTCCCCCGTCAAAGGTTTTAAAACTTTTTTCTTTGCATTTTTTCTCATTTTCTTTATTGAGCGGCCGTTCTCCATTATACGTCCTGGGTCACTCTTGATCGTTGATATCTACAGATCGACGGATCTGACTTATTTTATCCCTCTGCTCTCCTTTTGACCTCCTCTAACAGATCTCCGCCATTAAATGTTGCCATCCAACGACCACACTCCTTCCCCACAACCTTTGAAGCAGTTTTTCTCCAATAACACAAGATTTTATAATATTTTTTTCTTTTGCAAGACTTAATGGTTTTTCCATTAAATTGAAGAAAATCTAAAGGCCAAGGATGACGATTCCCATGCCTTTGATTCATAAAAAGGAAACCATTCACAGGGTTCAAACTCCACGTCTCGTTGATGCTTCATGGGCATTGATGCCATATGAGCCCTGTGCAGCCCTGCACATCAACAAGATATGGAGAATTAAATAAAACAAAAGAGTATCAGTGTTAAAGAAAAAAACACAGTAGAACTAAAGATTGAAGATGAATTCCATATCTTAATGGATTACGGCTAATATTGATTATCAAAAGCCTAATCCATTAAATCAAAATAGAATTAAAGAAAAATCAAAGATTTATCAGTCAGAAAGAGCCACCACCACCACATCAGAGGCAAATTGATTCCTCTTAGCCACCCATTGCCACCTGTAGCCATAAGCATTCAACAGAGGTCGAACTATGATCAGAAAACCAGATATTTGCCTCAGCGTAGCCGAATATATAATTCTGCTAAGGAACTTAATGCAAAATATCAACAAAGTTACTACAACATGACACAGAGCCTTAAAAGTCAACAAAAGCTCCCATCGAGCTTAATTCTTAAGGTAAAACATTTAATACATAGGAAACATATGTAAAATTCTCCATCGAGCCCCTCAAAGGTTGAGAAGCATTAAATCTTTATTAATTGCCCTAGGATATCTTTTATCCTCTCCCACCTCCTCACTCCTTCTATAAATACTGTTGTAGAAGATGAGAAAATGTTGGTTGTTGAACTTTGAAATATACTTGAGCTTGAGACTTATACTTGTAAATAGTGTTCATAGGCTCTTGAAGCTCTACTTGTGGTTTGATAAGTTAGTCTGGGAAGTATAGATGATTGTTGAACTGAAACATTGGACTTAAAGCTGTAACTAGTTTAATGAAGCATCAATACAAGATGATTTATGGGATCCTGGACTATGTCGACGGTGATGTTATTTCTTATTGTAAATTGTTATTTTATTTCCGTTTTCATTTTTTTCATCTTCTCTGATAAACAACAACAAGCATAGAGTTAGGATTTACTGTATATCAGTACCCTACTCTGACTGATAAGCTTTATATTAATTTTTTCTTCCAAATTGTGTTATTTAGGAATGATTTAATTTAGTTCAATAATTTAGGAATGCTGGTGTTCCCTCGTCCTCCTGTTTAGCTAAATATTATTCTTGAATGTTATTTTCAGTTCATGTTAAGTATAGAGAAACTAAGGAAGATATGGTGAGCCCTGGTCCTAGTTTTATCCCCAAAAACTATCTGAAAGTTTCCCTAAGAATGTGTTGAAAGCTGGCTAGTTTCAAAGTACTTACCAAATCTTAGACCATTCTTTGTTATCTTTTGTGTTTTTCTTGAAATTTTACCAAGTAAAGTAGAGCTAGGAGAGGTTTTGTGGTGAGCCCTGCCCGCTAGTCTCTTCTCCAATAGTTAATTTTAAAGTTTCCCTTTGTTTTTATTTGTTTTCTATTGAAAGTGTATCAAAGGCTGGCTAATTTCAATGTACTTACTAGATCCTGGATTTATTTTATGTTATTCTTAAGTGTATTTCAAAAGTTGGCTAGTTTCAAACTACTTACCAGATCTTGGGCCGCTCTTTGTTCTTCATTTGTTTAATTCCCTTCTTATTGTATCATTTCATTCCATAAATCAAACTTTAAAAAGATCCTTAGACATAGATGACTTTTCCCATGGACCACTCTTGCCCCTTGTTGTTTCAATTAAACCCTATTATGACTCCATAGCCCAATGGACTAAAACCTGCAATTATCTATCTTTTTGGCCAAAGCTTCTTCTAATCGCTTACAACTTTACACCTTTGAAACTCTTTGCAATTAGAACTTCCCCTCAAACAATAATCATGCTCAACCATCCAAAAACAAACAAAACCCTTGGTCTTCATAACTAGCCTAATATCATTACCCAAAACCTTAAAGATAAATCCATATTTGCACTTATTGGAGAGATCCCTCTCCGGATTCAGGAGGGCTAGATCCTAGAATCCCAAAGTGGTTGAAACGGTGTTTCTCCCTGCGGTTGGAATTTTTCCAATATTTCTGATTACGAGGAGCCAACAGAGTAGTTGATAGCTTGTCAATACTTGAACCTACTGTGTGTTATCACAAAATTAGACCTGATAGGCTGTTAATCAAATCAATCTCATGTAACTGTTTCAAACCAAACTTTCGATTGAGGCTTAGCCTCTTCAACCTGAGAGGGCTCTCTCAAGGGTTAATTATTTTTGATAAAAATATATATGGCTAACTCTATGTGGGGTATTAAGTAGATAAATGATAGATATTGGTTGCAAATCACATCAGCAATTGCACATTGGGCTTATGGAGTCAAAATAGTTTTAGTAAAACCAAACAATCTACTTAGCATGGAAGTCAAGTCATATCGGAGTTCTAGTCAAGAGATACACATGTGAAACAGTAAAAAACAGAGTCAGTTTGTCTATATAGGAAGTCAAAGCATCAAATATGAATTCTGAGTAACATAAAAAAACACCACTGCCATAGGATAGTAATAAGATGCAATTAGAAAAAGAACACACTAGAACTCTTTGTGAATCTCAAGTTGGCTAAGTAGAAAACTTTGTATTAAGCTGAAAACCAATCACTTACAATAAACACAGTCTCTTGCTAAAAATGTCCAACCCTGACCATATTCGACTTCTTGATATTTTATAGATCATTTACAACATGAGATAACCTTATCTATAGCTAGATAGGTATTTATTACAAAAGGACAACTAATCCACTAAATAGTCCTATTACAAATAGGATTAAAACTCTTAATCACCTGTCTATAACAACCTTATCTTAATTAGATTACATTCTTTGCCAAATTTATTAACACCTGGTCGAATATAGATGATTGGCTCGAAATCTTAATGACCATAATGCTAACCTCCATCAAAGTAGGAAACAATCCTCTTTTTTCTATGCATAGGATCCTTTGCACTCTTGAGACACTCTGACCATCATAAACTCATAATTTCAATATTTTTTGCTGTTATAAACTAAAGTAACACCCACCCAAAATCATCCCTAAGTTCCATCTATCCGAAACCATCATCAAACTGTTCAAATGAGCTAAAATAGACATGTGCTACGAAAACAACACAGATTCATAGCGCTTTTCGTAGCACAACTCTTTTACCTTTCTTCCTTAAAATTTTTGATTTCTTTCCTCCAAGATTATCTTCATTATCATTTAATACATCCTCCCTGGAAATTTCAGGTCATAATTCATACTTTTTCCTTTCAAAATTTTATGAGAAAGAGTGAAAAAAACTGCTACAACAGTTTCGTAGCGCTTTTCACTCTTTTTACACTATTTGTGCTACGAAACAATTGAGTGAGAAGTTTTGTCCAAATTTTTTCAAACTGAAAACCATAAATGTGTCAAACTAAAAATAACACTGGTTTCATGAAATAAAAAAGTCATATGAACTGAAAAACACAGTTTTCATGAGGTTCCTTCTTCATTTTCACTTGATTTATCTTTTGACATTTTAATGATTGTCATTATGCACCTTTGTTCTTTAACTCATCCTGAGTCAATTTCAGCTTCTACTCCAAGTCCTCCACTTGACCTCTAAGTCTTCTATTACTGGCTCTCAAGTGATTATTGATTAATCTAACAAATTTAGCTTCCTTGATGGCTGGAACTGTCCATGTGAAAAATTGTTTTGCACTGCTTGGGTTTTCAGACCTAAAACCAGTTTGACCTTTCCACAGTACCTTCATTCTTTTAAAATCTATTTTCTCAATATTGTGATTTCTAGCCCTCTTTCTCATCACAACAATTTCTTGGTTTTCTAACCTCAATTTCTCTTCAAGATGTTGATACTCTGTCATTTCTTCTTTTCCTTTCTTTGTTTTGTTGGCTTCTTGCTCTACTATAGCCGATGAGAGATCAACCACTTCTTCAGGGGATTTTTATGCTTCAATAGTTTATTGAACTTCCTTGCTGCCTTCCTTGAGTTTCTTACCATGCCTAGTTAAATTTTTCCTTGCTTGAAAGATGAAGGCTGCATTTTCACCCTCAAAATGAAGCTTCTTTGTAGACTTATTCTTTTTATCTTTGTGTTCATCTTCTCCAATGAAGTCAGCTTGCACAATGTATGTATCCTCTATATAAATTGCATGAAGGATGTCATCTAAATTTCGTTTAATTATTGGGTTGCCCTCTGAAACTGAAACAATTGTCTTTCCTTTTGATGCCACTACTTGGCTTCTTGTCACTCTCTTGATTTCCTTCTTGCTGGAAACTTGTTTCTGTTTTTCTTCTTTGACACTATTTAACTTCTATTTTTTAGGTGATGGAGTTGATGTGTCAATCATTTGTGTCTTCTTTGTCCTTTTCTCAACTTGTTTCCTTGGCTTCAGTTTTACAAATTCCTTTGCTTTTGCAACCATAGGTTGACTAGACTTTGCTACTGGTGGTGAAGGAGTTCCTTTTGTTTTAGGGTTTCTAGTGTTGGGGATCGGTAATTTATTAGCAAGATTGGGAGAGTCCAATTACAGAAACAACATCGTTTCAACCAACTTTGGGATTCTAGGATCTAGCCCTCCTGAATCTGGAGAGGGGTCTCTCCAATATGTACAAAGATGGATTTGTCTTTGAAGTTTGGGGTTATGTTATTAGGCTAGTTATGAAGGCCAAAGGTTTGTTTGTTTTTTTGGATGGTTGAGCATGATTACTTTTCAAGGTGGAAAGTTCTGAGTGCAAAAAGTTCCAAAGGTGAGAAGTTGCAGGTAATCAGAGTAAGCTTCAGTAAAAAAGGTAGAAAATTGTAGGTTTTAGTCCATTGAGCTATGGAGTCATAACAGGGTTTAATTGGAACAACAAGAGGCAAGAGTGGTCGATGGGGCAAGTCATCTATGTCAAAGGATCTATTTGAAAATTGAGTTATGGAAAGGAATGATACAATAAGAAGGAGAAATAAACAGATGCAGAAACAAGAGCATCCCAGGATCTGGTAAGTACTTTGAAACTAGCCAGCCTTTGACATGGACTCAAGAAAAACATAAAAGTAAACTAGGATCTAGTAAGTACTTTGAAACTAGCCAGCCTTTGATACACTTTTAGTAGAAAACACCTCAAAACAATGGGAAACTCGAAGGCAACTTTTGAAGTAGAAACTAGCGGGTCGGGCTCACCACAAATCCTCTCCTAGCTCTTCTTTTACTTGGTTACTTTCAAGACAAATACAAAGATAACAATAGAATGGCCTAAGATCTGGTAAGTACTTTGAAAATAGCCAACTTTTAACACATTCCAAGGGAAACAATCAAGCAGTCTGTGGGATCAAACTGGGACCAACGCTCACCATATCTTCCTCAGTTCATATTCACAAAAAATATACTGAAAATAAAATCTAAGAATAATATTCATCTAAGACAATAAGATGAGGGAACGCCAACATTCCTATGCTTAAACTGAATCACAATATTCTTAAATAAAACAATTTAGAAGAAAAAATTCAGATAAATATTTTCAGTCAGAGAAGGTTACTGATATACAGTAGGTCCTAAATCTATGCATGCTATTCTTTATAAGAGAATATGAAACACAAGTGGAAACAGAAACAAAATAACAAGTTACAATAAGGAAAACATCACCATCAACATAGACCAGGATCCCATAAATCAGCTTGTATTGATGCTTCAAACCAGTTACAACTTTAAGTCCAGTGCTTTAGGTTAGCAACCATCTACACATCTCAGCCTAACCTATCTATCACTAGCAGAGCTCCAAGAGCCAGTGAATACTATGTACAATCAGAAGTTTTTTCTCGAATTTATATAAAAGTTCTACAACCAACCCCTCACTCATCTTCTGCAGAAGTATATATAGAAGGATGAGGAGGTGAGATCTGATAAAAGATCTCAATTTACAATTAATACAGATTTAATGGTATCTAGCCTTTGAGGGGCTCAATGAAGAAATTTACATGGGGATACTCTATATTAAATGTTTTTACATAAAGATTAAGCTCAGTGGGAGATTTTGTTGATCTTTGAGGCTTCATGTGATGCTTGGAGTAACTCTACAAATATTTTTGCGTTTATTTCCTTGTAGGAGTAACTCCCTGGCCACGCTGTGAGGCAGATATTTCTTTAATCAATAACTTTGGCCCATGATTGAGTACTTTGAGGAATAGGTGGCACTATGGTAGCTGAGAGGAATCGGTTTGCCTCAGATTGTGGCGGTGGAAGCTTTCCTTCTTGATAAAACACTTTAGGTTTTCTGTAAACTGTGTTTTATTTTGGGATTAGGATTTTGATAAGCATCTTAGAAGTGATCCCCACAAATCTATCCTTTAATCCTCTGTTTTGGTACATTTGGTTCTTCAGCACTGATATCCTTTGACATTGTTAATTCCATGGTTTTCTCGCTGATATGCAGGGATGCGCAGAGATGAAACGGCTTCTATGCCTCATAAAACACCGATGATACGTGAGATTGAAAACCCCTGCGAATGATTTCCCTGATGAAATGAAGGCAAGAGTATCGTCACCCTCAGCCTACGAATTTTCCTCAGTATGGCGGAAAAACTTTAAAACCTTAAAAATACAAAGAAAAGTTATGAAATCCTGCGTATATAGTTTGACTGCTTCAGAGGATGTGTGGAAGGAGCGGGGCCGTTGGATGGCATCATCCAACGGTCGGGATTAATCAGGGAGATCATAGAATGGGTAGAAGAAAGATTAGATCAGGGCCGTCGATCGCGCAGAGATCGATGGTTGGGAGTGAAATGGGAAGTCAAAAACAAAGAATCGTTGACCGGGCAATCGAATCAGGGGGACGAAATCTGAACCATCGATCTGAAAATCAGATCGACAGCGGGAAATGATTTAACGTCGCGCTGGGACCACATTAAGGGGCAGGCATATTCATCGAACGACAGCCGTTAGATGGGCGGCTTCGGATCGGATGGTCCACAGCGATATCGCTCGGCATCCTTGTCCGAACGATAACGTGCGATGGACAACAGTTTTCCAAATAGTACAGGGGATGCGTGGCAGCAAGTGTATGGAATCACTGGCAATCGGGGGGAAACAGCCTTTCGCCCAAGGGCAGTGCGATGGATACCGCCAATTTTGGGCAATCGGCTTATGTACAGTGGGGACCACGGGAGATGAACTCTGCACCATCCGATCTGCAGATCAGATCGACGGTGCGGAACTGTTAAGAAATGGTACCGGCGGAATAATGTGAAATAATTTAGAAAATCCAAATTTTCTAATTAAAACAAAGTTTTCTAATGTTTTCGAGGTGAAATATTTGTTTTAAAAGTGGATAGACGCCCGACTGACTCAGCACCAAGTTCTGGTGCCAGGGCACATGGATAAAAAGGGTTAGGGACTTGGCCGAAGGGGGCTTAAGTCCAATACATAGAAAAATATGTATTTTTATGGTTCTTCAAGGATTTTTAAAGGACATGAAGGTTTCGATAAGGCTAAGAAGGGGTTTCAGAACCTTATCAAGGGTTTTTATGACGTGTGAGGGGGAGAAACATGCAAAGGAGGGATTTTCATGGGAAATGAAGGGTTAGAAAATGAGATTAGCTCTTGAAGAGAGGGAAAGGGAAAAAGAAGCTAGTAGCAGTACTTCAAGATGGGAACAACAGGATTTCAGAGTTTTTCAAGATGGGAACAACAGTGAAGGTTCGGACAGAGGCATGAGGCCTTCAAAAAGTCTTCAAGAGCCAATAGTTTTTAGTGAGAAAAATTGTTCCTTGATGGCTCAAAAATATATTTAGCCACCTTTTGGTATAATCAAATATTATAGGTGGCTAACAGTGGCTCCACTTGGGGATGGTGCCTTCTTGAAGGCATCAAGAACTTCAGACCTGCATTCTCTGGGAGGCTGACCTGTGCCTGATCCTTTAATGTTCTCTGGGAGGCTGATCAGTTGCCTAATCCATTGGGCTGCTCTTCCTGTGCTGGGATGATTTTCTCTGAAAATGTATTAGCAGTCATAAAAGCAATGGATCTTCATCAATACAACTTTCTACCTACCCAATCCTACAGATCTAACATTTTTTCTTCAATAGAGTGCACTTGGATTGGCAAACTCTTTTCACAACATTTTATTCTTTTGAAAGCAGGAAACTAATCTAATTCTACTCCTTATTTCTCCCTGAACTCAGATTAAATAGTTGAGTTCATATGCTTCTCTACCTATTCTACTATCTGTTGGGATTAAACTATCCAACAGATCTTTATTCTCTAATTTCTACAACAGAAATTGAAAAGCACTCAAGTCAGGATTGAACAGTCTAACTTGATGCTGGTCTATGGCATAAAAGACAAGCTACTCATAGATAGTTATTTCACAAAGATTAAATCAAAAATGGAAGACTTAAGATCTGAAAATTTGGAAACATTTCCTTCCTCTTTTCACAGCTCTGTTTTGACTCTTATTGAGTTGTCTTTCCTTTTCTTCTGGTTCAGATTTTGAGCTAATTAGAACCAGATTTTTACATCTCTTTGACTCAGAAAAATAGAACAGATTTAAGTCATTTCTCTTTGCAACCTTAGGTTCATATTTTGATCATGTTTGAACCTTTAATTTCTATCCTAAACTATCTACTGATAAGCCAAGATTAGACAGTTTGGCATATCAAATTCACTATCCTATCAGCAGAAAATTTAAAGCTAATTAGTCAAGATTAAATAGTTTGACTAACTAGAAGTGTGTTTTTCAGGAGTGGCATTTGAGCTTGCACACTTTCAGAATTTATTTCTCTTTTTGGTATGGGGCTATACCTTTCTTGTTTTCAAAATCTACCCTCTTTTCCTTCTTTTCTTTTTTTTTTATTTTTGTTTTTTACAACTTTGAATGCAATGGTGGATGAAATATTCATAATGGAAAATATAAAAAAGGCCTCAAAACATAACATGGATCAAGAGAAGTAATGCTTAAGCTTCCTGCCATTGACAGGACCCCCAAACAATTCTGCTCCATTCAACTCCTACAAGAAAAATGCATTGTTACCAGCAGCTGAATGAATAGAGTACGGGCCAAGCCATAGGTTATCAAATTTTCCATGTGTGCCCTTCTCTTCCCTTCTTGAGTCCCATTTTAAAACTTTGTCCCCAATCTTGAAATTGTCGACCTTTTTTCTTCTGTCAAAAAGCTTCTTAATGTTGTCTTGTTTCTGCAATGCTTTGTTATACACTTCCTCTTTGGTTTGCTGAAGATGAATGGTCTGATTTATTCTTCTGATCATGTCATTATCTTCAATCTGCAACTCTTGAATCAAATTTATCACTGGTACACCAAGGCTGTTTGGAAAAATTGCATCAGTACCATACACAAGCTGAAAGGGTGACATACCAATGAATTTATTCAAAGTCAATCTGTTAGCCCAAAGTGCATGAATCAGCTTTGTGTGCTAGGACTTATTGTTGTCCTCCAACAGTTTCTTGATTATGTTCACTAAGCTTTTGTTTGAGGATTTTGCAAGTCCATTACCTTGAGGGTAATAGGCCATGGAATGCCCCAATGTTATGTGATATCTGTGATAGAACTCAACCATATTATTTGATCCAAATGTTGCTGCATTATCCGTGATGATCTTGGTAGGACAACCAAATCTGGAGAGAATATTAGTCTCCATAAATTTTATGATAACTGAATCATTGGCCTGCCTACAAGGAATGGCTTCTATCCACTTAGTGAAATAGTCTGTGGTAGTGAGAATCCATCTGTGCTGGGCAGAAGATGGTGGATGGATTTCTCCTATAAAGTCAAGTCCCCACTGTTGAAATGGGGCTTCAACAGTGATTGGATGCAGAGGAAGGGGTAGCAGTTTTCTTTTTCCTTCAAAGAGTTGACACTTATGACAGGCTATGATCATCTTGTGTACATCATGGAAAAGAGTAGGCCAATAGAAACCAGCCCTCAAAATTTTGTTGGCTGTTGTCTTCCAGTACAAATGACCTCCACACTCTCCTTCATGGAACTGGTACTTAACCTTCTCTGCATCAAATTTAGGCAAACATTTAAGCAATAGACCACTTGCATTTTTCCAATACAGACATTTATCTATAATGCAATAGTTTACAGCTTTCAATTTTAGGAACCTTGCCTTTGTTTTTGTCAAACCAGGAGGTGTATTCAAATTAAGCAGAACATAAAGAATATCAACATACCAAGAGGAATTCATAAAATGGTTTTCAACAATGGGTGTTGAGATTTCCTCTTGATCATCTAAAGCATTAATCATATGAATATCAAGAACTTCACAATTTGATTCAACCATTAATCTAGCTAGACCTTGGCCTTTGATGAGCTTAGTGGGTTTTATCTCTAAATCATATTCAAGAATAACAACAATCCACTTACCTCTCTTACCATTTGGGTCCTGTGTTAGAATGTCTTTAACAACTGAATTTAGGACAAAGGCAATAATATGTGAATGAAGGATGTATACTCTGAAGTCTTTCAATGCTTTAACCAAAGAAAAAGCTTGCTTCTCCATAATGTTATACTTCAAAGGGGCATCCCTCAATGCCTTGCTAAAAAATGCGATGGGCTGCTCTTTTCCTTGTGGATTTTTCTGTAAAAGGACATCAGCTATGGTATGTTCTGATGAAAATGAGAAAATATAAAAATCTTTTAAAAAATCAGGACTTATCAGAACCGGTGTTTTGGTTAACGCTTGTTTCACCAGTTCAAAGGATTGCTTTGCTTCCAAGGTCCATTTTACCCCTTGCTCCTTTTTCAGCATATTTGTGATATTCCTAAGGAGCTCAGCTAAATTAGGGATGAACCTTCTCAAAAAGTTGATCTTCCCAATGAAAGATTGCAACTCCTTGATGTTTCGAGGATGAGAGATTTGCAATATGGCCTCAATCCTCTTTGGATCTATCTTTATACCCTCTTCTGAAATAATGTGTCCAAGGAGCTTACCTTATTGGAGACCGAATAATGTCTTCTTAGGGTTTAAAGATATTCCAAACCTTCTGCACTTCTCGAAAATTTTTCTCAAATGTTCTAAGTGTTCTTCATTTGTTTTTTAAAACACAGTGACATCATCAAGATAGATAATGATGAAGAAGCCCAATTCTTCTGAGAATACTATGTCCATGGCTCTTTGAAAGGTTGCTCCAGCATTCATTAGGCCAAAAGGCATTTTCACATACATGAAAGTGCCCCATGGTGTAGTAAAGGCTATCTTTAATTGATCGACAGGGTAAACCAAGATCTGATTGTACCCTGAGTAGCCATCCAGCAAAGAAATTCTTCTAGACCCTACCACCCTTTGTAAAATATGATCCATCTTGGGTAATGGGTAGTTGTCTTTTAACGAAGCTTTGTTTAAGTCTCTAAAGTCTATACAAAGCCTGATTTCTCTAGTTTTCTTCCTAACAGACACCATATTAGATACCCACTCAGAATATCTAATAGGGACAATAATGCCAGCATCGTACATTTTCTTGATCTCCTTCTGAACCAAAGGTAACTGGACAGGGTTTATTTTGCGTAGTTTCTGTTTGAATGGTTTTTGGTCTTCTTTAAGGGGAATTTTGTGCTGTATTATTTCAGTGTCATAGAATTTAAGATCTTCGTAGCTCCATGAAAAAACATCTGAAAACTCTTTAAAAAGCTCTATATATTTGAGTTTAATGTGAGCTGGTAAAGTTTTAGACAGCTTAATCATTTTTGTTTTTTCCTCACTGCTTATATTGCACTCCTCCACTTCAGTCTCTACAGGTTCCAGTTTTGGTTTTTGGCCACATCGTCAAAATCAAACAACTCTTCTAAAGGGGCCAGACCTCTAGGAAAACTTTCATCTTTAGCATGGAGAGTTTCCAACTCCTCGGTTTCGTTCGTAAGTTTGCTAGACAATAGGTTAATATTGACAGGCTCAGGAGACAGTTCTTCTTCACCAAGAAAGTTTTCTTCACTACAGTCTGTTTCATAGTCTGAGTCCGAATTGTTCAGTTCGAATTCATTTCTGAATTGCATGAAGTCTTCTATTTGTTTTTCATTGTCAAACACCTGCCAATACTTCTTATTATCAGGCACTGCTGGTCTAAACTTTATCTCAGTTGTACAATCTTTGGTTTCAAATGGTGCTAAGCATGTCCTAGCTGCAAAGGCTAAATTGTGGGCTACAATGTTTCTTTTCCTTGGGACAAAGATTACCTTGGACTCCTCGAATGTTTTCAGAAGATCCATGACGTCATTCCAATAGGCTCTAAGTCTGGGATGATTTGTGTTATACTCCCCATTGACTTGCCTAATGATCAATTCAAAATCCCCATATACATTGATTCTTCTGGCTCCTAACTTTTTCAAAAGATGTAAGCCTAAGAGAAGGGACTCATATTCTGCTATGTTATTGGAACACTGAAATTTTAATTTGCATGAAATGCATTCTGTGTGGTTGTTTTCAGTGTTAGTAATCCAGACACCTGCAATAGCGTTAGTTCTAGTGCATGACCCATCAAAATACATACTCCAAAGAGGACCTTTCTCGGTTTTATCTTGGTTAGAGTCCTCTTCAATTATCATGCTCAAGGGTTGTTGTGGAATCTCAGCACTGAGTTGAATTTGTTTTGATTCCCCTAAATTTTCATTTATTTGAGGGATACATTCTTGACTCTCAATGTTTAGAAGCAAGGGACACATGGCCTGTAGTTCAAGACCCATATTTTGTTTGCGGTTGTTTGAAGGTTCAGAAAACCGTTTTGATAGTTCATTGGTATTTACCTCCTCCTCTCTATCGGCCATTAATTCTGTTAAAGTGACTTGTTCACTAAGTGTTTCATCATTAAACATGATAAAATAATCGAGGCCTATATTGACAGAATAGATAGGAGAGTTTTGTGGTCTGTCTTGGCTTGTGACTGTGTATTTCATATGGGATTCCCTGTATAGTCTTCTAGTTTGATTGAAAACAGGGATAGTCGCATAGGTCATGTCCATTTGCATAGTCCCTTGTAACTTAGCCCCCCAAGACCTTGAGAGTAACATTCCATACTTTGGGGGCACATCAGCCACAAAAATATCCATGACTAAGCATTTGGTTGGAATTTGGGCTAAGTTAACACAGAGGTCTTTGATCAATCCTAAACATTTTACTCTACTTGAGTCAAAAGAGTAAAGGTCTTTATAAGGTCTGGTGATTTCTAGACCCAAGCTCTCCATTACAGCTTTAGGCATTAAATTATGAGAATCCCCTGAGTCATGCATAGCGTTATGCAAAATTTTGTCATGAACGTTAAAACTTACATAAAAGGGAGGAATAGGTCCCTCTTGATATTTTCCTTCAATCTTTGGACCAAAAATAAGCTCTGGTTGGTCATCGTTAAGATTGACTGTGTCATTGTTGTCTTCTAAATTTAAAGCTTTCAAAATTTGGGTCCTATATACATGTTGGGCAGCTAACTCGGTAAGGGGAACATAAATTTTGATCTTTGAGATTTCCTGCTCCAGGCTGAAAGGAATTTGGTTCTTTGAAAAACTTGTTTCAACCTTATTAACTGCCATTTTGTCAGCAATGTCAGGTTGCTGTTTTGTTTTATTTACATTTGATAAAATTGTTTTCACAGGAGTACTAGCTGTAGTGTTAGTACTACTAATGTCTGCGCTCTGTTTTTCATTGTCTTGAGTGTTTTTTCCTTTACCTTTATCAGAATTTTCAGCCACTGTTTTATCCTTTTGTTTGACAACTTTAGGCTTGGTTGCAGTGCTGTTTTGTGAGGATTTGTCAGAGGTTTTTTTGTTGGGGGTTTGTTGACTAGATTTACTTCTGAGGTCATATTCTCTTGGAGGTTCGGTGATGGCATTTTCCATGTCTTGACAACAATTTTCATTATCATCTCTTTTGTCATCATAAGGTGTATAAAGACCTTGTTTTCTATCATAATGAACCTCAAAGTCATCATCATCTACCCAAAATAGGTTGATATCATCTTCCTCTGTTATTTGATCCATTTCTTCAACCTCACTTACATAGTTTTGATGAAAGGGAGGAGTGATCTGCTGATCATCTTCCCTAGGTCTGTTTGGAGGTTGATTCCTTCTAACATTCTGATTCTGGTTTTGGTTCCTATTTTGAGGAGCAGTTTGGTTTTGACTTGCTTGTGATCTCTTAATTAAGATCATCTCTTTCATCATTTCTTCCATCATTCTTTCCATCTCTGAGTTAGAAGTAGATGGTGTAGATTCCTCTATAAAAGATACTCTTTTTTTAGCTTTCATCCTTATTCTTTTCTCCATCAGGTTGACTTCTACAGAAAGAGAACCTCTTTGCATATCTTCAAGAGTTGCAAATTTTCTCTCTCTCAGCTGATAGGTCATGTCAGAGTCAAATCCTTCAGGAAACTTTTTTAAAGTTGAGCCTTGTGTAGGTTTTAGCTCTGGGGAAAGTGCATTATACACACTATTAAATCTAGTGCAATAAGCTTGGACACTTTCCCCAGGGTTTCTATGAAGGTTCTTGTAATCAGAAAGGACTTGGAGAGGATTCTTTTTAACTTCACATTTGTTTAAGAATGTTTTATGGAAGCCTTGGAGATCATTGATACTATGGGGGGCTAAGCCTTTAAACCATTTTCTTACTTCTCCCCCCAGGGTTTGAGCAAATAATCTAAGTTTGACAAAATCATCATCAATTTCATTTCTGTCAAAATAGTCATCCATCTTATCCACATGTTGTGATGTAGTTGTAGTATTGTTAGTATCATAAAATGGAATTTTGGACTGATAGTCATGTGGAAGGTTGGCTAACGGTGCAGGAAGGACTAAGGGATCATACCATGCATCCATGGCAGGAGGGGGAGGTGGATTCACAGGTGGGTTGACAAAAGGGAAGGTGGGTTGGAGTGGAGTGGTTTGTGTTAGCCCCCCTATAAATTTTTTACAAAGCAAAGCAGGTTGCTAATTTTGTTTTTGAGACTTCAATGAATGCATCTCCCCTGGAGACACATCGTCCTTGAGGTCTCCTGTGCCTTTGCCTTTGTTAAATTTCCCTTTGCAGAACTCTCCATGTGCCCCTCTCTTCCACTTCGCAAAGCCCCCTTTTCTACCCCAATTTCCCCCCAAATTCCCCTTTAAATCCTACCTTCACCCTTTGTTGTGCCAGTTTCTCCTTCTACCCTTTATCGTTACCCTCTTTAGGCCTTGGAATGCATTAAAAAGGGTAAAAAACCCACTTTTGGACCATATAATAGGCCTAGCCCCTCTTCTTCTAGCCCCCCGCACCTTTTTCCTCCACGTAACCCGAATCCCGAACCATCCGCCAGCCAAAAAACGCTTATCCCAAATCCGTATCAGGCGCGAGGTCTGTCGTCGATCTTGTTTGATTGGACAGTGATCGCTAACCTCGAAACCCTCCGTGTTTCCCTCGGTCATTTCCCTGATCGCGCCATCATTGTTCATTTTCCCATCAGATAGACAGTTCGAAGCCTATCCACCCAGTGGACCCCACTGAGCACTATTCACAAACCACCAGTTTCTATCGCACCGCCTTTGGGTAGAGGGTGGTTTTTCCCGATCGGCCAATGATTCCATACAGAGATTGACGCGTGGCTCCTGTATGGTTTCAAAACCGCCTGTCCATCATGCATTAACTTTCGACTCAGGACGCCTAGTGATATGCATATCAGCCGTTAGATCTCGGGTACTGCATCCAACGGTTATTGATCAACGAAGTTGTGCGGGGCTTAATCCACGGCCATCGTACCCCTGGCCCACCGTTCGTCGTCCTCCATTGTGTTTCCCACCATCGATCTCTTTTGAGATCTGATGGTCCAGTTTAGTATTCTCCCCACTATTGACCACCCCGCTGTTAACCAGCTCCGCCATGTTACCTCCACGTGTCCACCGTACGGTCTCCCTCCAGTTTCGTATTTTTATTCAAAAGTTGGAGATTCAAAGGTTTCTCGTCCGTTTTTCCTCCGCACCACCTTCTGAATGTAGTCTTCATTGTTTCCGCCTCGCTGCAGGTCATCCACGATAGTTTCGCCATCAACCAGTCTGCGTAGTAAGTCTAGCCATCCCGTTACGACCACCACCCCCATTGTTTTCTTAACGTGTTTCCGTATTGTGCAGGGTTTCCAGAGACGCGGAAAACCTCCATAAATCATAAGAATGATTGTGAGCGGCGCATTGAGCAGGAAGAATTAAAACTGAAGCTGGTACTATAGAGAAATGTCAAGAAGGTGGCGGCAGTATAAATTCCATTGAAGGACGAAGTTGGAAACTTCGCAGGCTCTATCCCACGCTATTAAAGCCTAGATATTGCATAATCGAGACATTTATGAAGCCATGAAGAAAAACCAGTTTCATGATCATGGATTCCAGCATTCAGAATTGAGTTTTGAGTTTAATATAGCAGTTTAGAGGCAAAGCAACAGATCAGTGAACCCAAAGATCATGCAGAAGGTATAACACGCAAAGTTTCATGAAATTAGGGTTCAAATCAGCAGAATGTTTCTTCCAGAGCAAGGACACAGTGCACATTATGGTTTCAGTTTATATGGTGTCCAAGCAAGTTTTCTCTCCCCTTCGCAGCAATCCTACGCTACCAGAAGCATTTGTTTCACCAGCATGGCAGTCCATCCAGTCATTTTGTTTATACACCAAAGTACTACATAGTACTGCAGTTAGAACACATCAGAGTCATATCAGAGTAATTCCCAGTCTCAAGAAGATCGTTCATGCACTCAAAGAACATCAGAGATTAATGCACAGGACTTATACAGGATGGGCTTCGGCCCTCTTTCTTTTCAGAAGATTAATACTGCATTTAGTTCTCCGCCTACCTCCTATGCTCCTCCGGGGCTATAAATTCATAGAGAACTCATTGTAATGGTTGTTGATCAGTTATTAGAGAACTGCAAGTAGTTTCTTTGAGACACAGTTTCTGTGTAAAGATTGTAAGATAGGTTGAAGGATATGATTTCAGACTGAGTATTCAGCTATTGGCAATATTGTACTTGATTGGTATTGTTACTTAATATGACAAGCACATTTCTTTGGATCCTGATCTGAAGCAGCGGTGATGTTTTCCTATCTTTGTGTTTACATTCATTTCATTTCGTTTCTACTGGCTTGCATCAGAAGTTTGGCATAGGATTTACCATTGTTAGGTACCCTATGTTGTTGCTCTCCTTGCCATTTATGTTTCTCTTCTGAATGTATTATCTAAGGAATGTTTTCAGTTGATTTAACTAATGTAGTGGATGATATTGCCTGCTCTCTGATGTATGAATTAAATGAATTCAGTTCTTAGATGCTTCTTGTTATAGATTTCAGTTGGAATATTTGGGAACACTGGGGATTAGTGTGAGCCCTGTCCACTAGGATCCTTGTGCGACCTACTGATCTGTAACATTGTTCTCTTAAATCTGTGTTATCTCTCCTCCTCTCACCCTCCCCATCACATATCATCGCAAAAATCGTTAAGATGACTAGTTCTACTGAAAGTTTTTCTATTTATTTATTAGCAAGCAAATCCTCTTCCACTCCATTAATAATGGTTTTGAGTATTTTGTTACTTTCACCTGTTTATCCTAATTTTTTCACCTCGTCCACATCGAATCCTTCTTTCCATGGAACCCAACAACCAAACAAATAATCAAACAAACAAACCCCGAGCTTTATAACTATCCTAAAATCATAACATTTGAGCCTCATACGCATAAAACCTTGCTCACCTAGAGAGATCCCTCTCTAGACCCAGGAGGGCTAGATCCTGGGGTCTGAACGTGGTTCTGATGTTATCTCATCTTTTGGTCTTGCCAATCTGGCCAAAACATGGGAACCCCAACATAATGGCGACTCTGCTGGGAACTGAGTGCATTACACCTTAAACATCCTTAAGCATTCAAAGACCTACAATCTCTGGTTAGGTTGGCATTTAAACAATCATATTCTTACATCAACCTCTACACCATTTTTTGTGTTTCCCATACTCTAGGACAGAGTCTGGAAAGGGCCAGGTAGCCTTCGGATCTCACACTCTTTCAGAGGTGACATATCTGGTAAAAGCCCTCCCAGTCAATCTCTGGGTAGAGTTTGATGTTTTGAAGATATCCTTGAAAGGGGACATCTCAAGAGCACTGTGGTGGATAGTGTACCCTCCAAAACACTTCCTAAACCCTGCACCTAGTGACTCCATAGTTCCTTAAAAGCTCAAAGAATCCACTGGTGATCAGTAGGCTTGCTGATTATCTCAGTTCACATTAGACTCCACTGGGAGACCTACCTTCATAACATCATCAACCACAGTAGAAGTAACAAGTAGGGTTAAGCTGCTTGGTCAGAAAACAACATTCTAGCTCCTAGAACCATTCATACAAGAGCTTACCCCAACCCAGACCCACCTGAAGTAGTTGATAACCCCAAAAGCATCCTCAAGGGAGCTCATACACCTAAAATATCAACTATTTCCAAACACATCCGTAGAGCTAATTCTGCACCATAAGATCTTACAGCTCTGTCACACTTTCACCTTGACCTAGACTTACCAAACAACTTATCTAGAACTAGGTCATTCAGTAGCTTAGACCAGCCAAGCCCTGAGCTTCCTGATTCACCACAGCAAGGTGGTAGACACCTTGCGAATAGACATACCCCTCCATCTACACCTCCTAATTTACATTTCATACAAAACTTGGGGCTCAGTCACCCTAGGTCTGCTCGTCAGTCCTCCGCTGGTCATAACATCCCTGTCATCCATATACCAACTACCCACGTTAACCCTTTACCTCAGCAAAACATCATCATGGAAGCTTGGCATGCACCTCTCGTTTTACCCCAGCCTCTAGTACCCTTACTAAACGATTATTAGTCTAAGATTCCATACTTCACTGCAAAGGAGTCCATCACATCCCAACAACATGTAGATAAAATGGAAGATTTCATTGACTACATGGAAATTGATGATGATACAGTCAAAATGAGGATCTTTGCCCAAATTTTAGGGGGTGATGTGAAGAAATGGTTTAAGGGCCTGCCTCCAGGTAGCATCAATGATCTTCCAAGCTTATATCAGACTTTCATAAAAAAATGGGAAACTAGGGCGAATCCTCGCCAACTCCTGGCAGAATACATGACCCTTAAGAGAAACGCGGGAGAGAGTGTCCATGATTACACAGCAAGGTTCAAAAACATTTATAATGCTCTCCCTCCACATATGAAACCTCCACAAGGCATGGCCCTAGCGAAATACCCTAAGGGTTTTGACGCTGACATGGCCTACGAGCTTAGAGATAAATAATACAACACATTGGAGGACATGCAGAAAGGAGCAGTGAACATAGAGGCAAACCTGATTGAGAAAAGAGCAAGACTGAAATCTGAGAGAAGGGTAACATATAGGGATGACAACATAGCTTCCACATATGACCAAAATTATGATAAGCTATCTAAAAATGTGGAGAGGTTACAACAAATGATGGAAAAATTGGTTTTCACAGTCAGTAACCAGAATAGAAACCAAAAACAGAACCAAAACTTTAGAAGAAATAATAACACTCCCAACAGACAAAGAGAATCAGATCAACAAGTCATTCCCCCATTCCAAGAGAATTTTCTTAATGAATATGAGGGAATCATAGAAGAGTCTGAGGGAAACACAATCAATATGTTTGAAACAGAATATTCAATCCATAAATGTTATTCAGAAGAGGACCAGCCTTCACCCTCTGGTTGGGAAGAGGAATGGTTGGAATCTGAAGATTACATATTAGGGTTTGAAAATGCCATGATGCAGGTCAGAGAGCAGTATGAACTTAGAAGAAAAAGGAGTCAATAAACTGCTAAACCCAAATCTTCTAAGACTACCATCAAGAAGAGACCCGAGAAAGCTTCTAAAGCAACCGCTGAAACCAAAAGATCAGCAGCTGAGAGTTCTAGTAAGGATAGAAGAAAATACAACCAAAACATTAATGCACAAGGTAAACTAGCTAGCAGCACCAGCACTAGTGCTCACGATAAACGTCACGCCGCATGATCAACCCGCGGTTGTACTAGGCAGTGGCAAGTAGAACAGAGATGAGTATCCCAAAAGGTCAGTCCACTTTCAATCTGGAAAGTGAGATTGCAAGAATTAAAATCTCTATCCCACTTTCTGAGCTGGCCACTCAGGATCTATATAAAGGCCAGATTTTGAGATCTTTAAACTTAGGTGAGAATGGTGAATCTGTCAATTTAAATGATGATCAACTTTCCCTCTTGTTTGGTCCTAAGATAGAGGGGATGTTTTAGGAAGGGGTAGTTCCACCTTTCTATATCAGTCTCAACATTCATGACAAGGTCCTGCACAATGCGATGCATGATTCTGGAGCATCCCACAACCTAATGCCTAAGGTAGTTATGGAAAGACTAGGTCTAGAGATAACCAGACCCTACAAAGATTTATACTCTTTCGACTCTAGCAGAGTAAAATGCCTAGGCCTGATCAAAGACTTGTGTGTGAATTTAATTCAAATCCCAGCTAAATGCATGGTCATGGATGTTGTGGTGGCAGATGTGCCACCTAAGTATGGCATGCTATTATCAAGATCATGGGGAGCCAAGCTACAGGGTACAATGTAGATGGATGGCTCATATGCCACAATCCCAATCTTTGGCCAACTTAGAAAACTGTATAGGGAGACACAGATGAAATTCCTAGTCAGTAGTCCCGAAAAACCTGAAAATTCACATGTCTATTATGTGCACACATACCTTGACTCCTTCATCTTTTGTAATGATGGATCTTTAGAAGGGTCAGATTCCCAAGAAAGAAATAAAAACGGAGAGGCAGAAGCTGTTGATTTTAACACAATGGCTGCTGTGGATTTAGAGGACAACGAAGAAGAAAACCACGATGAAACCTGTAGGATATGTAGTGGAGACCTAACCCTGAGCGAACAAGAAACCGATCATAAAAAACCCTCTGACCAGATCCCTGAAACTCATACATTTCACGAAGAACAAAGCAATCCATAGCCTAATACAGACCCTAGAACACAACACAATGGAAAACCCAGCTGTAGGGGAGAAAACAATGGTAGTCGTGAGAATGACCCCTTATGGGAAATGAGATTTGACGGGTCTTTTACTAAAAGGACTACAGGGGCAGGGGTATGGTTACACAATATAGAAAATGACTACGCTGAGAGCCACGCCTATAGTCTGCATTTCAAATGCACCAATAATGTCACTGAATAAGAGGCTCTAATCCTAGGTCTGAATCTGTTGAAGAAAAAGGGAGCCCGTAGGATAACCATAAGGGGAGACTCAGAGTTAGTTATTAAACAAGTGAACGAAGAGTACACAACCAAACATCCTAGGCTAAGAGCATATAGGAATGACACCATGGACCTACTGAAAACGTTTGTTGAATAAAAATTAGTGTTCGTTCCTAGGAGACAAAATGTCATTGCAAATGGATTAGCTTGCCTGGCCAGTTCATACCCCAAAAATCCCAGTGACCAACAGATCATCATTCAAACCAAATTCAGACTTGCTGTGCCAGACAACAAAAAATATTGGCAGGTTTTTGAAGGTGATAAATAGATCGAAGATTTCCTAGTAGGCAGAAACGAGTTTGAGTTTTCTGATTCAGACTCTAAATCTGACAGTAGCTGCCTAAGTGATGAATTCTCAGATGAGGAAGAAACACCCTGTAATATAGAAATAAATTCTTTAGATGAAAAAACTGGAAATCTAGACTGCAAATGTGAAAATGCAGATATTGAAGAGGTAGAGGTGCTGCAGGCCAAAGATAAGAATATACCTAGAGGCCTGGCACCCTTAGAGGACCTTTTTGACTTTGATGATGTGGCCAAAAAGCCCACTATAGAACATGCAGACTCTGATGTGGAAGAATCCAACATAGGCACTAAAGATAAGCCCAAAATGATTAAATTGGCTAAGTCTTTACCTGCAGACATAAAGAAGAAATACATTGACCTTTTTAAGGAATTCATTGATGTGTTTGCATGGAGCTATGAAGACTTTAAGGCCTATGACACAAATATTATCCAGCACAAAATACCCTCGAAAGAAAATCAGAAGCCCTTTAGGAAAAAACTTCGCAGAATCAATCCAAAACAATTGCCTGCAGTAGAGAAAGAGATCAAGAAGATGTATGAAGCAAGTATAATTGTGCCAGTGAGGTTTTCTGATTGGGTATCAAACTTAGTGGCTGTGAGGAAGAAAACAGGAGAAATCAGATTGTGCATAGACTTCAGGAATCTTAATAGAGCCTCACTCAAGGACAATTACCCTTTGCCTAAAATGGAACATATTCTGCAGAAGGTAGTAGGTTCTAAGAGGATTTCCCTGCTAGATGGTTTCTCCGGATACAACCAAGTCTTAGTGATCTCAGAAGACCAACTCAAAACAGCTTTTACCACTCCATGGGGTACCTTCATTTATGAGAAGATGCCTTTTGGATTGATGAATGCTGGAGCCACCTTCCAAAGAGCGATGGACATAGCATTTTCAGATGAGATAGGGCACTTCATTGTTATCTATTTGGATGACATAACAGTCTTTTCCAAGACTGAGGAAGAACACCTGAGACATTTGAGAAAATTATTTGAAAAATGTAGAAGGTTTGGTTTGTCCCTTAACCCCAAAAAGACTGTATTTGGGCTACAAGAGGGTAAACTTCTTGGCCACATCATATCCGAGAAGGGAATCAGGATAGACCCACAGCGATTTGAGGGCATACTACAAATATCACACCCCAGAAACATCAAGGAATTAAAATCCTTCATTGGGAAGATTAACTTCCTTAGGAGGTTTATTCCAAATCTAGCTGAACACCTTCAGAACATGAATAACATGCTGAAGAAAGGTGCAGGCGTGAAATGGACTATGGGAGCTAAAAAATCTTTTGAATCAGTGAAAATTGCACTTACCCAAGCTCCCATCCTCATCAGCCCAAATTTATCCAAAGATTTCCTGATCTTTTCATTCGCCTCTGAGCATACAGTGGCTGCAGTCTTGCTGCAGAAAAACACAGAGGGAATGGAACAGCCAATTGCCTTCTTTAGCAAAGCACTCATAGATGCAACCTTGAAATACAACATCATGGAGAAATAGTCCTATGCTTTTATTAAGGCCTTGAAAGACTTCAGGGTGTACATATTGCATTCCCACACTATAGCTTATGTGCCCAACATCATAGTCAAAGATATATTGTCCCAAGACCCAGATGGGAAAAGGGGCAAGTGGATAGCAATGATCCTAGAATATGACCTCGAGATAAAACCCACCAAACTGATTAAAGGTCAGGGCTTAGCTAAATTAATGGCTGAATCAAACCTACAAGCCCTAGACATTAACATGATAAATACCCTGGGTGAGCAACAAGAATTTCCTGATCTCAATATTAAGGAAAAATTTCAGAGCTCCCCTTGGTATTCCGACATTCTGTATGTGCTTACACACCTCAATGCCCCTCCTGGATTATCAAAGACCAAGGCCAGATTCTTAAAGCTAAAGGCCAGAAATTACTGCATCTTGAATGAAAACTTATACTGGAAGAATCCTAATGGCCTATTGCTTAAATGTTTGACTGAAAATGAGGCAGAGAGGGTTAAACAAGAATTCCACGCTGGAGAATGTGGAGGCCACCTGAGTTGGAAAGCCACTGCAAACAAAATACTTAGAGCTGGTTACTATTGGCCCACACTCTTCAGTGATGTTCATAAAATGATAGTTGCTTGCCATAAATGTCAGATCTTTAAGGGCAAGAGAAAACTCCTCCCTTTACCCCTACAAAACATCACTGTTGAAGGTACCTTTCTGCAATGGGGCCTAGATTTCATAGGGGAAATTCACCCTGCTTCTTCTGCTCAGCACAAATGGATCCTAACAGCCAAAAATTATTTCATTAAGTGGGTAGAGGTCGTGCCCAATAGGAATGCCACAGATTCAGTCATCATTAGTTTCCTAGAAAGTCACATCCTCTCTCGGTTTGGCTGCCCAAGGAAAATAATCACTGATAATGCTACTGCTTTCGGATCCAAAAAGATGGTTGATTTTTGTCACAGGTACCAAATAACACTTGGTCATTCAACTGCCTATTACCCCCAAGGTAATGGATTAGCTGAATCATCGAACAAGAGCTTGGTGACCATCATCAAGAAACTGCTGGAAGAAAACAAAAAATCATGGCATAACAAGCTAGTACATGCTTTGTGGGCTGACAAGCTTACAACAAAGAAGTCCATTGGCATGTCTCCATTTCAGCTTGTCTATGGAACAGAAGCAGTATTCCCTACCAGCCTTGGGATATCAGTGATCAAACTGATCCAGGAGATCCAAACACAAGGAGACAGCATGGTGAGGAGAATAAATCAAACAATCCATCTCTAGCAAATAAGGGAAGAGGTCTACAACAGAGCAGTGAAGGTTCAAGAGAACATAAAAAAATTGTTTGACAAAAGAACCAAGGCTGCTGATTTCATAGTTGGAGATAAGGTTTTGAAGTGGGATTTGAGAAGAGAGGATAAAGGAAAGCACAACAAATTTGATAGTTTTTGGCAAGGTCCATACCTCATCCAGGCCACTTTGGGTCCCAACGCTTTCTTCTTACAAGAATTAGATGGCACTAAACTGTTTGGGGGTCCTGTCAATGGCAAGATTCTCAAACATTACTTCTGCTGATTTACAATTTCTAGTTTCCATTTCCATTGTACATACCATTGTAGTTTTATTTTCGAGAAAAAGAAAAATGTTTCAAAAAATAAGGGAAGAAGAGAGGTTCAGATGTGCTTAAAACATCGACCTCTGATATGCAAAAGAGTGGCTCTAATAAACTCAAAACCTGAGCCAAAGAAAGTAAAGCATCTGGTCCTAACATGCTCAAGATCTGGGCCAGCGAAGAAGAAGGAAGAATCAGCTCTAACATGCCCAAAAATAGAGCTGAGATGAAAAAATAAGTGAATCTAACATGCTCAAATCTTGAGTCACAAAGGGAAAGAAGGATGTTTTAAATTTCAGATCTCAAGCCTTCACAGTTTTGCTTTCAGTTTTCTGCAAATTGGTCCATGTGCAACTGTCTTTAAGCCTTGGACCCACAGCAAGTCAGACAGTCTAATCCTGGCTTGACTGTTTTTTAATTTTTGTTGTAGAATGTAGAGAAGAAATCTGCTGGACAGTTTAATCCCAGCAGATATTAGATTAGGTAGAGAAACATATGAGACCAACAGTCTAATGTGGTCTCATGGAGCAATAAGGGTAGATTTAGAATATTTTTATTTTCTGTTTGAAAAAATAAAAAGAGGTAAAGGGTCTGCTAGCTCAAATGCACCCAAGAAGAAGAAAAAATGCTAGGATTGTAGTATGGGTAGGTAGATTTTTGGAGTAAGTTTCTGCTGATGTAATGTCTTCATATTGTGGCAGCTTATAAAAGGGAGAAGGGATGTGTAAAGCAGCAGGCATCTAGCCTACTCCAAATATTTATCGTCTGAATTCTTGACTCCTTCAAGAAGAAGCCATCCCCATGTGGAGCCACTGTTAGCCCCCCTATAAATTTTTGACACAGCAAAGCAGGGGGCTACTTTTGTTCCTGAGACTTCAATGAATGCATCTCCCATGGAGAAACATCATCCTTGAGGTCTCCTGTGCCTTTGCCTTTGTTAAATTTCCCTCTGCAGAACTCTCCATGTGCCCCTCTCTTCCCCTTCGCAAAGCCCCCTTTTCTATACCAATTTCCCCCCAAATTCCCCTTTAAATCCTACCTTCACCCTTTGCTGTGCCATTTTCCCCTTCTACCCTTTATCGTTACCCTCTTTAGGCCTTGGAATGCATTAAAAAGGGTAAAAAACCCACTTTCAGACCATATAATAGGCCTAGCCCCTCTTCTGCTAGCCCCTCGCACCTTTTTCCTCCATGTAACTTGACTCCGGAACCGTCCGCCTGCCAAAAAATGCTTATCCCAAATCCGTATCGGGCGCGAGGTCAGCCGTCGATCTTGCTTGATTGGACAGTGATCGCTAACTCCGAAACCCTCTGTGTTTCCCCCGTTCATTTCCCTGATCAGACCATCACCGTTCATTTTCCCATCAGATCAACGGTTCGGAGCCTATCCACCCAGTGGACCCCACTGCGCACTATTCACAAACCACCAGTTTCTATCGCACCGCCTTTGGGAAGAGGGTGGTTTTTCTCAATCGGCCAGCGATTCCATATAGCGATTGACACGTGGCTCCTGTACGGTTTCAAAACCGCCTATCCATCGCGCATTAACTTTCGACTCAAGACGCCCAGCGATATGCATATCAGCCGTTAGATCTCGGGCACCGCATCCAACGGTCATTGATCAACGAAGCTACGCGGGGTTTAATCCACGACCATCGTACCCCTGGCCCACCATTCGTTGTCCTCTGCTGTGTTTCCCACCGTCGATCTCCTTTGAGATCTGACGGTCCAGTTTAGTATTCTCCCCACTATTGACCACCCCGCTATCAACCGGCTCCGCCACGTTACCTCCACGTGTCCACCGTACGGTCTCCCTCCAGTTTCGTATTTTCATTCAAAGGTCGGAGATTCAAAGGTTTCTCATCTGTTTTTCCTCTGCACCACCTTCTAACTGTAGTCTTCATCGTTTTCTTCTCGCTGTAGGTCATCCATGATAGTTTCGCCATCAACCAGTCTACGTAGTGAGTCTAGCCATCCCGTTACGACCACCACCCCCGTTGTTTTCTTAATGTGTTTCCGTATTGTGCAGGGTTTCTAGAGAGGTGGAAAACTGCCATAAATCATAAGAATCATTGTGAGCGGCACATTGAGCAGGAAGAATTAAAACTGAAGCTAGTACTGTAGAGAAATTTCAAGAAAGGTGGCGGCAGTATAAATTCCATCAAAGGACGAAGTTTGAAACTTCGCAGGCTCTATCCCGCGCCATTAAAGCCCAGATATTGCATAATCGAGACATTTATGAAGCCGTGAAGAAAAACCAGTTTCATGATCATGGATTCCAGCATTCAGAATTGAGTTTTGAGTTTAATACAGTAGTTTAGAGGCAAAGCAACAGATCAGTGAACCTAAAGATCATGCAGAAGGTACAGCACGCAAAGATTCATGAAATCAGGGTTCAAATCAGCATAATGTTTCTTCCAGAGTAAGGACACAGTACACATTATGGTTTCAGTTTATATGGTGTCCAAGAAAGTTTTCTCTCCCCTTCGTAGCAATCCTACGCTATCAGAAGCATTTGTTTCATTAGCATGGCAGTCCATCCAGTCATTTTTTTTATACACCAAAGTACTGCACAGTACTGCAGTCAGAACACATCAGAGTCATATCAGAGTAATTCCCAGTCTGAAGAATATCGTTCATGCACTCAAAGAACATCAGATATTAATGCACAGGAGTTATACAAGATGGGCTTCGACCCTCTTTATTTTCAGAAGAGTAAAACTGCATTTAGTTCTCCACCTACCTCCTCTGCTCCTTCGGGGCTATAAATTCATAGAGAACTCATTGTAATGGTTGTTGATCAGTGATCAGAGAACTGCAAGTAGTTTCTTTGAGACACAGTCTCTGTGTAAAGATTGTAAGATAGGTTGAAGGATATGATTTCAGACTGAGTATTCAGCTATTGGCAATATTGTACTTGATTGGTATTGTTACTTAATATGACAAGCACATTTCTTTGGATCCTGATCTGAAGCAGGGGTGATGTTTTCCTATCTCTGTGTTTACATTCATTTCATTTCGTTTCTACTGGCTTGCATCAGAAGTTTGGCATAGGATTTACCCTTGTTAGGTACCCTATGTTGCTGCTCTCCTTGCCATTTATGTTTCTCTTATGAATGTATTATCTAAGGAATGTTTTCAGTTGATTTAACTAGTGTAGTGGATGATATTTCCTGCTCTCTAATGTATGAATTAAATGAATTCAGTTCTTAGACGCTTCTTGTTATAGATTTCAGGTTGAATATTTTGGAACACTGGGGATTAGTGTGAGCACTTTCCACTAGGATCCTTCTGTGACCTACTGATATGTAACATTGTGCTCTTAAATCTATGTTATCTCTCCTCCTCTCACCCTCCCATCACATAATCATCTATAAAAATCCTAAGTTTCAAATGACTAGCCCAATTGAAATCCTGCCTATTGATTAGCAAGAAAATCCTTTCCTGGCTCCATTGCCCAATGGTTTTGAGTATTTCCTAGAAATTTTCACCTCTGCCTTATCCCACTTTGCTCACCCTAGTCTTACATTGAATCCTTCTTTCCTGATAACTAGCAACCAAACAAACAAACCCTGAGCTTTCTAACTAGCCTAAAATCATAACATTTGAGCCTTATAGGCATAAAACCTTGCTCACCTAGAGAAATCCCTCTCTGGACCCAGGAGGGCTAGATCCTAGGGTCTGAAAGTGGTTCTAATTTTGTCTCATCTTTTGGTCTTTCCAATCTGGCCAAAACATGGGAACCCCAATAGTTTGAACAGTGGATGTTGGATGAAGGGATGTGGATGGAACAACATTAGATTGTTGAGCTGATCTTGGATGAGAAACACCTAAATTGTGGAGGAAATGTAAATCAGGTGGTGTTGTTTCTCTACTACCAGAATGTTCAATTGTCTCTGGGGATGAAAGTGAAGACTCAGAATCTAGCTTAATTATATCATCAAATGACCTAGTTCTAAGTGGATTTACTAAGTCAACTTGTGATTGTTTTAGAGCTAAAAGATTTTTAGGAACTGATTTAACTCTGAAGGGTGGTCTGAAAACAGTTGATAATTTAATCTTAGGAGAATTCCTAAGGATACTTTCTGGGTTATCAACTACTTCAGGTGGATCAGGGTCAGGATAGGCTCTAGTGTGAATCTTTCTAGGAGCCACTATGTTGTGTCTTTCAGGCCCAAATAAACAAGACAAGTTCAACCAGATATGACAGTCTTTGAATGGTTAACTAATATTTTTACCTAAATTTCAATCCTACATTCCTCTAACTGATTTTGAATGATATTATGATGATCAGGGTTCTTCCCAATGGAGTCTTAAGGTCTGTTCAGGGTCGTGGAGTTGCCAATTTGAAGTTTTTAGTTCTTTTCAGAGGTAAAAGGTTTGATGGTCCACCACCATGCTTGTGAAATATCCCTTTTCAAGGATATCCCAGAACACAACAAACTCTAACCAGAGATTGACTGGGAGGGAATTTACCAGATATTTCACCTCTAAAAGAGGATGAGATCCGGAAGCTACCTGGCCCTTTCCAGACTCTGTCTAAGATTATGGGGTAAAATGCAACAAAAGGTAAAGATAAATGTAGAAGTAAGTGTTTTACTACCAATATGAAATATTTTTGGTTTTTTCTGAGTTATTTTTGAGTTGTGTGGTTTTTAAGAATATCCTAACTCTGTTTCAAAACTTAGCTACGGTTATGAGACAAAGAGAGTCTACTCTTATGGCTAAGCCGACTGATTTTTCAAGGTTAGATAAAATCTTGAGAGAAACCTAGGGTTTTACCTAGTTTTTCACTGATTCAAACAAGTTTCATCATAATCACCATTTCTTGGTAGTGCTTGAAAAGGCTACTTTTAACTCTCAAAGTTTTCTTAAATTGAAAAATGATTCTGGGTTCAGGTTCCCCAGTGGAGTCGCTAGAAATATTGGGGATCTGTAATTTATTATCAAGATTGGCAGAGTCTAATTATAGAAACAGCATCGTTTCAACCAACTTTTGGATTCTAGGATCTAGCCCTCCTAAATCTAGAGAGGTATCTCTCCAATATGTACAAAGATGGATTTGTCTTTGAAGTTTTGGGTTATGTTATTAGGCTAGTTATGAAGGCCACAGGTTTTTTTTTTTTCTTGGATTGTTGAGCATGATTATTGTTCAAGGTGGAAAGTTCTGAGTGCAAAAAGTTCCAAAGGTGAGAAGTTGCAGGCAATCAGAGTAATCTTCGGTCAAAAAGGTAGAAAATTGTAGGTTTTATTCCATTGGGCTATGGAGTCATAATAGGGTTTAATTGGAACAGCAAGAGGCAAGAGTGGTCGATGGGGCAAGTCATATATGTCTAAGGATCTCTTTGAAAATTGATTTATGGAATGGAATGATACAATAAGAAGGAGAAATAAACAGATGCAGAAACAAGAGCAGCCCAGGATCTAGTAAGTACTTTGAAACTAGCCAGCCTTTGACATGGACTCAAGAAAAACATAAAAGTAAACTAGGATCTGGTAAGTACTTTGAAACTAGCCAGCCTTTGATACACTTTTAATAGAAAACACCTCAAAACAACGGGAAACTCGAAGGTAACTTTTGAAGTAGAAACTAGAGGTTCGGGCTCACCACAAATCCTCTCCTAGCTCTTCTTTTACTTGGTTAGTTTCAAGACAAATACAAAGATAACAACAGAATGGCCTAAGATCTGGTAAGTACTTTGAAACTAGCCATCTTTTAACACATTCCAAGGGAAACAATCAGGCATTCTGTGGGATCAACCTGGGACCAGGGCTCACCATATCTTCCTCAGTTCATCTTCACAAAACATATACTGAAAATAACATCTAAGAATAATATTCAGCTAAGACAATAGGACAAGGGAACACCATCATTCCTATGCTTAAACTGAATTACAATATTCCTAAATAACACAATTTAGAAGAAAACATTCAGATAAAGATTTTCAGTCAGAGAAGGTTACTGATATACAGTAGGTCCTAACTCTATGCATGATGTTCTTTATAAGAGAATAGGAAACACAAGTGGAAACAGAAACAAAATAACAAGTTACAATAAGGAAAACATCACCGTCAACATAGACCAGGATCCCATAAATCAGCTTGTATTGATGCTTCAAACCAGTTACAGCTTTAAGTCTAGTGCTTTAGGTTAGAAACCATCTACACATCTCAGCCTAACCTATCTATCACCAGCAGAGCTCTAAGAGCCAGTGAATACTATGTACAATCAGAAGTTTTTTCTCGAATTTATATCAAAGTTCTATAACCAACCCCTCACTCATCTTCTGCAGAAGTATATATAGAAGGATAAGGAGGTGAGATCTGATAAAAGATCTCAATTTAAAATTAATACAGATTTAATGGTCTCTGGCCTTTGAGGGGCTCAATGAAGAAATTTACATGGGGATACTCTGTATTAAATGTTTTTACATAAAGATTAAGCTCAGTGGGAGCTTTTGTTGACCTTTGAGGCTTCATGTGATGCTTGGAGTAACTCTGCAAATATTTCTGTGTTTATTTCATTGTAGGAGTAACTCCCTGGCCATGCTATGAGGCAGATATTTTTTTAATCAATAACTTCGTCCCCTGGTTGAGTAATTTGAGGAACAGGTGGCACTATGGTAGCTGAGAGGAATCTATTTGCCTCAGATTGTGGCAGTGGAAGCATTCCTACTTGATAAAACACTTTAGTTTTTATGTAAACTGTGTTTTATTTGGGGATTAGGCTTTTGATAAGCATCTTAGACGTGATCCCCAAAAATCTGTCCTTTAATCCTTTGTTCTGGTACATTTAGGTCTTTGGCACTGATATCCTTTGACAATGTTAAATTCATGGTATTCTCGCTGATATGCAGGGTTGCGTAGAGATGAAACGGCATAGATGCCTCATAAAACATCGATGATACCTGAGATTGAAAAACCCCTGGGAATGATTTCCCTGATGAAATGAAGGAAAGAGGATTATCACCCTCAGCCTGTGAATTTTCCTCAGTATGGTGGAAAAACTTTAAACCCTGCAAAATACAAACAAAATTTATGAAATCTTGCGTATATAGTTTGACTGCTTCAGAGGATGTGTGGAAGGAGCGGGGCCGTTGGATGGAATCATCCAACGGTCGGGATTAATCAGGGAGATCATAGAATGGGTGGAAGAAATATTAGATCAGGGTCGTCGATCGCACAGAGATCGACAGTTGGGAGTGAAAGGGGAAGTCAAAAATAGAGAATCGTTGACCGAGCAATCGAATCAGGGGGACGAAATCTGGACCGTCGATCTGCAGATCAGATCGATGGCGGGAAATGATTTAACCTTGCATCGGGACCACATTAAGGGGTAGGCTTCTTCATCGAGTGACAACCATTGGATGGGCGGCTTCGGATCGGATGGTCCACGACGATATCGCTCGACATCCTCGTCCAAATGATAACGCTCGATGGACGGCGGTTTTCCAAACAGTACAGGGGACGCGTGGCGGTAAGTGTATGGAATCGCTGGCAATCGAGGGAAAATAGCCTTTCGCCCAAGGGCGGTGCGATGGATACCGCCGGTTTTGGGCAATCGGCTTATGTACGGTGGGGACCACAGGAGATGAAATCTGCACCGTCCGATCTGTAGATCAGATCGACGGTGCGAAACGGTTAAGAAATGGTACCGGCAGAATAATGCGAAATAATTTAGAAAATCCAAAGTTTTTAATTAAAACAAAGGTTTTTAATGTTTTCGGGGCGAAATATTTGTTTTAAAAGTGGATAAACGCCTGACGGACTCAGCGCTTGGTTCTGGCGCTAGGGCGCATGGATAAAAAGGGTTAGGGACTTGGCCGAAGGGGGCTTAAGTCCAATACATAGAAAAATATGTATTTTTATGGTTCTTCAAGGATTTTGAAAGGAAATGAAGGTTTCGATAAGGCTAAGAAGGGGTTTCAGAACCTTATCAAGGGTTTTTATGACGTGGGAGGGGGAGAAACATGCAAAGGAGGGATTTTCATGGGAAATGAAGGAGTAGAAAATGAGATTAGCTCTTGAAGGGAGGGAAAGGGAAAAAGAATCTTGCAGCAGTACTTCAAGATGGGAATAGCAGGATTTCAGAGTTTTTCAAGATGGGAAAAGCAGTGAAGGTTCGGACAGAGGCATGAGGCCTTCAAAAAGTCTTCAAGAGCCAACAGTTTTTAGTGAGAAAAAATCTTCCTTGATGGCTCAAAAATAGAATTAGCCACCTTTTGGTATAATCAAATATTATAGGTGGCTAACAGTGGCTCCACTTGGGGATGTGTGGAGTACTAAAAAGGTATGCTTTTGATGATTATTTCAGTGGCTTTTTAATAGAATTTATGAACCTTTTTGTATCACGAATTTGGGAAATAATAAGGAACTATAAAAAAACATGTGAGAATTGACATAAAGACTTTAAATACCGATAATGGTTATTTTTCTTCTATTGTGAAAAGGAGAAAACAAGGAATTGCCGCTCCAAAGGAAAGGATGTCGAGATAACTCAAGTCCCTCCGGATGAGAACCGAACGCAAACAAGGATAAAACATCAAGCAAATCGTCCCTAAAAAGGAGGTGAAGACAATTTGGGCCTCTGCCATAAAAGAAAGACAGGATGAAGAGTTATCGTTGGCGAATCCCCCGTAGATCTTCGATCCCGAGGGATCGCCGTTTTATTTATCTTGTCACTTAGACATCTCCACCGTTACCCAGGAGTAAAGGGGACAAGACTGTTAGGCTGAGGAGGATATAGATATAAATTACACTTACAATTTTCTGTAAGACATCAGCTTTGATTATTAAGTTTCGTTGAGAACTCGGTTCAATGTATTTTTTGACCGATGCGTTAATGAAAGCTTGGTGATTATTCCATCTCTCGCATCCGGATTAACTTAAAGCGTGTATCCTTGAGGCTAAGGCCCGGCCCGAGGACACGGCTTCGTACTCCATTACGACTTGGTTTCGGTGGTTTGTTTATCGTTGTTATTTGTTAATTTGATATGCTTTATAAGTTCATATTACATGCTCATAAAAGATTGAATCATTGAGGTTTTGCTGCATACGTAATCGTGTGTTGACTCTCGCATCAAGTTATTAATCCTTTTCGTAGGTTAATCGTATGTTCTTACCGTTTTGTTACGTAGCCGTTATATTGAATATTCGTGTCATACATTTGTTGAGGCGTTGTTCTTTATAATCGTTGGATTCAGTAACAATAGTGTTCTATTTGAAAGCACAATCGTATTTCCGTTGATTCGCATTGTTATTCCAATGTATTGTGCGCGTTTCCGATTTATCAAATATTGTTCCATAATTCATTAATCGTTATTGTTGTTCCATTAGTGTGATTTGGTGTGAATTGCCTTTAGAATGAAAGAATGTTATTTGATCGTTAAAGATTGCATTTGAGTTAATGGATTAAGTTTGGTTACAACCCACGGACTTAGTTATTCAATTGTCACTTTATTTTAGGTTTGTTGTTCCATTCCGTAATTGTTGTTCAATCCTTTATCATTTGCTCCATTTACTTGCATTTGGTGTGAGAGATAATCAAGGTCAGAAAGTGAGTATCGTGTGCCTCACCTGCCTAGCTCCCGTGCTCATGGTCTATGCTCTAAATTCCTTTCCATCGCTTCCGAAGGGGATGGGTTATCACCGCCGAACCCCTTTAATTTATATAAGCCGTTTTGTTTTCCGAGTGTGTGATTTATTCTTTGAAGTAATTTAATTACAAGCCAAGCATCCGTTTACTCTTGTATTTCTTAGGCACCGTACTACTAGCATTACTCGACAAATTATAGTTTGGATTGAGTCACTCTTTGTAATAACAAAACGTTCCCGGATTGACATATTAATGTGAGGTAATTAGAGGTGAAAGAGACCCCTTTTATAGCTCTACATTTTGGCGCCGCGTGTCGGGGAAAGAGTGTAGCCATTTCCGTCTTTCTCGAGTAGTGTACGAGCCCGTTAGGGAGGAGTTGGATCCTAAAAACTAAGGTAAGAACCTACGTGCGGAGCATGTAAACCCTACTCCACTATCCGCTTCCTAACAGATTTGTTTTTGCTTTGTTTGAATAAAAGTTGGTAGTTCATTTTTATTTTTTTTTGAGTGCATGACTACAGAAAAGGCCGAAAGAATACCAAACCCCCATCCAAGCCCGGTGTTGCGGGGCCGTGACCCTGGCCGAACGTACCTTCATAGACAAAATCTATAAGAATCTGCACCAAACACGACCGCATAGGCCCCAGAAAAACATTTCTAAACCGCCTACTAGTTCCCTCTGTGCCACAAGGATCACCATCTCAGAGCCCGGGTGGCCGAGGTGCATATCGAACCGAAGAGCAAGATTTTCAAGAAATTGAAAATTCTACTCCGGTAATTATTGCAGAAGGGAACTCTAGCAACTTTTGTGAAGGAGAAGGAGAAATAGGGGAAACCAAGGAACCAAAATCCCCACCGAGACAAATCAACCTTTAGATAGCTCCTTTTATAAGGGGAGAAGCCGTGAAAGTCATTGCTGAAGGAATTCAATCTCCCGTACACCCGGGTATTCCCATTATTCCGTATAAAGGAAGCTCTATTAAAAATATCCCCGTCAAAACCGTTCCCACTCAACCTAGGAATACCCTCCTAGATATCCTTAAGGTTATTGGCATATATTTGATCCCATGGCTCAAAACCACCTAAATGCTCAAAACCAAACTTCCAAATACTCAAACCTCTACATTACAATATCCTATAGTGGATTCTCGTTAAAGAAATGCACCCATGAAAGCTATCCCTTCAAACATATCCCTACATTTCACGACTCACATCGAAGATCCGATGCATTCTTATTCGAATTCGATGTGTTATGTAGGGGGTAATGATTAAACCACCGATCCCCAAAAAATTGAAATTATTTCCCTCTACATTAAAAGGGGCCGCTTTAAGATGGTTTATGGGGCTAGTGGCGGGGTTATCAACAATTGGGATCAAATGAAAGAATCCTTCTTAAAAAATATCAGGATTATTGTAGGTCTAGAGAATTAAAAGACGAAATATTTCAAATGTCGCCTAGACCGAATGAAACATTAGAGGAGTATGTGGAACGTTTTCAAGATAATCTACAAAGATCTCCTTATGCATCGCTACCTTTACCCGATAATGTGTTAAAAACTCGCATTAATGAGGGGTATGAAGGAACAATGGATTGAAACATTAAAAATTATGGGAAAAGGGGATATTTATCAAGAGAGTTTTGCCGACATTATTGATTTGTGTATCGTAGAGTTCGAGAGGAAGATAAAGAATAAAAAACCGACGTAATACGACGGCTTGCAAGAGATAACAAAGTATCGCAGAAGGAGTAACACGCGTAAATTGGAAATTTATTAGAAAATTTTAAAACTGATATTATGGGACACTAATCACACAACTTGATATTGTGCAAAGCAACAGGCTAGCCGCTGGAGTGCAAATGCAATTTGGCAACGCCCGCCCCCGATGCAACTTAAAAACACAACACAAGGAGTGTCCATCGGACAAAGTCCAAACATGCGCCATCCGTACAAAAGATCACCCACGGAGAGCCGCCCCTCACTTCCCGGATTGAAAGCAAGATATAAGGAAGCAAGAAGAACCAGAATCGGTGAATTCGATCAACCAATACGCTGGCAAATGAGACAACCCGGTATGTCGCACTCAACTCTCTTTTTTTTCAAAACCCACAAGATAATGCTCAACAATATGGTATGTGGAAAAATCAATCTCAACCCCCATTTACAAACTGGTCACCACAATCGTTTCCTTCTTCAAACCAATGGTCGAATCAAACAAGCCAACTGGGTTGGCCGAATTTCACACTCCACCATATTGGCAAAATGGCCCATATCCTTCACAATGGAATCCCTCTACTTCACAAAGTTCACCCCGGAAGACAAGCCGGCAAAGACCGATGTACCATCCAAACTCCGGAACTATTCCGCTCCCTCAACCTACTCGCCAGCCCTTACAACAGATCCCTACCTAACCCGAGACCGCAACTCCCAAATTTCCAACCCGATCCCAATCCAAATAACAGACAGTCCAATCTATTCAAATCATAAACAATTTAAAAGGACCCGACTCCGAGAGAGTGCAATGATCTTCGCTAAGATCTCGACATATAATTGAAACCGAGGGAGATAAAACAGCTCATATTGAAGATCGGCTACCCAGAGAACATCGCTCACAACAAGAGGATGTAAATACAAAGAACTCATAATCAAGCAACCACATCCTCTCCTCCATTCCTAACGATTAACCATACTACACGACCCATACAATATCCTCGACTTCGACATTCGTGGAGAATTACAAAATCAGACATAAAAATTCCATTCCTCCAAGCCATTCAAGACATTCCCATATACGCAAAAACTATCAAAGAATTGTGCATAAAGAAACCAAGGAGGAATATAATAAATAATCCAAGAGTCCAAGTAGCTCGTACTTTATCCGATCTATCGTCTCTGAAGAGAAACACCCCTTAAATATGAAGACCCAGGGAATCCAAATTATAATCAAAGTTTCAATTTATGGTCGACTCCGTCTAATGCCTTAGTTGATCTAGCCTTAATTAATATTTTAACAACCACAACTTGCCAAAGCTCGCATTACATCCGTAGAACCCACCTCTACTCGTTGGAATTGGCCGACCGATCCGTGGTTAGACCAGAGGGTACTCTACATGATGTCAACAAGTGGACTTCGTAGAATCCGGGAGTATCCAACCGATTTCGATAATATCCAAACCCACTTGATGGACATCCACTAATTTTAGGTAGACCTTGCTGTTGACCGCTCGACATGCCTACATTGCCTGCTTCTCTAAGTAGTGGAAATATGACCATAACCAGAGGACCGAATAGCAAAAATTTAGTTCTATGATCCTCCAAAGACAAACAAGTGTCACAATGATGAAAACTAATAAACACCCCGTATCATACCTTACCGATAACATCGATCTCCATTAACTATACAAGAGGCACCTCGATTTTAAAGATCAAACAAGACGATGCCATTAATAATTTCATTACTCAACCGAACCTCGCACAATGTTGTCACATGATAGAAGCAAGATTTTAATGAATTGGAAGAAGATCCCTTGAAAGATATTCATGACCAAACGATACTCCGTTACTTCGTTGCACATAGTAAGACCGTGGAAATTGCACCTGTGGAAAACTTTAAACATCACTGCTAATCTCACACCCGAACAGAAAACTAAGCTCATCCATTTGTTAACAAAGTATCAAGAAGCATTTGCATGGGACTACCCCGATATGAAAGGAATCGATCCACAATTATGTACACACCACATTTACATAGAAAAAGATGCCGACCCGTGCGCTACCCGCAAAGGAGACTTAACTTTCGTTACAAGATGCCTAAAACCGAACTTCGTAAACTTTTAGATGTTAATTTTATCTACCCTATTTCGATAGTAAATGGGTCTCTCCGCTTGTGGTGGTACTTCAAAAAGAACGGAAAATGGCAAATTTGTGTGGATTATAGGGAACTAAACAAGGCAACACAAAGATCACCCCTTTCATAGATCAAGTATTGGATACTTTAGCAGGGAAGAAGTTCTTTTCTTTCCCGGATGGCTTCAAAGTGGATACAATTAGATTCAAACATTTCCCCGAAGACCAGGATAAACTACTTTTACTTGTCCCCGGGGGACATTTGCCTATCGAGTTCTACCTTTTTGCCTATGTAATGCTCCCGCCACATTTCAGGGCTATCTCAAGATTTTTGCAGATTTAATAAATGATGGACTTGGCTTACATGCGGATGACTTTACACCATATGGAGATGATTTTGATCCAGCTCTAGACACCCTAAAGAAAAGTCCTACAACGCCGCATTGTTACCCGCCTTGCTTAAGCCACGAAAATGTTTTTTGATGATGACCGAAGGACTTATCCTAGGACACTATGTTTCAGAAGCCTAAGATTCAGTAGACCCGCCAAAATCCAAATACTTTTGCTTATTCCTATTCTACTACTCAAAATGAGGTGGCGTACTTTCGATTTTCCTAAGCATATTATAGACGATTTATAGAGCATTATTCGCACATTGCTGCTCCTTTATATGCACTAACTCGTAACGTTGATTTTCTTGGACAGACAAATGTGACCGTGCTTTCGAGGATCTAAAGAAGCTTGTATCCACAGCCCCGCTCTTCGAGGACCAAACTCGGGACCGCCCATTCCGTATATCATCCGATGCCCGATACGCCTATTGGCGCAAATTTTGGGCAGAAGAGGATAAAAACCATATGCTATCTATTACACGCGCAAAAATTTATCCCCCGCTGAATTGAATTACACCGTTACCGAAAAAGAATTCCTAGCCGTAATACATGCTTTCAATAAATTTAGACATTATATTACGTGCTAACTCAAGTATCTCGTACATGCACTTACTATCGCTATAAAATATTTAGCAAATAAGCTCACACAAAATGCCAGAGTAACTCGATGGCTAATCTTATTGCAGAATTCGACATCACAATCAAGGACCGGCCCGGCAAAGAAAACCCCGTAGCCGATTTTCTTTCAGTAGAATACCAAAATCAAGCGACAAAGAAGGAAGATCAATTTCCTAGATGAGCACCCGTTTGTTGTTGCCGTTCACAAACACCCCGGTATGCCGATGTTGCTAACTACCTCGCAGAGGTAAATTCTCAATAAACATTTAACTCCTAATATTTTGTGCGCATTATTCTAAAAGCCTCGATTTTCGTGGATTGGAGGCTATTTGTTTCACACAGAGCAGACATGCATATCAAAGTGCATGTGTTAGAGAGGATGAAATCTTTGACATCCTAAAGCCTGGCCACGATGGACCATAAATTACGAGCGTAGAACTGACATAAAGTATCATAGAAGGTGATATTACCGGCCTACGATCTTCAAAGATGCAAAGAAGTTTGTCCAAGCCCGTGATACCGCCGAGTTAAAAGACGACCCGGTCAAGCCGATGAGATGCCTCGAAACCATAGTTAGTCATCGAACCATTCCGAGCGGTGGGCTCTTGATTTCGTTGGACCCATCAACCCTCATCAAATCAGAAAACATATATTCGTGCTACCGCAATATGTCACCAAATGGGTTGAGGCAAGTAAGCATCGCTAAGAGCCACGTAGACTCACAAGGCGCTCCCCGTTCCATCTATTTGTTCGTTATGGCCTTCCTAGGGAAATAATTACATATGGAGACCACAATTTGTTGGGCATAAATTAGCCGCAACACTTAACAATTATCATGTCCAACATAAAATCACTACTCCATATCACCCACAGCAACGGTAAGGTAGAAAGTAGCAATAAGATAATAGAATCAATCCTAACGAAAACTATTGCGTCACATAGGCATGATTGGGCTACCCGACTACCCGAAGCACTCCGGGCCTATAGAACCACATGGCGGAGCACCACCGGTTACTCACCTTATCAACTAGTGTGTTTGGAAAACAACCCATTTTTCCCATAGAATTCGAAATCCAAACATTACTTGGGACAAAAGACAGAAGTTGCCTCAGATCTCAAATGTAGGCACAAATCAATCGACTACAAGCATCAATGAATTAGACGAAATTAGGCTCTCTCGCACTACAAAATACGCATTGATTCAACAACAACAGGCTAAATGGCATGATTCGCCATCAAAAATAAAGTCTTTCACGAGGGAGACCGTCTCCGTTATACGATTCTCATTTCAGATTCTTCGAAAATCCTCGTACCTCGATGGTTGGGACCATACGAAATCCGCAAGGTGAAGGACAATGAACCCTTACTCTAATTACCATTGACGGCTCCGGATATGCATTCAAAGTTAATGGCCACCGAGTCCGTCTCATCGCAAACCACTCACTTAGAATCCTTCTCGCCACAGCCTACGCCGAGACACCGGGAGCATGGAGATCCTAGGAGAGGAAGAGAAATCTTCCTCACCCGTAATTCATTAAGGGTTCATTTCTCTTTGCAATTTGTACATAAGTTCTTGTTTTTTTGAGTGATTTTTGTACATAAGTTTGCATTTAAATATTTTCTTGTCATTCTTTGCCGTTCCTTTTCTTTCACAAAGTTCGATTTTTTCTCTTTCTAAAAATAGCATATGCATGTTTTTTTTATGATGTTGGTTTTGTTTAGTTTTATTGCCTTTTCTAAAGGAATGCGCATTCGGGATCTCTCTCGTTGTTCCTTTTTCAAAGGAACGGCATTGTTACATTTTCTCGCGTTGTTCCTTTCGGTTACCACCGGTTTTTTCTTCAAAGAAACAACGTTTCATTATTGTTGTTCCTTTTTCAAAGGAATGGCATTTAGAGTGTTTTTATAGTATTTTTATTTTTGCCGTTCCTTTTCCAAAAGGAACGGCATTTGCATTTTTTGTCGTTCCTTTTCTATCATCCATCATTGTTTCTTTTTTTTCCAAAGGAACACCACTCGCATACTTTTGCCTTCCTTGTGAAACATCTTATTCCTTTGCTAATCTAAATTGAGGATGCTTTTTGCCCGTCTTCTTCTAGTATTTAAGATACGCCTATGTATTTGTGCAATGAAATATAAAATCACAACATACCGAAATCAGCTAACCATAAATTGCTATATCTATAAGGCTTTTTGCATTAGTAAGAGGAAAAATGGAGGGACATACTTATTTCTTACCTTTTGTTGACATGGTTTTACTAATTTTTCCCCCGATTGGTTATCTTATCATGCCGATTCCCTTAACCTTTTTTTGATTAGTACTTGGGAATAAGAGCAAAGAGCTTATATCTTCCTATTGAGATAATAAGCACCCTCTTCCACCATTCCTACTCTCCATGAGTGCTTGAACCACCCTTTGTGTATAAATAAGAAAAAGTATTCTATAAAAAGAAAAATATGTGAACATGATATGTGAAGTGTCAAATGTGCAGGATAGGGGTCTCATCGAGAGCCACCTACCATGATCATGAGGCAGGGAAGTGAAGTGGCATTCCCATTATGGCCACCACACCGTGGGATATAGTCCAAAAGGTATATCAAATAAACGAACCTTGGAACGTATGTCTCATCACGAGCCGGCCCGCCCACGTTTCGCTCTCGTCCTCGTGAATGGCATTATGGTTAACTCGTCACCAAGCCGGAGATAATGGTCTACATTTTGACATAACATTCCTAAGTATACACAAAGGATCATGGTTCCAAGGGTGAAAAACAACTCGCCAAGGTTATGGACACCCGTTGGCAAAGCAGAGAACCGTTAATGGTATTGAAGTCACCTTGCTTACACCAATGGGTAAGATACTAATACTTTGTTTCTTATATCCTAGAACTAATCATATGTTACTTCCCGATTTATACATCGCATGAATATTTATCATTACCAATCAGCGGCAACGAAAGTGACCATGACCACTTCGCATTTGGCAAGTACGATACATGTCTTATCCATCAAATTTCATCATAACACAAGAAATTCTTTATATAATACGCGATCAATTCTCCGCCTCGATTTCGGTAATTCGTTATCCTTTTCAACATGGCATAATTCCATGGTACGTTCCTTTCGACTTGATTGTGCACGGTGTGCCGCTCCTTTATTTTCCGTCGGGATGTTCTATCACATCAAGGGGGGGGGAAGGTTAACCTCATCATTCCCCGCTCGTATTACGTGTCAACTCACCATTCGGGAAAACTAGTATACGACGGTTTGGCATATTTCTGTAACTAAGATGGCATTTCTATTTTCACACAAGTTGCTTTCGTTTCACCGTTGCATACTCTATGTTTTCTTTCTCGAAACCTTGCGATTATCATCCTCTTCCGTGTTTCAAACAAAAACGTTTTTGCCGTTCCATTTAGAATTCGCAAAGGGAAACCATGGGAGAAGGGAAATTCGAAGCAGCCTCAATGCTTAACGATCTCCGCCGCCGCCCAGATCCCGGAAAGAGTGATGGTTGAATTATTTCCACCGCCATGGGAGTCTAATGGAAACAAGATGGCGGAATTTTTTAACCTACAGGATGATCACTCCACGCAAGGGGGAAGAGGATAGCGGTCACCGATGCCATAATTGGAGGTTTTAGGACTACCAACAATCGGGACCGGTGTGGACATTAAAAAAGGAACGATTACGTAAGGTCATGGAAATTTTCCAAGACGAATGCCGACTTGACAATTAAGGGAAAGGGAGTTCTCGCTGAAGAACCCTAGGAGAACCCCGGACGAGCTAGCAAGAACAGCGCAGCTACATTACCCGCGAAGGAAGGAAAGACGTGGTAAGACCACCACATCTTAAACTTTTAGCCGTTTTAAAGCAGTAAAATGTCGAGAATTTACCCGCACTCCCGAACTCCTTACCGCATGATGCCGCACAAAGTATAAAAAAGGCACAAGACGTAGAGTCGGCCGTTAGTCACCATGGGTTGATACGACTAGTTGTTAGTTATGGTCTCACGGCGACAGAAAGCACTGAAGAACTCGATTGCAATGATCGAGGGGGAATGACAAGACCATCCCCAAAACGTAGACATTCTATAAGCACACCCGAGCGTCCGGCAAAACACAGAATTAGTACAACAGAACCCGTTGCTAGTACATCGAACGACCGCAGATATCTCGTGAATCGGCAAAGCGCAAGCATGCCATTGATCCACCCGAGCAACCAGAGAACCTTAAAACCGCCCCGTTAGCTCGTATGAGAGGAAGCATAGATAAGCCCGGTAAAATCAGCCCGCTGGCTCCTGACACGAGGAAGGTTGGAAAGCTCCAAGGAAGCACTAGCCGACCAAGGATAACAACGAAGACTACCAACCCGTTTACAGAGGCAGCCGAGCCTTCTGGGGCCGAAATAGAAGTAACTCCGAACAGAGGAAGAAGTGGGACAAACAGAAGATAGCCCATTACAAGACCTACATCGGGAGATGATGACTTGGCCGCCAGCTCTAGCCAATATGAGTAAGTATGGCCAACCTTCTAATCCGCAGGACCCCACGACAAACCACAAGAAGAAAACATGCCCGTTCATGATGAAGAGGAGGAAAATACCGAACGGGAACAACTGCTCCCAGGTCACAAGAGGAAATTCGTAGGGAGTAGGAGCGTAAACAACAACAGCCAGAAGACAGAATCCAACAGGTTCCTACCCCGTGAATGTACTCAAGAGCAGTAATAGTGAGGAAGAACCCCAAGAGGAAGATTTAGCAACTGTCATGATCCAAATTCGGGCAGTTGTTACGTACCGTTGTTCCTTTGAATGAAACGCTCGAAATTAAGAAGTTGCGGATGGAACGGAGTAAATTGTTGAATACGATAACCCAAATTTCGTACAACAAATTAGGATTCCGAAAAGAACCAAGGTAAGAAAGACCCAGGAGGGAAAAAGAAGGCCAACAAGCGGCCCGTTGTTCAAAACCCCACCGAGAATCCAAATGGCCGTTCCAAATGATGCCGAGGAACGGGAACAGACGCATGTTCGCGTTAAAACAAAAAAGGATGATCTAAGGATTAGTGACAAGCAAATTCAAACAGGCACCACCCTTAGGGGTAATAAGGGTTCTCGAACTCTAAACAACATAATAAGAAAGTTCAGGTAAATCCCTCGGCCTCCACCGACCTATGGAAAAAAGATCCGAAGACAAAAACCTTGCATAATATGGTGAAGGAAGCCCGCAAGAAGCCGAACAACTTAGAGAGCAAACGGTTCCCCGAGAAAAATATGAAGAGTTACAACAAAGAATTAAGGGACGTCACCAATCCAAAAGCTGTGCCTTTGAAGGTGGAAAAGGAACAAGAGGAAGTTAAAATGTGTAACCCGTAGACTAGATACCGTTATCAAACAGTATGAATGACTGTGTTCTTATACAATGATACAAGCTAGTGACAGGGTCTCCCCGCTAAAAACTATGCTCGTTTTTATTAGAACGGTATTTACAATTAAAATAAAGTCGTTAAAGCAGCACCCCTATACAAATCAACACCGTCAATGACTTTATAGATCGTCGTAAGCATTATGGAGTGAAAGTCCAGAGATTGTTGTGTGAACTTTATTTGCACGACCTTGTGTTAAGTTAGAGACCGAATTAAACCCTGGCCCCTTCATTGGAGACATCCAATTCCAAGCATTCATTTCATTCGGGGTTAATCGCATTATGTCGAAAGCTCATGATACTTTCCTCTGCATTTCCAGAAAATGGTCTAGATTTACCGGTTAGCCCAGCCTAGGAACCCAAAGATGCTTGTGGAAAGCTCATAGAAATCTTATAAGGGCTCCCGATGCCATTGAAACTTTAGGACCCATGCATGAGGCACTTATTCTAGAAGGGTTAGAGTATTTTCTTCCATCAAAGACTTGGCCATTAATGTACCCAAATTTCGATACCTAATCTCCGATCCAAACATCCACCAAGAACCATTTAAGTATGAGAACTTTGAGTTAGTCGCCGACCGTTTGAACCTCTATGGCGAGAGCATTCTCAAAGCAATGGTCATCCCCGGTTAGGACATATATTTCGCACCCAATTATTTGGCACTCGCACCCGTGACATCGTGCCCCGTATGATATGCTCCGAGGGGCAAAATGTGCTCTAGCTTCTTTGACTATCTAATCACTCAACATGGTTGTAGGCCTCCGTACAGACTCCTTCTCCAAAGATATTCTCTCTCACTCGCATTACATGTCAACTACAATAAGCCATGAGGATATGAAACAAGGTAAGCGGTGGGGTGTGTGGAGTACTAAAAAGGTATGCTTTTGATGATTATTTCAAGGGGTTTTTTAATAGAATTTATGAACCTTTTTGTATCACTAATTAAAAATAATAAGGAACTATAACAAAACATGTGAGAATTGACATGCAAGACTTAGCCACCTATAATGGTTATTTTCTCGTACGTGAAAGGAGAAACAAGGAATTGCCGCTCCAAAGGAAAGGATAAAGTCGAGATAACCGCTCGTCCCTCCGGACGAGAACCGAACGCAAACAAGGATAAATGTATCGAAGCAAATCGGCCCGAAAAAGGAGGTGGTGACACCACGCGCAAAGAAAAGCATGTGATGAAGAGTTAATGTTTGGCGAATCCTCAGATCTTCGACTCGGTGGATCGCCGCTTTATTTATCTTGTCACTTAGACATCTCCGCCATCACCTTTATATAAAGGGACAAGACCGTTAGCTTGAGGAGGATATAGATATAGAATACACTTTTATGTATCAAGACATCGCCTTTGATTATTAAGTTTCGTTGAGAACTCGGTTCAATGTATTTGACCGATGCGTTAATGAAAGCTTGGTGATTATTCCATCTCTCGCGTCCGGATTAACTTAAAGCAAAGGTATCCTTGGAGGCTAAGGGCCCTACTCAGAGGACACTTGCTTCGTAATGGCTACGGATTTGTTTCTCGCGGTGGTTTGTTTATCGCTATTTGTTAATTTGATATGCTTTATAAGTTCATATTACATGCTCAAGTTAAAGATTGAATCATTGAGGTTTTACAGACAGACCACATTCCTCGTGATCAAGTTATTAACCTTTCAGGTTGGGACCAAAATCTTACCTGCCAGGTTACCATCATGAATTAGCGATCGCAATGCGGTATTCAACATTCGCCATCTCGCCAGACCTGATTCAAGGCAGGAGGTTCATTTTAGCGCACCGATTTTGATTTGAGCGCTAATATTCAATACCGCGTTTATTTATCAGATATTGCCCATCACATCAATGTCCAGGAACGGACGGTGAACGCTGAACAATAGCCATTATCGCGAGCGATGAATATTGCGCTGAAAATCCTGAATGGCGACATCATCACGCCTGTTCATGCTCAATGCTCATCAATGAGGCCACGCCACCAGTTCACCATTACCGGTGAGCATCATCGAGAATAAAAGTCGTCATCAGGTGCCATACCACAAAACAAAAACTTTCCAGCCAGCTCATAGCGATGGCGCACCGTCCCACCAGTTTTTATTTCAGGGATTAATTTTGTTAACTGAATTGTTGCATCCGCCATCATCAATTTAAATTCACGGTGTCATCAGCAATGATGTTTTGGATTATCACCGCCAGCAATGCGCCCGGATATTCAACACGGAGAAACAGAGCAATAACTTTATATCGGCAGATGTTTCTGGCTACCGGCATCAACGACTTCTGAGTACCATCACAGTTCATTAACTTTCATTTTCCTGATTTGTTTATCGTTCATCATCAGGCTACCTTCCCAACGGAAGATTTTCCAGCCAGCGAAATGCGTTGTTGAATTTCACCATAACGAATGCACCAATTTTTTCTGCGGATTCATATTTTTTTTCAGATAAACGAGAATAAAAATTTTCGCGATTTCATCTTTAGCGGAAACAATCATCCCACCGACGATTTCAATCAACAACAACTGATCGGAGGCTTCAACCAGATCATATCCGGATTAACCACATCCCACTCTTCAATTTCAAATGGAATTGAAAGCACCGGCTTTGATTAATCGCCTGACCGAGCCACCGGCAAAAACAGGCCCGGCATATATCGCGCCCAGCAAAACAGCGCCAGATCCGGCACCGGAACATTTCCGCCGTACCGCCATGACCGGCGATACCTTCTCTTCCGCCTGACTTAATGAATAATCAGATTAACCTTTATCCCAGCGGAATGAATGATTACTTTCAAATCGACAGAATAGGCCTGATTTTCATCGCTTAACTTTAATTTCAATCCAGTTCATCATCCAGGAACAGATCAATACCGGTAATGACCATCATCCACCACGGGAAATCAAGCTGTTTGTTCATCGCCGAATCGATAGCCCAGTTGCCTGACAAATTTATTTCAGCACCACCGCAGACTTCATTTTTCAGGTAAATAAACGCCCCCCGCTTCAAAACTCTTTAATATTTCTTCTGTTTTCAATGTTTTGTTTTCATAAACTCAATGCACAAAGAACAGGCTGGCGATAAAACGTTAATACGATCAGAGAAATGCAATGAACTTTACCGAGAACTCAATAACCTGACCAACGGAATTTTGGTAGCGCCACGCGCTGCTGTTCAGGCTGAGAGGAAAAACAAGCCACGAAGCACAATTTTCCGCGTTACCCCGCTCTTCAACTGATCCGATGAAACCAACCGACGAATGTACGGCCATCTTTGCCAAAAAGTCCCTGACAGTTCATTTTGCGCTGGTGATATTCCCGCGCCACATAAAGAGAAGAATAATCGAATAATTTCTCAATGCGGAATACCTGAACTCAACCTGAATCCACCTTAATGAAATGGCGTTTTCGGCGTTCAATGACTGCGGTAGTCTGTGCAGGAATAATGATTTCGCTGAATCAACCCTGCACAAACCAAAAAGAACTGGTGACCAAATTAATCAATATTCTGATGAGCTGCTGTACCGAGGTCGATCTGCGCGGTTACCCCTGATAATATTTTGGTTTTCCAGCGTGACCAGACCCGGTAATCAACTTCGATCCGCTGATGACCGGCGATGATCCTGAAAACTGATATCCGGCAATCGAAGAGATCAACGTCTTCCGGCAGCCCCCACCTGTTCGAGAAGACCGCAAAGAATCCATCCGCCTGTGCAGATGGGGATGATCAAACAATCCCACCGAAAACCAGAGAACGATGAAAAAATGACCGGGTTATTGAGCGACCAAAATGGGTGATGAATCGTACCGGTGATGACCGAAAGAACTGTAATTTTAATTAAAACAACTCTGACGCCGCGTATTGGTGAATGGTTTCACAAGACGACCATGAAGTGGTGATGTGCTCATCTGAGAATCGCCTACTACACCGGTAATCAGTAATAAATAACAAAGCAGAGAATTCTAAAATGTTTCAAGATGGTGATTTGATTTTAAAAAACGTCTGGTATATCCCAATGATCGCAAGAACTGAATTCTGCCTGATATTAGTATTAATTCCGGCACCAACGTAAAGGCATCTGTTCTTTACATCAATTCTGGAGCATTATTAATGGTGACCATTTTATGGATTTAAACTCTGTTTAATAATGCGCCAGATTAATAGAAATACAGCACCAGCAAACATAAACCCTGAAATCCATCAATCGTTATTAATTATCGCCACCAGGATTACTGTTCAAAATCATCATCTCACCTTTTCGCGATATTTTAGATCCCAGAGTCCGGTTAATAATCCCCAAAGAACTCAATATTCAAACCTGATGCCCAGAGATCAAGGTTCAACCCTGATCAATATCGAACTCTCCGAATAGCGGTCCAGCCACCTGAATTATAACGTCTTCCAGTTTATGATCAAATCTCTTGCCTCAAAAATTTTTTAAACGAAATTACCGTTAAAACAAGAATGCCTGAGAGAATAATAAGGTCACCGACGAAACCGTTCAGGCACCAAGATTTTTACCGATGAATGGCAATAAAGAAAACCCAGCAGGTAAAACACTTTAATTAACTGTGAAAATCAGAACTGACGAACCACATCCGGGTGAATCTTCGACCGCCACCTCAAATAATAGATCCACTTACGGTGTGGTATTTTGAAGGAAGCCGCTTATGTCCCCAACTTTGAAGTCGATTTCCAGTTTACAGCCAATGAGGTCACCGGAATCATCCAGAGAAGGTACGCACGGCATCCATAATCTTGATCCCCCCACCAAAGAAACCTGATAATGATTCTTTAAGTCTTTCGCTGAATATTTTTATTTTTGATAATTTTGCGTTATTATTTTATGTTTGGATCCAGACTTTTGGTCCCAACGCAAAAATAATTTAAACCTTTTGTTAACTTAATTATTTAATAATGGCACCTTGAAACAGACCATTTTTATTTTCCACCTTTCATTTAATCTCCACCAGATTTAGTCCGCTTTTCATCTTTAAACCACCAAAGATAGTTACGAACTTCTGGTAAAACAGACCTTAGTAAGCCTCTTTATCCATTGCATTAATATTCGAACCCCTGTTTCAATAGAGTTCAATAATATTAATGATAGCCCGGATCGCTCCCCAACCATAGCTTTCACCGAATCAAATATATCCATCCATCACCAACAGACCATCTTCAATTAAAGGTCTTCATCATTTATTACTGTTATCTTTAATTACATATTCGTAATTTTTACCAATGAACTGAAAAGATTTTATTCAATGAAATAATATCAATGTAAAAATGAACAAATCACGCTTTTCCTTTAATAAAATACTGACCCTGATGTTTTTGAAATCATATCATCCTGAAATTGGTCCTGAAGATTTAAAAATAGAGAATCAAATAAGATTATGAATAGAACTATCAGAACTGTATTTATCATCCGTTCATCGCCTGCAAAACAGCGTTCAGAGAATATTCAGATTTTCATGACGAAACCAGCTGAATCGAAGAAGTTAATTCCGCGTTGATCAAGCGTTAATAATCCAACTGCAGACACCAGTTGAATGATAAATGGCACCACCAAAGCAATCCGCGGAGAATTTTTCATCACTCATAAACGCCTTCATCATCACGTTTCCACGGCAAGCAGACGTCCTGATTAATAAATGGCTGATCTCCAGACTTCGTTATCGATAAGCATCTCGACCCACGCCGAGAAAGCAACAAACTCAACGGTAACCACCATCGCCCGCGGTTATTAAAAATGAAACCGTTGTTCACGACACTTCCTGAACCCAGTTGAGAATCGCGAAATAGATCCAGCCACGGTTTTCACCAATACAGGCAACCAGCGCAGCCACGGTGAGAGGAGAGTTTTGCACCACCGTCAGATCGCAGCCGTTAATCCCCAGCGCCCCAGAATGACATCAAGCCAGATTAACAGCGTTAATATACCAGAGGTCACCATCCCCAAATAATTCCAGATCCCGAGGACCAGCATCAGGTGCCACCGCCAAGATCCGGCACATATCACCAGCAATTCCTGTTTCATCTGGTTAACGGCGAAACCTTTATTCAATCAAAGACGCATCATGAATCGCGATAAAGTCCAGAAATCCAGAGATCAACTGTTCCGCCGCTTTCAGGAACAGTTTGTTAAATTCAATGCGGCAAATTTTGCAAAGACGCACCTTAAACGGCAAAGAGAATAATCCCGATTTCATCCCTGACCAGCAGCCCCGCGAAAAACAGATTAACGTTGCCACACCCACCAAACCCGGAAAACTGAAAGCAGAAACAGCATAATCACAGGGTAAACAATGACCGAAATTCTTCGTCATGAATTAAATTTTGAAAATTCATCAACCATGAACTTTACTTGATGAAAAATTAATGCTGTTCAATGATTAATGATAAAAAAATCGTGATAACGTGAGTAAAATAATGCCCACTCGCCTACATGTCTGAGTTTTCCCTATTTCAATGTGAAACTGAAATGATGAACCTTTACCATAAAGAGTTGGTTGCAGCATTTGAGATCAAATGAGTTTTTGTCATAACGTACAGAACAGATATCACTCAATGAAAGTTTACTCTCCGAGGTCCGGGGATGTATCATACCTGAAGAACTTCGTTATTACCTTGCCACCAGGGGAACGTTTCATATCCTGTTTTAACTTAAAGAGTTGAATAATCTGTGACGACCCACTTTCATCCCACCATAGAATTAATGGTGAGAGGATCGCCGACCACTCCGAACGCTGAAAGATCCCCAGCATTCGACTGCTGGTCTCATCGAGAGTGTTTGTCGATCATGAAATTCGACAGCGTCAACTTTGTTCTCCTTACCACCTTCCCGGTCGAGAAGTGAGGGGATCCCCGTGAGCACTCTTCGCTTCATCCCACTTTCCATCAAAACGATCTGAAGAACTCAACTGGAGTTGCAAAGCCCCCCCGCAACAGAATGCCGGAACAACTTGTCACGAACCCATCAGATTATCCGTAGCGCAACAAAAATAACGACCACAGGAATAACGGTCAGAAATCAATGGTAGCACTGATCTTTATTCACTGTTGGTTTGGAAGACCCAACTGATAAATGGGTTTCACACATTACTTCCCATTAAGGGTAATTTGTTTGTGTTCTTCATCACTTTGTGATCAGACCAAAGAAAGTAGCTGGGATTGTTTGAATTGAAGATGTATATATGTAGCCTGGCGTGCCGTCTCAATGGGCAGACACACACACCCAACCATGAACAGGACCTCACTGATGAAATGTGATTAATTGTGTGTGTGTATAAATAATAATTGGATGAATGTATATATATTTTTTTTTTTTTTTTTTGTGTATATATATATATGTTTGTGTGTGTGTGTGTGTGTGTGTTTATTATTTATTTATTTTTTTATTAAAGCACGTTTATTAAAGACCAAGGAGGAGGTGGCACACCAGGCTCAAAGTGCTCACACCCCCCCCCCCCTTTTTTTTTTTTTTTTTTTTTTTTTTTTTTTTTTTTTTTTTTATATTTATATATATTTGTGTGTTGGGTTAATATGTTTTTTTTTTTTTTGTTTTTTGGGGGGGGGGGCTGGGTGATGGATTGGGGGGGATGGAAGGAGGGGGGGGGGGGGCGGGGGGCCAAGATCCAGCCACAGCCCAGCTAATGTTGAAGAATGTATATATATATAGATGGACTGTTTAAAAAAGAAGATTATTACTTTTAATTTATATCACTTTAACAAAGGAATAACCTGATTGTGGAATGTATATTTTATATTTCTGCTTACTGCTTTTGTTCAACTTTATTTTTTTTTGCTTGAACTTTTTCTCTCTGTATATATATATATATATATATCCCCCCCCCCCCCCCCCCCCCTTTTTTTTTTTTTTTTTTTTTTTTTTTTTTTTTTGGGTTTGAATTTTTATATATTTTAATTAATATATTGCCATTTTTTTCAAAGCAATATTTTTCATTATTTAACAAAGGAAGGGTTGGGAGCGCCCCACGCGCCCCATGTTTTTTTTTTTTTTTTTTTCGGGGCCGCGCGGGCCGGCAATTTTTTTTTTTTTTTTTTTTTTTTTTTTTTTTTTTTTTTTGCCGGCTCCCGCGCGCGCGCCGTATGTTATATATATATATATTAATATTGCTTTTTTACTACCAAATTATATTATTCAACAAAGACATTTAATGAATTAGCGCCAAGAAGGATTTTATGTTTTGAATTAGATTGTTTAATCCAAATTAATCCAGTTCAATTAATATTATCAATGGCATCGCAACAGGAACAAATTTTCCGAATTTCACAGAGAATCGTTTTAATTAGTATATTCATCAGATTTCAAAATTTTGATGAATAGAGGTTGATAAATGTGAATTATCATTATTGAAATGTATTCAAGAAGACTGACCAAGAAAGAATGACACTGAGTCAAATCAATCTGATGAGGTCCTAAAAAGGTCTATTGTGAGTACACAAATAACGTCGATGCAATTAAGTGGTATGGGCATGAACACTTCCGCCTTATTTTCTTAATGAGGCTCATTTAATTTGTTCATCCATTCCTATTTTCACTTCTTCTCCTATAAAATTCCCGAGAACATAATGTAAAGGTTGTTGTTGTGAGTTTGTTGTTCACTTCGTTGTTGTTCGGCTGATTGTTGTTGTTGGGAGGGATTCTTTTGATCGTTAGAATGGTCTTGGGAGGGAGTAGCAGAGTATTTATTATGTAGTAGGCCGGGAGGAGAAATTTGGATTGTATTTCAGCCATTGAGCTCGATGGGCATGACTAGTTTTTCATCATTAATCAAGCACATTTCACAGATCCTGTCTATTACTATTGGTGATGTATTTCTTACTTTTTTATTACATTTCATGTTGTTCATTATTCTACCGGCTTGCATCGAAGTTTGACATAGGGTTTACCCTTGTTAGGTACCCTATGTTCTTGCTCTCCTTGCCATTTATGTTTATCTTCCGAAATGTTTTATCTAAGAAGTGTTTTCACTTGGTTTAACCAAGGTAGTGATGTTATTGCATGCTAGCTGATGTGTGAATTAAATGAATAAGTTCTAGATGTTCTTGTTGGGTTTAAGCTGAATATTTGGGAACACTAGGGATTAGAGTTAGCCCCGTCCACTAGGATCCTTGTGCAACCGCCTGGCCTTCCTAAGATCTCTTCGTTGAACTCATATTTGTATTTCCTCGGAGCATGCTAAAGCTTCGACTCGGAGTTAAAATGACCTCTCGGTCGATCTATAAGCTTCCCCTTTGTCCTTCCCTTGAGAGCTACCTTGAGTATGTCTGTGCCCGGAGTTAAATGACCTCGACCCGATCTATAGACGTAAAGTAGGTTGCTTTCCTTCTCTCACTTTCTTTCCTTAATGTTCCATTCCATCATCTATCCAAAAAGATCCTTTAAAGGTAGATGACTTTCCCTTTGAAAGCCTTGGCTAGTTGTTGCATGTAATTCTCCTTTCATGACTCCATTAGCCCAATGGATGGCACCCTTGGCCTATCCTCTTTGTTGAAACATCCCGCCGCTCGTCTTCTCCCATTACCTTCTTAGTCCATGATCTCATGACCAACCTAGCAACCAACCAACCAAATTATTTGAAACCCCCCTTTTTTGCCTCATAACTAGCCTAACATCTCATTTTGAGCTTCAAAGTATATATCATTCTTTGTTTTATGGAGAGATCCCTTTCGGGTCCCACGGGGGAAGGATCTTAGGGCCCCAAAGTGGTTTGATGTTGTCTTATCTTTGCATACTTCTAAATCTACTGCCAAAAATGTGAACCCCAACAAATACTATGTACAATCAGAATTTTTTTCTCGAATGTATATCAAAGTTCTACAACCAACCCCTCACTCATCTTCCGTGTACATATATAGAAGGATGAGGAGGTGAGATCTCGATAAAAGATCTCAATTTACAATTAATATAGATTTAATGGTCTCTCGCCTTTGAGGGGCTCAATGAAGAAATTTACATGGGGATACTTCCGTATTAAATGTTTTTACATAAAGATTAAGCCTGGCAAATTTTGACCTTTCGAGGCTTTCGTGTGATGCTTGGAGTAACTCGCAAATATTTCTCCGCGCTTATTCCTCAGCAGAGTAACTCCCCGGCTACGCCGAGGTAGATATTTCTAATCAATAACTTCGTCCCCCCGATTGAGTACTTTGAGGAACATGTGGCACTATGGTAGCCGAGAGGAATCGATTTGCCTCAAATTTTGGCTAGTGGAAGCATTTCTTCGATAAAACACTTTAGGTTTTCTTCGTAAACTATGTTTTATTCGGGGATTAGGCTTTTCATAAGCATCTTAGACATGATCCAAATAACCGCCCTTAATCCTTTGTTCCGGTACATTTAGGTCTTCGCATCGATATCCCTGACAGTGTTAAATCCATGGTTTTCACGATATGGCCGCGCAGATGAAACAACATCGATGCCTCATAAAACACCGATGATACGTGAGATTGAAAAAACCCCGCAAATGATTTCCCCGATGAAATGAAGGAAAGATGATCGTCACCCTCGAAACTTACGAATTTTCCTCGCATGGCGAAAACTTAAACCCTACAAAATACAAAAAAAAGTTATGAAATCCCGCGTATATAGTTTGACCGCTTCAGAGGACGTGTGGAAGGAGCGAGGTCATGATGGCATCATCCAACGGTCGTGATTAATAGGGAGATCATTGAATGGGCGGAAGAAGACAGACGGTGGTCGTCGATCACGTAGAGATCGACGGTCGGGGAGCAAGAGGAAGTCAAAAACAAATAATCGTTGACCCAAGGACTCCATCAACTCCGTCGATCCGAAGATCGCATCGAAGATGGGAAATGATTTAACGTCGCGCCGGGACCACATTAAGGGGTGGGCATCTTCATCGAGCGACATCCACGGATGGGCGGCTTTGGATCGAATGGTCCATGGTGATATCGCCGCATCCTCGTCCGAACGATGCGACCCGATGGACAGCCGATTTTCCAAACAAGACAGAGACGCGTGGCGTGGCGAACCGCTCGTCGATCGGGGAAAATGCTCTTCGCCCAAGGGTGGTGCGATGGATACCGCCGGTTTTGGGAGATCAGCTTATGTACCGTGGGGACCATAGAGATGAACTCCGCACCGTCCGATCCGCAACCGACTACGTGTGGAATAGTTAAGAAATGGTACCGTGGAATAATGCTAAATAATTCTAGAAAATCCAAAGTTTTTAATTAAAACAAAGGTTTTTAATGTTTTCGGGGTGAAATATTTGTTTTAAAAGTCGATAAAAGTCCGACCGACCCGCCGTTCCGGCGCCGTGGCGCATGGATAAAATGGTTAGGGACTTGGCCGAAGGGGGCTTAAGTCCAATACATAGAAAAATATGTATTTTTATGGTTCTTCAAGGATTTTTAAAGGAAATGAAGGTTTCAATAAGGCTAAGAAGGGGTTTCTAGAACCTTATCAAGGGTTTTTATGATGTGGGAGGGGAGAAACATGCAAAGGAGGGATTTTCATGGGAACGAAGGGGTATAAAATGAGATTAGCTCTTAAAGAGAGGGAAAGGGAAAAGAAGCTTGCAACAGTACTTCAAGATGGGAACAACAGATTTCGCAGTTTTTCAAGATGGGAACAACAAGTGAAGGTTCGGACAGAGGCATGAGGCCTTCAAAAGTCTTCAAGAGCCAACAAGCTTTTAGTGAGAAAAATTGTTCGATGGCTCAAAAATATATTTAGCCACCTTTGGTATAATCAAATATTATAGGTGGCTAACATCTAGCAAGAGTTAAGTTGGAAAGGTTTCCAACTCAAACCATTCATAAAAAAGGATGACCAATCCCCCGCTCATCTTCCGAAGCTTATTCAAAATAAATAACTTCATCAAACCATGATGAAACAAAGATGTTTCACAACCTTCAAATTTGGCTTGTACTTTATTAGCCATTTTTTGAAGAAGACTCCTATGCATGTAAAAAGGGAAATCAAATGAAATTTTGCCTATGAAATGAAAAAGTAGCTTCCTTAAATGATATGTGTATACCTTATGATACCCGCCTTCACATGTAAAATATCTCTCGATGTTGAGAAGTAGCTTTGCATAAGTGTCTTTGATGCAAAATTCTCTAAGGATAGTGTTATTTAGGTCCATATCTACATACTAAGGTTTCATGAATTCCTTTCATGGCTCCATATCAAATTTGAAACTTTTGAACCAAGTTTCTTGTCCTCTTGGTATTTCTGTCATAGAAGCAATAATTTATGGTGTAATTGGTACATTTAGCATTCCAACTTTGGTAGTTGTTCCATTGAAGTGCATGGAAAATTCTTTGGAAACTTATGTGTGGCAACCCCGCAATTTTTCACAAACCAAAGAAAACCTACTCGCCGAATGCCTCCATCACCGCCGGGTCTTCAATTATGGCCTTCATGTTTTCAAGCTCATATCTTAAGCAATGTCCCCCTTTGTGGACTTTCTTTACCTCTCGGCATGCTTCTTAGAAAACCCGTCAACTCACTTGAATATATGAAACAACCTCGCTTGAATATATGAAACAACCTCTACTTGACTAGATATATTTGCGTCGCTTCGCATATGAAACAAGCCTCACTTGATTAGGATGAAGATAACCTTTGTATGGAACAACCACATAATTGGCTTGATCACTTCAGAGTTCGTACACTCGTATGGAGGCTAATGAAATGAGAATGACCAAATTAGGCAAGATTTTTAATTTGAAATGTCATCTCATAACTCAATGATGCCTCATTCAATACCCTAATATGATAATTATGATCGTAATATAGGTAATACATTTAATATCATCACTAAGTAACTCATCATACCACTAACCTATCATTTCCCAATGGATTCCGACAAATTTTAGCTCAATTGACAAGACGGTTAAGAAATCGCGCTTTTTGTAGCGTTGGAAGTGTATTTTTCCCAGCTTGTTCTATGAAACTATTAGCTCTTTCGTAACACAAATCAACTTTTTGAACTATTGGTGCTATGAAAATGTGGATTCTTGGCTAATTGTAGAGTTTTGACTCCGAAACTTTATGGAATGACTCCTAAATGGAAATTATGGATTTTTTACAATGAATGAACCTTTCAAAACTTTATTTAAACTTAATGATTACCTTTGAACTTATAAAAATCTAACCTACCTTTAACCAAATCCTAAATTTACTTCTAAACCTAATTTGAACCATGACCAAAAACAAACATAACATAATGATGTTTTGAAAACTTTTGGGTGATAACAGTGGCTCCACTTGGGATAGTGTGCCCCTTTGGTACACTAAGAACCAATAGTTCTAGTGCCGCTATCCATTTTCTTGACCAAACAACGTAAAAAAATTGAAATTTCCAAGCTTTCTCCTCAAGCTTTAATGGCTCAAGCTTTCTAATTTATCTTGTCATTATTAGCAAAAAATCATAAAATGGAATATGTACAATGACATGAATGATCAATCAGATTTCGTGAAGAGTAATTCTTTAAAACTCCGCTAATTGACAGTCCTCCAACATATGATTTTCCATCTATCTCCTACAAAGATGTGGGCATTGTTCCCATGGAAAGCAGCTGTCTTGAAAGGACCTTTCCACAAGTTCTCGAACTTACCATGTTTGCCTTTCTCTTCAATTCTAGCCTCCCATTTCAAAGACTTCATCCTAAATTTGAAAATTTTTCTCCTTGATCTTCTTTATCAAATGTCCTCTTGATTCGCATTTGATATTTTTTATTGTTGTTATAAACTTAATTTATCTTCTCCCGCAAAGCTATAAGCCGATTGATTGACTCCATTTGGTTCCTCTTCTAACCCTTAAATCGTCTTCATGACTGTACCCCTAGAGAGATGTAGTGAAAATAGCCTTAGCCCCATATACTAATTCATATGGTGATATTCCAATTGACCTTTTTGTGCATATTCTATCACCTCATAAGGCATACTTCGCCTTCAAATTCCAAGCTTTCTTATTCTCCTATGACACCTTTTTAATGATCCTCACAATACTCTTGTTAGAAGATTCAAAGAAGACCATTCCATTGCGGATAGTAGAATGCCCAAGAGTAATATGGTATTGATGACGTAAATTGATCGCATTCTTAGACTTAAATTCCTATGCATTATCAGCTATAATATTTATGGGGCAACAACTAGACAAGATTTATTTTCTAAAAATAAATAATCACGTAATCATTTTCTTGCCTTGCTGGGATTGCTTCAATCCATTTGGTGAAGTAATCAAGCTGTCGTAAGAATCTAGCGATGTTGACCTAATGATGATGGATGAATATATCCAATAAAATCTATCCCCCACCGCCGAAATGGTGTTTCCACATAAAGAGGCATTAAAGGTAAAGGTACAAGTTTCTTACCCTCGAAAATCTAGCATTCATGGTAGGTAAGAATCTTTTTGTAGACATCCTTAAAAATTGTAGGCCAATAATACTCGCTCTAAGAATATTTCTTATCAGGCCTTCCAATAATGAGACCTCTCGCAATCTCCTTCATGGAACTCCTCAATTACTTTATCAGCCTCCTCTTCTAGCAAACACCAAGAAAATTCCGTCGGTATCCTTCCAAAAATAGATTTATGTCAAAAATAAAATATCTCAAGGATTTGCTTTACAAACCTTGCTTTAGAATTTTTAGATCAAACAGGTGCTTTAGTATGTTGTCTCCGACAAAATCTCCTTGTACCAATCTGAAGTGATGTATATTTCTTCAATAAACGGACTAATTCTTCTTCCTCATCCGAAATTTCTGATATTTCGCAATTAATTTTATGTCAAGATAGTCAAAGTTTGATCGTGCCATCGCCTTTTCTAGGCCTTTACCCTTGACCAAATTTGTTGGCTTTATTTCTATGTCATACTCTAGCAATTTAGCAATCCATTTGTTGGGAAAAATACCGAGAGGGGGGGTGAATCCGTATTTAGTGCATCGAAATTTTTTTTACTTTCTCTTTCTCTAAAACACATACGCTACTTTATCAACTCCAAGTCGCGTATACACGCGGATATCCTTAATAAAACATGCATATTACTAGAGATCTCATTATGCGTATAATACTTTACTTTAGATCATTGCATCATTCATTCATTAGATGTTTAGTAAGAAGTAAACATGCAACGTAAGAACAAAATAAATCATCACACATAAGCAACACACATGAACGCCAGGATTTAAGGTGGAAAACCAATTCTAGAGAAAACCACCGTCGTCGTATCTCCGTATTCAATATTTATTATAAAGAAAACTTCTTACAACCATGTACCGGCGTTGTACTCATACCAAAGACGCGCACCCACCGCGTAAGGCTACAACCTTCTCTCGTTTACCAAACTCTCTCCCGGAAGGGAGCTACAACCCCCCGCTCTCATTTACCAACTCCTCTTGGAAGGGAGCTACAACCCCCTACTCGCCACTGCCTCTCCGGAAGGGGAGCTACTACCCCCTCGCTCTTATTTACTGCCTACCACCGGAAGGGAGCTACAACCCCCTTACCGAACGCTTCGACCTCAAAGACCAACATAACTACGTTTCATCAATTTTCATACTAGATCCAATGTGCCTTTCCATACAACACAACTTCGTAGGCCTCTTTTCATCGTATTTAGACTAGACCCACTCCACACATTTAAGCTCATCATATATCAAACTCGAAACTTATAACCCCATCAATTCATTCATTGAATCATCAACCAATCAACCAACAACTTGATCTTCAATTAACATAATCGCCAGCATATTCATTATTCAAAAACAATCCAGCTTCTATATGAATACATCATTGACAAGATAGAAGTAAAACAACAAAACAGACGATATAGTGTTCATTCCACTTACTTCCTTCAAAGAAACCCGATTCCATACGTGCTTTTACTTCACCGAACTCGTATGTACGCGCTTTGCACACCAACCCCCGTATACTGTACATTTTTCGTAAAACCCTAACTCGCCTATACACGCTTTTCCTTAAGCGTACCCGCATATACACGCTCTTTAATGAATCGAACCTCGCGTATAGATCCGTAATCTCAGATCGTGCGCCCTTCGCACGTATAAAAAACTCGTATTTCATCCTTTACTTGAGAAAGTATTTCGCCTCATCTCGCATCTAAACATTCCATAAACGTATCTAGAAAATACATATACATTTCGTATATAGAGATCCCTCTTCATCATTTTCTTCATTGGTGCATTAGTAATTCGCATCAATCAATTCATTCCATGCAAACATATATCAGAGTGAAGTATTCATTCAATACCTAGACTTGCACACCATTGCACTTATGAACTTCTTCTCCTTATATATAGATTTAGCCTTTGTCAATACCATGAGCCAAACCACACAACTTCCGATGGTATTCCCGGATAGGATCAAATAGATATTCCAACCGCTCAATACAATGGGTCAATATCATGGTGATGTCCCCTCGGTTTTATAAATTTAGAGCGCAAATTGGCATACGCGACTGCACATACTTTTCTCGCGTACATACGCTACTTCTTCTAACAAACCCACGTATGCTTTGTGACATGTCATATTTATCATTTCTCCGGTACTTATTGAATTCTTCTCGTTACTCTGAGATGATATGTAGATGCATCATCCTTCCTTATTTAACACAAGATACATCTTCCTTACATATTTAACACATAGGTTGTTTATCATAGGTAACTCATCAAGCAGGTTTCTATCAATAACAACTTCATCAAGTAGGTTTCCATATCAATTACAACACATTGCATCATATTTCCAACAATCTTGCTTCATCAAGTAGGTTTCCATCAAGTACAACACATCAAACTGCCCATCAAGGACAACTTTATCAAGTAGGTTGCCATCAAGGACAACACATGCCAACAATCTCCCCTTTGGACTCGATGGCAACCATGATGGTGTTTGATCACCACAAATGTATGATACATTGATTGAGGACCACATATGCAAACACCATGATACTCTCCCCCTATTCAAACACCATGTTACTCTCCCCCTTTGACATCAAGGGAAAAGGGCGGATCAAAACCAAAACAAGGTTTTTCTTCTCTTGTAAAAGAAGAGATTTGTAGATCCGATGTTCACCGAAGCTACCATGCTCCTCCCGAGTTCAATAATCTTCAAAACATATTTTTCAATGCAATACATGACTCTATGACCTTTCCTATCACCAAGGACTCATACTTACACCAAGGATCCAACCAAGTGGATTTACATATTTGAATCAAGTACCCAACCAAGTGGGTTTACACATTTTGACTCAACTACCCAACCAAGTGGGTTTACAAATTTGAACAAGTCCTTACATGACCGAAAATTACAATTTTACATCATAGGTCTCATGATGACCTTTTCATCACATGAAAAATATGACCTTTTGTTACAAATACCAAAATACCTCAAGAGAGAGATCATATTTCATAACCATCATAAGGCCAACAATGCATACTTTCCACATGACCAATGCTCCCCCTTGGCTTGTGCATCCCGAATACTTTCAACAAACAAAATCAAGGCATCTTCATCGATATCGAGAACGAAACGTAAATATGAGAGCCGAAACATCACTCGCAGATACCCACAGTACCGCAGCTATGCCGAAGAATGTTGAACCGGAATTTTGTTAGAAAATACCCATACCTGCCAGGTATGAACTCACGTATATACGCAACCGTCCTTCAGAAATCCGTGTATCCCATTTAATCTTCTCGAATTTAAGCATCTAATCTTCCGAGAGGTAGAGACATCTCCTAGCTTCGTCCGAGAAATTTGAATGCTTCCCCGGAATATATGAGAAAATATAGATAGGACAATGTAACTAGTTTTCAAGTGTCATCCAACAAATACTTGTAGCATAAGCACATCGCAACCAAGCCTTCAGACTTTGCGCATCAACATATTCTTCCCAAGAGGAATTATCATACCAAGACAACTTCTTCAATAGACAATATGTGTTAAGCAATCATCCATGTGATCCGATATCACCAAGATCTTCATTATTTATTTATTTCATAATCATGATGTAACATATGTAGGAATTATGTCAATAGTCATCACAACAAACTCGCATGATCTATCCTTATCTCTCGCATCATAAAACTTTCTCTATCTCATCCATGTGTGAAAACAAAAGATATTCTTTAGCAAAGCAATGATTCATCCATAATCTCATCATAAGAAACCATGTATCATGTCATCATCATTTGAGCAATAACTAAGGAATAATCGTATACAATGCCAACAATGCAATCATTAGTTGTTAGATTGATGCTCCCCGAACCCGTGTTCCCGATCTTTAGCTATCTTACTATTTTTCTAATCGAAAAGAATACACGAATGTCTCCAGCTAATAACTCATGTGTGTATATGTGGCTTTTTGTTCGCGAAACCTTTCGCATGGAAAGTGAAATACCGAAAAATTCACAACTCCATCTCCCCCGATCTTATGCCACCCGTACCGTCCTTCTACATCGTATGCATTGTCGTAAATAAACATAACCAAAATCACCATACATTGCTCCCTTTGTGATGATACATTACCGATCCCTATAATGTATCTCACATCATTCATGCAAACATATTATGAGAAATAAGCTTTAGAATCGATGATCGCGTAGGATTATTATTATCCCCTACGTTTAATCGGTCCTCCTTCCTTTTCCGGGCCTTTGCTCGAAATTTCTTATTATGTGCCGGAAACTATCCAATTTCTCGCATCCATTCATCTTGCATTCTTTTTCTACATGTCCATACTCTGTTACATGTGCATAACATCTGCATGACCGTAAAAGTAAGCATAAGGATCATAATGTGTTTTTCTATTCTTTCTTCTATTGCACCGATCGCTTTATGACCATACTTGCTAAGCATGAAAAACAATATCCCTTGAAGAAACCGCAGTACCTTTCGTGTAGAATCTCGTTTGTATGTGACTAAAACATTATGCTTCTACACCGTCGCAATATGCCCATAATTATGACATTTAAAGCATTCAACATTATTGATCATAGGAGGGAATGATTTTTTGAGAGTTCATGATTGCTCAAGGATCTCTCGTTTCTTTCAATACTTAAGATTTTGCATTGATATCCTTTGAATCTTTAGCACTTCCTTGTGAACTAGATTCTTCTTTAACAGCTTCATGAAAGAAAAGACAAAATTTAATAAGGAGACCTTTGACTACTAAGAATATTGTCCTAATCTTAGTACTATCTTGAAACTCATAGATGATCCAAAAATAATTTTATCATAGGTTATAGTAGTAGAATAAAGTAATTATTAATTTAAGATATTAAATTAATAATTATTATTCTAGAATATTTAATATATTTAGGAGATATTTAGAATTAGAAATTTGTTAATGAAAATTAGGACTCTAGAAAAGAGTCGTTTCTTAGGCTCTAAATTAGGAGTAGAGTTAGTAATCTTGTTAAAAGCTCATTTATTGTAAATGGACACTTGTCTAATTTCCAAGTGATCCATAGAGCTTATAAATAGGTTAGTTTTCCTATTTTCAGGTAATGAGAGAATGAGTGTGTGAGTTTACGTGTGTAAACCTCTCGCAATTTGCCTTGTAATTTTTTGCTTGATCAATACAATTGTGTCCGAGGACACTTCGCTCTTTCATGTGGTATCGTATCCACGCGTGATGCAGGGAGGAGGAGATTCAGCTTTATCAAGCTGTGGAAAAATCAACTCCATTAAAGTGATCGGCAAAATATCGATCGATTCGAATATCGATTTAAAGGCTTCAAATAGCGCTTCCAAGATTCATCCAAATAACCTGAGCATTCCGAAGATTTGAAACAACATTCCACATTTTTAAATTCGCACGTTTGAATCGAACTGAAGAATAACCTTTTTAATTGCACTAATGAATCGAATCAGCATTTTTATGAATTGAACAATAAAGCGTTCAAACCAAAGGTTTGGTTGCAAGAAGATTAATTGAAAAAAAAATGCTTTGAACCGCATTTTTGAAGCCGCGTTGTGACAATGTTTTCTCCGTTTTGAAGTTGCTCTTTGAGCCAGCGTTTTTGAAGCCGCGTTTGAAAACCGCATCTTGAAGCATTTTGAAAACCAGCATTTTGAAGCATTCGATTCCATTGAAGCCGTGTTTAACTTCTTCGCATTGAAGCATTCGATTCATTTTGAAGCATTTTGAAGCCGCGTTTTAACTTTCGCGTTGAAGCATTCGATTCATTTTGAAGCATTTTGAAGCCGCGTTTTGAAGCTTCGTTAAGGTAATTTCAATGTTCCTACTAACGTTATGTTGGTGAAATTAAAAAAGTGGACATGTAAGGGAGTTCTTAAAGTATTTTGTATCTGGAGTGTTCTTTTAATTTGTAATTATGATTTGCATATTTCATTTGGAGAGATAAGGAAGTTCTTTGTGGCAAATTGGGTTGAATTTGGAGGAATAAGTAGAAATATATATATATATATATTTTGGAGCATCAGAATCGGAGTAATAAGGGTGTTGTAATTTTTTGGAGTAATACGGAGATTTGTGTTTTGTAATTTGTTTATGGAGGATAGTGACTCAAAGTAATTTTACTTGAGGGGGGGGTAAATTTTGTTTTTTTTTACCACTCTGTGCAAGAGCACTATTGTAAAAATCAAATTTGAAAGTTGCCTTGTAAACATTCGAGAACCGACCAGAGCCAAGTGCAAAGCTCGGGCCAATGCCCCTTTTTTGACGACTATTCGAGGGTCAAGGCCAAGCCCCGATAGTTCGTTTTTGCGTCGTGTGTTGCCGTTGTGTTACACATCTTGATTTTTGGAGTTTGATTTGTGGTGTGAAGTCTTAGCGCTACAATGTCTAAGTTGATAAATTTCTTTCCGATTCCGACAAACTTGAAGGCTCAAAATCTTACAAAACATGGCAATGCCTCATCGAAAGCACTCTTGTTTATAATGAACTATGGCATGATATTTTTGATGTAGATGTAAAGCCAAATAAACCTATGCATGTACCAAGGAGCAGTTAAAATGGGAAGTTAAAAATGCCAAAGCATTAGCACTCATTAAATCCTTCCGTCAATGATGAAATGTATGTCCATATCGAAAATGAAAAAGATGCTTGGTCTCGCTTTGAGAACTTTAAAGAGTTGTTTGATACTTAGCCTCAATAAAAAAGAGTTGATCTACAATTAAAATTGCATCAAAATTGACCGAAGACGGATATATTCTTTAATACATCTCTAGACTTAAGAATATTAAGCAGAAATTGTTAATACCGTTTTCAAGCAGCGAATGATAGCTTTATGGTCACAATTTTAATTGTTGGGCTTCCTTCTTCCTACACACATTTTTTAGAAACTTTGCAAAATTTTACCGGAAAGTTAGAAAAGCTGAAGTTTGATGAGCTTTGTGAAATGTTGACTCAGCATGATAAAACTTTTGGGAAGAAAATAAAGTTGGCGAATATGTTTTTCAACAAGCCAAGATGCCAGCAACTCCCCAAATTCGACAATTCCAAAAACAAAGGCAAAGGTAATTTTAATCAAAATCAAGGTCGTGTCGCAATAACAACAGAGGCTTCAATTCAAGCAAAAACAATTCTCAAGGCAAGAGGGGCAATAATCAAAACAGAGATCTCGCAAGGTACAGACAAACAATCCAAAGAAGAGGTCAATCTCAAAACAGAGGACAAAGCAGAGGGTGAGGACAAGCCTCAAGGCAGAGGACAAGCCTCAAGGAAGAGGCACCGATTTGAGTCAAGTTGTTTCAGGGGATGTAAATGAAGGTCACTATGTCGCATTGTCGCACATCTATCAAGAAATTTCTAAGTTTCAACAAATTTTCTCAAGACAATTTGCAAATGATCAAGATCAAGATGATAATGACTCGAATATACCACTTCTTCTCCAAAGAATCAAAATTTCCTCTTTTGTTAAGAGTGATTATGAAGATGCTTGGATTTTGGATTTAGGAGAAACTCAGCATACGACCTCGTAGACAGATTTCTTTTGGAATTTTCAAGAGTGCCATCTTAACTCCATCTTTCTGTGCGTATGATACAAAACATACGCCTTATGGAAAAGGTGCAATTAAAGTTTTTTCTCCGACATTGGAGAAAAATCGATGTCCAATGTATGGTATGTTCCCACCTTTAAGAAAAATGTTGTCCTTGGTCACAGATTCGACAAGCAGTGGCATCAAATAATTATGGAAGATGGCTTAGTTAAGATTAATTCAAGTAACGTAACTTCCAAATAGTGTTGGACAGGATATGAAGATGGAAAACTCCGTTAAGGATGAAAGGACAAACTTTATTCCAAGGCATTCAGATTTTGGTAGGTAGTTACTACAGTAGTTTTCACCTATAAGACTATGGCATGTAAGATATGGACATTTGAATTTTGACAACCTTCTCGCCAGAACAAGGGATGGTTAAAGGACTTCTCGATTTTCAACAAAGAAAATGCAAAGTGTGAAGCCGCATTTATGGCGTACGAGAAAGTTTTTCAACACCAGTATTAAAACGCAAATAGGTTGCCGCAACTAGTTCCCAAGCATGTGTGGGCCACTACAAAGTTCATTAGGTGGTTGCAAATATTTTTTGCTATTTATTGATGATTTCAAAGAGGAATGAACTGGTTTATTTTTGAAAAACAAGTCAAGCATTTGAGAAATTTAAAATTTTTCGACAACTTGTTGAAAATGAAACCAAAGAAAAAGATAGGTAATTTCGTACGTATAATGGGGGTGAATTCAACTCAAATGAATTCAAAACTTATTGCGTTGAAAATGGCATCGAAGGAATGTCACAAATGTTTACACTCCACAAAGAAATGGAGTCGTAGAAAGGATGAATCGTACATCATAGGCATGGCGAGATCCATGTTAACTTTCAAAGGGTTAAGTCCAACATATTGGGCAAAAGAAATTCATACAACCGCCTATCTCAAAAAACGTATCTCCAACTCGCTCGTTAGAAGGAACATCTTATGAAGCTTGGTTTGGTTTCAAACCTAAAGTCAAACATCTTCGAGTTTTTGGATCTGATCTCCGTTATGCCTAATTCCCAAAGAAAATAGAACTGATTGGATTCAAGAAGTTTAAAATGCACCATGATCGACTATTCGTATGAAAAAAGAAAGGGTATCGTCTTTTGACAAATGGAAAATTTATTGTGAGCAATGGATGTCATTTTGATGAAACAAGAGAGTAAAAAGTGTCAAGAAATCGAAAGTACTTTCCACAAGTTAGAAACTAAAGGCAAGAAAGAAAGGGTATGCAAAGTCAACCAACTTCACCAAATTGGTATGAACTTGATTGCCATCTACTTCACCAAAAACATCTAGGTCTTCTAGCTTCATCGTCTCCAACTGCCAGCGCTCTTTCCGATTGATTCTCCCGACATTCACCTCCCCCCCGAACGACCAGCATGAGTTTACATTAATCCTCTACAATGATGGAGACTTCGAACCTCAAACAAGTGATAAAATAACTTCCAAAATGGGCAGCTCAACTCTTGAAAGATGTGAGGCCTAATGAACAAAACAAACAGAACAAGGGGATCAAAACGAAATGAAGGAAATTTGCTTTAATAGCAAATGATTTTACCGAACCTTCTTCTTTTCAAGAGGCAAGAAACATAAAGCATGGCAACAAGCAATGGCTGATGAATATCGTAGTTCAAGACAATGAACACTGGGCAACTTGCTTCTGGGATTTTCCCCGCATGTTAAACCTATTGGATGCAAATGGGTTTATCGACCAAGTACAAACAAAATGGTGATATTGACAAGTATAAAGCACGCCTTGTTGCCAAACGATTTGCGCAAAGAAGGAATCGATTATGAGGAGACATTTGCTCCCACAAACTCAAATGGAACACCATCCGCCTTACACTTGCCTTAGCAAACAAAGGGTGGAAAGTTCATCAAATGGATGTCAAAAGTGCTTTTCTCAATGGGGACTTACAAAGATGTATACATGACAACCACCAGGGTTTGAAATTAAAGGGCAAGAACATAAATTCGCAAATTAATCAAGGCTTTATATGGATTAAAACAAGCTCCCGCGCCCGGTATGCCAAAATGGATGAATACCTTCGCGCAAAGTTGGTTTTCATCGCAGCTGAATCCGATGATACTTTGTATGTGCGCCAACAAAATATCTAGTCATTCTCATTATGTATGTTGATGATTTGATCATTACAGAAATAATGATGATCACGAAATGTGTCAAAAGGAGTTGCATGCATTTCAAGATGACAGATTTGGGACTACTTCACTACTATCTTGGAGTTGCTAAGCCAACGTCCACATCGCATCTTCATTTCCCGTAGAAAATATGCAAGCAGAATTTTCAAATGATGAATGCGTGTGATTGTAAGCCTGCCCTACCCCTATGGAAGAAAACTTAAAACTTTCAAAATTTGAAGTGGGGAAAGATGGATAGCACGACTTACAAACAATTGATTGGCAGCTTGATTTATTTGACCACCACTCGTCCCGATCTATCTTATGCAATCGTTGTTCTTTCACGTTTTATGCAGAACCATTAGACAGCCCACCGGAATGTAGCCAAAAGAGTTCTTCGATATATCCAAGGAACAAAAGATTTTGGTCTTCTTTACAAAAAGACTAAAAATTTTGTACTTGTGATTTTCGCATGCCGACTTTGGCACTATTGATGACAGCATCCACCTCCGAAGTTACTTAATGAACATGGGTCACCGAAGTTTCCCGGAGTTGCAAGAAGCAAAAGCATGTTGGCCACTTCTTTACAGGCGAGTATATTTCAGCATGGGAAGCAAACTTTTTGTGAGATTGTTTGGTTACGTCGAGTTTACAGACTTGGGGATTCCTCCAAAATCTACTTCATTATTCATCGACAATCAATCAAGAATAAAGCTTGCCAAGAATCCAATTTTTCATTCAAAGACAAAGCATGTGGACACCAAGTATCATCATATCAGATCTCTCATTGCAAAGGATGTCATCAAGCCAATGTTTTGCCCTTCATAAGATCGACCGACATTTTCACAAAACCTCTTGGTAGAATAAAGTTTACTAAGTTCGTGGATGAACTTGGTATCTCTGTTGTAATGTATCTTTGGATCATAGGGGGGAATGTTAGATGATCCGTAAATAATTTTATCATAGGTTATAGTATTAGAATAAAATAATTAATTTAAGATATTAAATTAATAATTATTATTCTAGAATATTTAATATATTTAGGAGATATTTAGAATTAGAATTTTGTTAATCAAAATTAGGACTCTAGAAAAGAGGCGTTTCTTAGGCTCTAAATTAGGAGTAGAGTTAGTAATCTTGTTAAAAGCTCATTTATTGTAAATGGACACTTGTCTAATTTCCAAGTGATCCATAGAGCTTATAAATAGGTTAGTTTTCCTATTTTCTTTCGTGTGTGTAATGAGAGAATGAGTGTGTGAGTTTACGTGTGTAAACTCCCGCAATTTGCCTTGTAATTTTTTGCTTCGATCAATACAATTGTGTGTTCGAGGACACTTCTCGCTCTTTCGTAAACCTTAAGAGTTTATCTTTTCTTCTAATTTACCTTTTAAAATGCTTACCTCAACCTCCAATATTTTGCATTGCTTCTTCATACTTTCTTCAATCCTTCTTCCTTTCTACTTGATCATTTAATTTTAAAATCTCTTTCCTTCAACCCATTTTCTTGTTCTTCAAAATTTTGTAAAAGATATTCATTCTTCTTATTTGATTTTTCCAGATCTTCTTTGAGAGAGATGATTTTTGTTTCAAGTTCTTCATTCTTCTTATTTGATTTTTCTAGATTTGTTTTTGAGAAAGAGGATTTCTACTTAAAGTCTTCTATTTTGATAGGTTGCTTTAAAAATGCAAACTTCTTGATGTATTTCTATCCTTCGTTCCTTCATTTTTTCTATCTCGTCCTTTCATTCCGTAGATCATTTCTTTGTAGATAGATTCTCTTTCATTAGATGATCTTTGTTGATCTTCAACTTTAATCTTGAGAGCTTCTTCTAGATCCATAACATTACTTTTACTATCTTCACCATTGCATGCACAAGAACGTGAATCATAAGAACAACAATCAATACATGTTTCCTCTTCTTCATTTTCTCGCCGTACATGTTTTCTCGAGATATCTCCTTTTGAGTAGCCTTCTTCTTTTGCTTCCTTCCCATTGCAATGGATCTCCTTCAAGCGATCAAGCTTCTATAGAAAGACCGTTTCCGAAACCAATTGTTGGGAAAAATAATCGAGAGGGGGGTGAATCGCATTTAGTGTAGACTTAAAAAAATTTTACTTTTTCTTTCTCTTCTAAAACACATACGCTACTATCGTAACCCAAGTCGCGTATACACGCTGACATATCCTTAATGAAACATGCATATTACCGCAGATCTCATTATGCGTATAAGACTTTACTTAGATCATTGCATCATTCATTCATTAGATGTTTAGTAAGCAAGAACATGTGCAATAAGAACAGAATAAATCATCACACATAAGCAACACACATGAACACCAGGATTTAAGGTGGAAACCCAATTCGGGAGAAAACCACCGCCGTCGTCGTATCTCGTATTCAATATTTATTATAAAGAAAACTTCTACAACCATGTACCGGCGCGTACTCATACCAAGACGTGCACCCACCGTAGAAGGCTACAACCTTTCTCTCATTTACCACCTCTCCCCCGGAAGGGAGCTACAACCCCCTCGCTTCTCGTTTACCAGCCTCTCCTAGAAAGCAAAGGAGCTACAACCCCTTCTCTCGTTTACCAAATTTCCTTGGAAGGAGCTACTACCGCTTCCTCGTTTACCGCCTACCACCGGGAAGGGATCTACAACCCCTCATCGAAGGCTTCAACCCTCAACACCACCATACACCACGTTTCATCAATTTTAATATTGATCCAATGCCTTCCATACAACACAAATTGTAGCCCTTTTTCATCATATTTCAGACTGACCCACTCCACACATTTAAGCTCATCATATATCAAACTAAAACTTATAACCCCATCAATTCATTCATTGAATCATGAACCAATCAACAACTGATCTTCAATTAACATAATCAACAACATATTCATTATTCAAACAATCCAAATACTGTATGAATACATCATTGATAAACATAGCAGAAAAAAACAACAAAAATGCATCGATACTTCATTCCACTTACTTCAAGAAACCCTAGATTCCATACGCGCTTTTACTTCACCGAACCCCGTGTATGTACACTTCTATGCACACCAACCCACGTATACTTCTCGTACATTCTTCGTAAAAAAAACCTAACTCGCCCATACGTGTTTTCCTTGCTGCATTCCGCTTATACACGCTCTTTTTAATGAAGCAAACCCGCGTATAGATCCGTAACTTTTCAAGAATCGTGCAAACTTCTTCAGATCGTATAAACAACTCATATTTCAACTTTTACTTCGTAAAGTATTTTGCCTCATCTCGCATCTAAACATTCCATAAATGTATCTAGAAAATACATATACATTTCGAGATCTAGAGATCCCTCTTCATCATTTTCTTCATAGGTGTGCATTAGTAATTCAGATCAATCAATTCATTCCATGTAGATATAATCTTCGCAGTGAGGTATTCATTCAATACCTTAATTTGCACACCCTTGCACTTATGAAATTATTCTCCTTATATAGATTTAGCCTTTACAATACCATGAGCCAAACCACACAACTTCCGATGGTATTCCCGGACAGATCAAATAGATATTCCAAATACCCATACAATGGGTCAATATCATGGTAATGTCCCCCGGTTTTATAAATTTAGAGTGCACCGGGCATACGTGACTTGGCACGTACTTTTCCGCGTACGCTACTTCTCCTTAACAAACCCACGTATGCTTTGTGACATGTCATATTTATCATTTCTTCCGGTACTTATTGGAATTCCTTTCTTCGTTACTTCAGCCGATCTCAGATGCATCATCCTTCCTTATTTAACACAAGATACATCTTCCTTACATATTTAACACATAGGTTGCTTATCAGCAACTCATCAAGAAGGTTTCTATCAAGAACAACTTCATCAAGTAGGTTGCCCTATCGAGGACAACACATCGCATCATATTGCCAACAATCTTACTATCAAGTAGGTTGCCATCAAGGACAACACATAAAATCATTTTCCATCAAGGACAACTTCATCAAGTAGGTTACTCAAGGAAAACACATGCAAACACTCATTTCCCTCTTACCATTAGGATCAGCTTGAGTGAGGATGTATTTCACAACAATATTAGGAACAAAAGCTAGAATATGAGAATGCATTATATAAATTCTAAAAATATTTGATAGCTTTCACCAAGGCATATGCCTCGCTTCTCTAAGATATATTTCCAGCTCGCATTTGGCTAATGTCATACTAAAGAAAGAAATAGGATGCTTAGTACCTTGTTGTCCCTTTGTAGCAAGTAACTCAGCAACATAGTATTTTTTGATGCGAAAGTAAAACCAAAATTATTTTGAGAAAACTCGGACTGATCAATACCGTTGCTTGGGTAAGTGCTCTTTTGATCTCCTCAAATGAGTGTATTGATTCCGTTATCCACTTAATGTCATCTCCCTTTTTCAACATCCTTGTTATGTCCTTCACAATCTCAAAGAAATTGGGAATAAATTGCCTTACAAAATTTACCTTTCCAAGGAAAATATTGAATCTCCTCGCTCTTAGAAAATCCACCTCTCGAATTGCATTGACTTTATTTGGATCAATATTAATCCCATCTTAGAAATGATGTGTCCAAGTAATTTACCCGAAGTTAAAGCAAAATACTTTTTGGTGGATTTAGAGAGATGCCAAACCTTCTACACTTTGTGGCGTAATTATTTTTAGGTGTTTCAAGTGATTTTCTTGCCTCCTTGAGAAGACCGTTACCGTCAAGATAAAAACCACCATCTTGTCCTTCTCTTCAGAAAAGTAACTCCGACATTCATGAGACCAAATGGCATCTTAGCATACATGAAAGTACCCCATGGTGTAGTAAAGGTTGTTTTTCGATCACTCAGATGTACCAGGATCTAATTATAACCTAAAAACCATCAAGCATAGACATTCTACCAACAATAGTTTACAAAATTCGTCCATCTTCTGGGAGAGGATAATTTTTCCTTCGTAGAGGCTTTATTCGGTTTCTAAAGTCAATACGTATTGATTTCTCCACCCTTTTTTCCTAACTCGGAACCGTTTGTAAGCCAATTTGAAAAAATCTGATTGGGACAATGATTTTGGCATCAAAGATTTTTTTGACCTCCTTCTCAATCAAAGGCATGAGAAGTGGATTGATCCTCCGAAACTTCGCTTAAAAGGCTTTTCATTTTCGTTATGGGAATAGTATGCCGAATAATAGTGGGGTCATATTCTTTCAAATCAACATAATTCCAAGCAAACACATCTATGAATCTCTTCATCATTTCAATATATTTAAACTTCATATCAGCTGAAAAAACTTTGAAAGTTTAATCATTTTGGGCATAGTTATTGTACCAAGGTTACAAATTTCTCTCAAATTCTTCATCTCAACTTGTATCTTAGGTGATTTAAAAAACATCATTCTAATCGAAAATATTTTCAAGAGGTATGAGTCCCTTTTCTATGGAATTTTTCTTTAGTTGAAAAACTTCGTATTTCCTTTAGACTCAAAGAACAGTCGGCTGATCTACTTTGGTATATTTTCAAACTCTTCTTTCAAAATTTCTCAATAAAGTTCTTCACTTTACATCATCCTCAAAAAATTGCCAATGAGTAATATTATTAGGGATAGCCGGTCTATGTCAAATCTCAACCTCATATTTTTCTATGGAATGCATAGGAATAATGAAAAATACTACAGAGACAACAAGAGAATCATCAATGGAGTTTTGTTCTCTAGTTTCCACCATGAATGAATAAGCTTGAAAATTTTCCAACATATCCAAAACTAAGTTCCCATATTCTCTCATCCTTATATATTTTGTTTTATAAGCACCTTCAACCTCGTTTAATGACTAACTCCGAATCTACAAAATAGAAATGTTGAGGCATTCATTCTTTTCAAAACCTCTAGGCCCAAAATCAAGGATTCATACTCGCCCATGTTATTCGTGCAATCAAGGTTCAATTTATAGGAAAAGAAAATACTCTCATCACTTGGACTTGTGATCCAAATCCATGTTCCCGCTCCTTCTCTACGTGCTAATCCATAAAAATGTAAAGACCACCAACCTTCTTCCTCCTTATCACCGACTTGTTGATCTTTTGTTTGCTGATTTTTAGATCGTTGAATTTCGTAACTCCAATTTTCTACTTTCCTTTCCTCTTCTTCTTAATTAGTCAAATATTGAAAAGAATAGCAAGAACCAAGTTCAAACATCAAGAGCATAAATTGGAAAATTTGGGATTTGTCTTTACTACTCGCCATGTAGGCCATTATTGTCTCCGTCGATGTTGTCTTCTTTGCTCACCAAAATAGGAATGGTGGCATAAGTAAGGTCCATCTACATTGTACCTTTGATTTTTTTGCTACCCATGACCTTGACAATATCATACCAAACGCTTCTGTAATGTCTATTACCAATGTATGTCCATGACCAGCGCTTTAGTAGGAATTTTTGTTAGACCAACAACAAGATCCTTGATTAAACCAATGCATTGAAATCTTTTCGAATCGAAAGAAAATATTCTTGTATGGCCTAGTTATTTCTAATCCCATTCTTTCCATGATTACTTTGGGCACAAGATTGTGTGAGGTCCCTAAACTAAACCTAGAATTATGCAATGTCATGTCGTGAATTCTAAGGCTCACATAAAAAGGAGGCACTTCCTCATTTTGTTCATCTTCTAATCTCGGACCCAAGTATATGGTTGGATGATATTCTAATACATTCAAGATATCAATAACTCCTAGTTGAAATTCAACATTTTGACAATATTTCTTCTATATTCATTTACCTTTAAATTGTAAAATTGACCGAGATATTTTAATCTTAGAAATTTCATTCTCAAGGCTAAAAACAGAAATAGATTTTTCAAATTTTCTCTTTTCGATAGGAGGAAATCAACTCGGTGTATCTTTCTTACCTTCAAATAACGTTAGAGTATATTTCTTGCCATCGCAACCTTTAACACATCTTTCTAGGGCCGGTTTTTTTTGCAATGATAGGCACATTTCTATTTCTAAGATTGTATTGTTTTTGCATCTCAAAAATAGCATGTTGATACCCCCTTAGATAATCTAATGTTTCCTCTCCATGATTACTTTGGTCTGATAGATAATTTTCTTTCTTTAGTCAAGAAAATTCCACATTTCCTTATCAAAACAAAGAATAGACTCTTCAGAATTTCAGATCATCTTCTTCATCAACCAAGTTTTGTTGGAAAGGAGGTCTCACTAGAGGATTAGGCCGTTGATTTCTTTTTTCCCTTGGCCTTTGCCGATTCTATGGTCTCGAACCGAGGTGTTCTAAATTGAGGTTCATGTTGTGCAGGAGGGAGCAGAGGTATTCCCAAGGGCCAGCCTATCCATCAACGTTTCCATTGTTTTCATCATCGACCCAGCTTATCCCGAGAGGTAGAGGAGGAAGGCTTCTCTTTCTTTTCAACTTAGTCTTACCCATTTTTGAATTTGTATCTGCTATCAAATTTATCTCCACCTTCACTACATCATTTTTCATTTTCACAAGTGAAGGGGATTCTCTTTCTCTCGCAATATAAAAACTCATAGTCAAAAGCTTTACCATATCTCATCTGCAGCTAAGGCTTGTGGTGGTTTTAAATGGGTAGGAATAGAGTCATACACCTTATTAAACCTTTTGAAATTTTTTTGACAGATTCATCGCAGTTGTCTTTAGAGGCCGTACTGCTGCGAGGGCTTGTACCGGATTAGTTCTATTTCCCCATTTCCTCATAAAAGTATCTTCAAAATCATTCCAATTATGAATTACTTAGAGTAAGGGCTTTATGCCATTTCCTAAATTCACTCGCAAAACTCGAGAAAACAAACTCAAATTTAACATCTTCATCATCAACCTCCTCTTTATCTGTAAAATCATTAAATTGGTCCACATGTTCTTCTCTCGCAATGTCTTCATCACTTCCCATAGTTTTGATTCTAGCAAAGCATATTTGCTAGGCAGGTCATGTAAGATAGCTACAAGAAGCAAGAGGGGCATATCTAGCGAGACTGACGGTAGGAGGAGGTACATTTCCAGCCATGTGCTAGAGGGATGCGTAGAGTATTAGGGATGGCAGCTTAAATAGAGGATGAGCTCGCCATGAGAAGGATTGTTTGGTCTTTGTGATCCATTAACAATTGAACTCCAATTTGGAAGAGGTAAACCAAAGCTTTTAATTTTCAGCAATACTTCGAAAGGATCAAGCTATTTGAATTTATCTAAAGACTCTTTTTCCAACAACAAATCGATACCAGCTTTCCCATAACTCTTCTTTGTCTTCGTGTTACTAGAGCCGAGGTGTCAATACCTCTCTTATGCAATTCTAAGATAATTTCAATTAGCTCTTTTTCACTTTCCGATCTAAATAGCATCCCTTGAATTTTATCATCGACTCTTTTGTCTTCAGGACTTCTTAAACTTTCAAAGGAAAAGGATTTGAATGTGATGGAGAACACGATGTTCGTAAATGCCTTTACTCGCCTCGTTAGTATGAATCTTAATTCCAAGCATACGCAAAAAATACCACTTTGGGTTGTGCATAGAAAAACAACCCTAACGACGAAGATGGTCGCTAATATCAGTCGGATACGTAGTTAGGTGATCGAGATAAATGTTGCAAAAATCTAGATCTATGCATCAAAAGGCATTAAGCAGAGTAGGAAAAAAACAAGATTTACTCCATGCATCCAATAGATAAGACAAGAATATGTTGAATGAATTTTTTGTATTAATGGCACTTGGGAAGAAAACAAAAAAGGGTGTTACCGAGCTCTCCTCAATGGGATGGGTTCTCTGTCTCAAATCCTCATCATCACTTCAGCATCTAAGAATTCGTCTCTCTTGATGGTGTAGAAAAACTCGAGACAAAAATGGTAGAAAAATATGACTATGATGGGCAGGATCAAAGTCGTGACCAAAAGTATAGATCCGGAGGTGATCTTTGGGAAAGCAAAAAGGTGGTAAATGAATGGGAAAAACCCTTCTATTTATAAAAAAATATTGAGTTAGTCTAGATATTGGTGCATAGTTAAAATATTATTACCGAAATCGAGCATTCGAGTTTTATGGAATGTTTTATTATATTTGTTGGAGGGAAAAAGGAATTTGAGCTTAGGTAAAATTCCTTTATTTGTAGATAAATAAATAAATAAATGATTTATTTATCATTTTAAGGATAGAGTGTAGTAATAACTCGAAATAAATAGTGATTTATTTAATTATTTAAGGGTGATTTAGTCATATTCGAAAAAAGAATAGTATTTAAATAAGGTTTAAATAATTATTCTTGGGAAATAATAAGATAAATAATGATTTATCTAATTAATTTCCATGTTTTGGGTTAAATATAACTAGGAATATTAATTAAACGGTTGTTTAACTAATTATTCCTTGAGGAAAAATCGAAACAAATGTAGATTTATTTAATATTTCCTCGAGGGGGTTTCCGTTTAGACCATAAACATGACTTAATAAAGGTGGTTTACTAAGTTATTTCTCATAGTGAATAGGTGATGTAGTAAACCTATTTGGTGGACCAAGTCGATAAATGATCCGATGTCGACGAAAAGGAGGTCCGATTATAGGTGAGGCAATATGTCCTCAACTATGGCACGAGAGAAAATAGTAAAAGAGGCTCGATCGTGACGTTGACACCCGTGATGACGAAATGTGCGAGTAGCGTGACGCGACGACTTCCCTTGTTAGAGAATAAAGGGCATGTGGATGACACAGCGAGTGACTAACACAATATCATGAGGGATAGGAGATAGTGGGACTAAAGGCCATAATGTGTGACACAAGAGAGGGACTCGAGAATGAAGGATGGAGGACTATAACGCGATACTGAAAGGGACTCGGGATAGACTCCATGAATGGAGTGATGACTCAACTCAAATGATCTAAACAAGGGCGACTCTGATAGTGCTGCCACATAGAAAAATGCCTAATGGGGACCATCAAAAATGAATACATGATGGTTACCTATGACAAATATTGACACAAGCATGGACGAGTATGAAGGCAAATGGGTGCCCCCAAGTACGAGTGTTGCGGGCGAAGAAATTCGATTTTTTGAGGAGTGGTGAAGTGACCCTTTCTTGGAACAAATGTGGTCCCGATGAAGTATCGGAAATCACTGCAGATACCGGATACCTAGTTGAGGGCTCCGTGAGAGTTTTCCAATGGTACGAAACAAAGGATTGGAATCCCGAGCTACGGCTTTCGGCCGCGACAAGCGAAAGAAAAATTAGTGGTTTCTCTTTTCACAGGCATTTTCCCTCCAAATTCACTCATTTGAAAGTGGAGGTACGTGGTGAATATAGAGAGGAGAGAAGGCCCTAAAATCTTGCAAAGACAATCGTAGTGGAAAAACTACCGGCCTGGATTCGAATTGAGATCCGTTGGTTGCCGAGTGGTAAGAGGTCTAACCCTACTCTTTCTCATTTTCGGTGGGTGAAAGCGTGCCTTTAGGTCTCCAGGGCTCGAAACAAACGTATCTCTTCATGGCTAAGTTACACTTTTTGGAGAAAAAATTATGACCTCGTTATCCGGTTTTGGGCATACGCTGCGACCTCTCCCTGGGTTTGGGCCTTAAAAGTGTGACCTATCAAGGAGGGGTTTTTTCTCGTGTTTGTTTTTTGCACTAAGCACTAGCGGGGTTTTATGTTTGTGATACAGCATTTCCTATCTTTACCGCTAAAAAGTATGGTGGTTTTGTGTGGAGATATGGTAGAATTATGGATCGAACGTGGAGAGAGAGGGACACGGGCGCATTACGGTCGGAGAGATGCTTGGGAGGACCGATTTGCACGAGCTCATTGGCCAAGTTTGTGGTTTTGAAGTTTGTGGAGAACCCTATGATGAGAGATGGAGAGCCCTTTATTGGCCCAAATTGTCATCTATTGAGATGCTGAACCATGAGGTCTTTATAGTGCAAGAGCACCGGATTGAGTTGATCGGTCCCGGGATATATATTTCTTGGTCGGTCTCCCACCACTTGGGATGGTTAGGAATACTCGCCGAGTGCTATTGCCAGGGGGTGGAACATCATGGAGTTTGTAGAGAGTGCCATTGTCGACCAAGTCTCCAGAGTCAAGACTCAAATACCTATGGGGGATCTAGAGAGGTTAGAGACCGTGATGTAGGCACGCAATGGCGGCGTTGCGGTCCTAGGCAACCGAGGCACTCCACCACATCAATGGAGGGAAAATGATGCTTCTGAGAGTGTGTTGAGTGGGACCTACTATGGTGTGGGCCCGCGATGATGTTGTCATCATTGAAACAATATTTGTCACTATGCGAAGTGGCAATTGAACCATGACCGTGCATATGGTATAGTTTTCAGTGCTCGCTCTTCTTTGCAAAACATCCCTACACTTCTCGACTTCATATACCGCTCCAGGATGGGGGCCTAAGAGAGCCTAGGATGTGCTAGTGAGACTACCGTGTAGAGGAGGAGAGTTGGAGAAGCCTGGACGGGTGTTCGGGCCAAGCCCTTTGCGCAGTGGGATCGAGATGCCACTGTACATGTGAGCGATTATCCCTGTAGTGGGATGAGTTATTTTGGGGACCTAGATTTGCCACCGCCTCCCTGGTCGAGTATCGCCCGAATGGTATGTGAAAAATCGCTAATATTTTTTATGTGCATTGTAAAATTTTAAGAATATTGTATATGGTACTAATTCTTCCACTTTTTATATGCGGATATATGCCACCGTCGCCCGGCTAGCTATATGGGACGAAGCCGAGCATCAAGAGTCGGCAGACCTAGTGGATCGAGGGTGCAGTAAAGTGAGGATGCAACAGCACCTCCTAGAGGACATCCGTCGTAGATGTGAGGAAGGCTTTTTTGACCCGATGTTTTAGAGCGTGGTTGGAAATACTTAGAGGAATATTACATCAAACCATGTGTTGGTATACCCTTAAGAGTGGCGAGGGTCATGCGCGCATGGCAGTTGGCGGGCAGGTGCATGGAGTCTACTTAGGCACGCGGGAGCAGAGCCATTGGCTTGGGATCCTCGAGATGGTGATTAGTGTGTAGGGGAAGGTGGTGCCCCCATTTTTGAGTTTTTGTAACATGCTATGTGTTGGCTCGAGGGGTCCCGACCCACGTTCGGGACTCGGTTTAACACAAAAACCCCCTATACTACGGGCCCTTTCGGTAGTGACCTACTCGCACAGGTCAAAGTCTCACCCAAAGTAGTATAGGTGGGTTTTGGGAACTAGGTTTACGCACCCCGAGAAAGGATAGGTAAGGCAAGGTAGTTGCGTCCCTCGCCCGGTGATGTCCAGAACGCCTCTCTCGATCGTATCTATAGTCTCTTTTCACATCCACGCGCGCAAGGTCAACTATACTATGGTGCTCAATGATTATATACTTCTAAGACAAGAGCTCATTATTTCATAAAACAACAAAATAGATCTAGATGCGTAAAAACACTTACACAGAACTTTCTGACTCAATACAAAATATGCATAATACAACAATTACCAATGATTCGCATAAACAGTACACAAACATTTATTTCTAAAACAACCTTGCTTATTCATCAATTCATCAATTCCCTCTTACAATACCCATCCTAGCCTCGCACACATAGCCAAAAGGAGTCCTTCCCCAAAAAACCCAAACAAATATACTAAACCACAATTCGCATCAATATCTCCTTTTCGTCTTCCCTTTACAATCCAAAATGTCCCTCGATTTATAAAAATCTTTCCTAATATTTCCTATGGTCCTCAAACCGTGGTTTTTAGACCCCGGTCTACCCTTTAACCCATTACAATGCTTTCGGGGCTTTTTCCCACCCCAAAACCCCCGCACTAGACTAGCTATAATAAAAAATATAAAAAAATCGGACCAATTTCGCAGCCTTTGTAGGAGACCCTCGTTCCAACAGGCCCCCAACACAATCCCGTGACTCCGTCCCGAGTCACCGTGGTGGTGTAGTCTCTACCTTCGCACGTAGGGAATTAATGGCTACGACTAGCGGAGGTAACACCTCGTTGACTCCGAGCAACATCACTCTGTGCAATGTCTACAAGCTTTGCGGGAGGCCGCTCCTTCATTTGTCGTGGGTGACACTCTTGAGGGTCTAAGTTAGTTTCTTGATCACACCATCTACATCTTGTGAAAGTTGGAGAGTTGTGGCAGCCCAAGGATTCGGACGTTCCGCCATGATGTGCCGTTTACACCGGAGTGTCTCAATCTCATCTTGGAGATCATTTCGGGTCTTCAAATGTGCCAAGCGCTATGCGGCATCAAGGTGGGTAGCGTAGCTTTGACTTGCTCGAAAGCTTCTTCCTTCGACTTAAGTCCCGATTGATTTCATAGAGGACCATACCACGCCGGACCTTGGTCTAGAGTTGCATGGTTGATTCTAGAAAGCCGGAATCTTGGGCAATCGCCCGAAATAACATTTGTCGCATTCGTTACCAGTATAGTGCACTCGGGTGCGTACTTCCGCAGGCATTTCAAGCCGCAATTTGGCTTGTAAGTCGTTGATTTGTTGTTCCGACTATGTCTTGAAAGTGTGTATTTCAATCCTAGATGCTTTGAGTGTCGCAACAAATTTTTCCCGCTTTTTAGCCCGAGGCGTGTCTACGGGCCGGGATCTCGTCTATAACCTCTTCGTGCAAAGTTGGTGGATCACCCGTTTCGAGATCCGCCCTGTTGTGAAACAATAGAGGGAGAAAAATCGGCGGCCCTCGCTCGATGATGGTGTGCTCTGTCGTACCAAGATGTTGGTGTACTTGGCAATGCGATGGCTAACTCTAGAATACGAGCTAGGAGGCCTTGTAAGGCTTCGTGGGGCAGCTGACTTAGCTAGGTCCATCTAAGTTCCCGTTTCTTCTTGGAGTTGAGTTCCTACCAAGGCGATGATGACGATGTGCGGAGACGAATTTATTCCGTGAATAGCATTGTACCGTTAGTGACGAAGGGGTCCGTGTACCGGCCAACGCCGGTCCGCGCGTATCCGTTTTTATCGGGAGTGTGTGGAGCTCAGCCTCGAGAGTGTCAAGTGCGACTTCGTCGCCGTGCCCCTATGGATGCCCACTTATCTTCTATAGCCATCGTGACTATGTAAACCGCAATTTTCTCGAGGTCACCTTCGGGCCCAATGTGACCATCGCATCATATTTTGAGTGGTGGGTGCGTTGTTTCTTTCAGATCATGGTGCCGGCTAACCCGACCGCTTCGTATCGAGAGGGTGGTATCTCTATCAAACCCTACCTAAGTCTTGGGCTGCGGTAGTCTATGGTGGCTATGTATCCCCGTCCTTGGCTATGTCGAGCCCGTCCGGTTGGGCTCCATGGTCTCCCCATGGGTGTCATGAAGCCTTTCTTCCGTGAAGGGGGCCATAGCATGATCATCGAAAGTCAACTCGTTCATCTACTACCATATATGGTAGTGTCGTCCACGTATTATTGTTGAGGCTACTGATCCGAATATGGTGCACTGGTAGCTTTGGAACGTTGCAACACTTTTTGTATTTGTCATATACCATCGGGGACAAAGCGGGTCGGAATTTATGGCAATGCCACGCTCGCTTCCGGAAGAGGATCCTGAAAAATTTGTTGTCCTCAATGCGTTGTGCATCCCTGTAGAGTCCTATAAATGAGCATACCGAGCTCCTTCACACATCCGAAGAGGAAGCTCGGGGAGGAGCGACTCTCGGGAGTGTCCCGTGCAACTAATGCTATAAGGAGTAATAACCATGAATAGAAGAATGACGTCCCTTGCTCCTAGGATTCACGACATTAGCTAGAAATTCATCACATAAATATTGAGCCCAATTGAAGGAGACGCCCTTCGCACACCAGCACGACCAACTCGAATAACATAGGCGGCCCGACGATCACAACCCTCGACACTTCCTCATTAGCTTGTAGGCTAAGAGCCTAGTACCCATCTCGTGTAGCAGGATCATTGATATTCCCGGATCACAAACCCTCGCCGATTTCGACCCACCTCGTAGATCTTCCTCGCACAAATGTAGCCGTAGTAGCTTCGTACTTCTTGCCTACCCGCTCCGAGGGGTGCAGACACTTGCATAGGAAGGCCCGTAATCTTGTGGATCAACACGGCATCAATAGGGACTCTATCTCAAATCCATAAGAAACCATCATGGAATGAGGGCGAGCAATCGGCGAGCCAACCGATCTGCGATGTTGTAATCGCTAAAAATGGGAAATCCGGAGAAAATTCAAGAGTCCGGGACTCGCTAAGCCACATACCCGCGTCGAGCCACCACCGTGACTCCATCATTTCCACGAATTGTATTGAAAGTACAACGCTAGGGCCAATTCAAGGAGGGTTTCAAAGTTTGCCAATTAATGATCATCAAACTTGAGCTTTCGTGGAGTCGTCCATAGAGATAAATGATGACGGGACTTCTCCGAGGTTAGGGGGGTTTGCGGATAGGTGACCAAGCCATCCAAGTTTTTTTTCATTCGCGTAGATTAGGGCCTACGGGTGAACGAAGGAGGTAACCGAGCTGATCGTTAGCAGAAAGAGCACCCTTTCCGCACATCTTGATCTAGAGGTGATGCTGAGGCGAGACTCGGGAATGCCTTAGAGAAGTCTTAGGCTTCGCAGCCCATCTCACAAATTTCGGTGCTTTTCTCGAGCTCTCGTGCTTTCATTTTCCTTTCCTTGTGACCGATTTGGAGGGAACTTCTTCCGCTCAAACTCAACTTCCATTATTTCCTCAAAGTCAAGGCTTGTCGGGGACGAAGGTTCGGCAGGGTTAGTGGTTAGCATCCTTGCGCGAAAAATGAATCCCAACCCTTGGTGACTACTATCATATGGAGTAGGTTGACTAGACATGAGAGGGATAGTGCGATATAGAAATCTATTGCTCAAGTTCTTCCAAGAGAAATGAAATGATGAGTGCAATTTGTGCAAGTGAGAAAACACCTCTCCGTCGAACTATCCTCGCTCCTTTTGATAATACCCCCAAGTGTGCAATGGTAAGGTAAAATTTATCCGAGATGGTCCCCCAAGAAATGGTGAAAAATCCCCAAAATTAATTTCATTAAATGCCCGCAGTCCCACTCCTTCCAATGGTAACTTTTTTCTAATGTTTTTTATGATTCCAACGCTAGTTCTTTTTGTATCACTGTGATAGATCTTCAATTTTTTCGCAGATAGAATCATACGTCTCGATTGCCACGTACTCCACCCCAAACGTAGTCTTGCTTTTAGAAACAGTGATCAATGACGAAAGTCTCTGATGTTCATTATCCCAAGAGAACCTGCGTTTTATGAGGTAGAAGTTGTAGTCGAGTGTATTGCCTAAATGTAGCTGGTTTTTTGTCACAGAGGCGCTTCGATGGATGAAGCTCGACTTTCCGAACCTATGGCCGGTGTAGAGTGCATTTTAATTATGTCTTGTGGTCCACGTATCTTTCTGATTGGGCCAGAGTAGTGATTATTCCTGTCCCGAGGGCCCTTACTTCTGCGGAAACACACCTGAAGTTTTTGTGCATCTGAGACAATGCGACGCAGACAACATGTAACCAATTCTCGCTAAATCTCTATTTCCTCATCGGGATCGTATAAGCATTCAGCATCCCCCTCCCGCGAGAAATACTTCATCCCTTGTTGTTATCCGCAACTCACGTAGTTAACTTATAGATATAGTCCACATCTTCCTCATTGGGTACTGTCGTGTAGCGTTTACCTTCCGTAGGTCTAATGGTACTATCACCCTTGTGCCATTATTTTCGAACACCATGTTTCTTTTTTTAAGCTAATCATACCGCCTCATGTCCATACCCCAATCTAATCCTAGTAGCACGTGGTAGGGGTTTGCATCCTCGATGATTTGAATGACTTCAAATTCAACTGGACATAAACCCTTGCGATATCTGACTCACTAATCCCCGATAGCCTCCCTAAAGGTACGATCTTCGGTGATTAGCTGTGAGTGGGATAGTGGACCATTTCCAGCTTTGGTTCACCCATTCATTGCCAAGTTTGTTTAGGTAATGCATTGGCATCCAAATCGAGGTCTAAAATAACTCCCGTCCATCTCATAATTACCTGATTTGGGCCATACCACGATCTTCCTAGTGTGTTTCCGATATCTATATAATTGTGCACATCCTTAATATCGAGACATGGCAGAGCGCATATAACGTTATCTATGAAAGCGCGATTTTTCACTACCCTTGGGTTACATAGAAATTTCATACATGTCTACAGAAGGGTGTTGTCAATCCTAGAGACAACCTTGAGTTGTGAAAAGACCGGTTCACTGGGACATCTATATATAGCAAGGAGTGACGACATGATATAACAAGGACAATTAGCAAAACAAGGCTCTTTTTTCTACTTTGCAACTTTAACAGAGGAGTTCACTATAAATGGAACCAGCACTTCACGATCGACCTGAAAATGAAGGAAACGGTGCAGGCGAGGGAAGAGAATTATCAGTTTAAAAATGTTTCAGCCAACTCAAAGACGCTACTATAAGAGGGTTGGTTCCTAAAAATGCTTTATCAGAGAGATTGAAAATTGAGACAGCATTTGATGTGTAAGAGATATAGAAGGAATATTAGCTACTAATGAGATGAAATTCCATAAACATATGTAAATATGATATGGGATTAAGATAATAAGAATCCATCCATGTCCATAGCTTTCAAAAAATATCATCCATAGCACTTAATATAGAAGAAATGTGGATGAATCTGAACATGAAACAACATATCATGACTAAGCCATATTTAAAAGTGCTAGAGCAAATTTAGCATGAGAATCAATGGCGATAAATTCACGATCAACCAAAGTGAGCCACTCGCATTCCGTAGCATGATACAAGAGAAATTGAAATAGAAAAATAATAACTAAACTATATCACATAAGGTAGAGTTACAAACTATAAAGCACCAAGGCTAGAATCCTCATTAAAGATAAAAATCCTTATCATTGAGACCCGACGGCTCTTCACATTTGTATTAAAACTTCAACAAAATGCATACAAAAACTTTTCACAAAAAATTCTTCGGAAAAATCCGGAACTCGTTTTTTCTCTTTCCCGCTTCTTGCTTATATAGAAGCCTCGGGAGATAGATGAGTGAAGATATTTTTGGGAAAAATATCTTTCTCGCTTGCCAGGAAATTAGTTTGAGGTCTCCATCAAAAATAACCAAAATTCATGATGAGGAATCAGGGCATCTCATCATTGAGTAGTTGGGCTCACAATGCTTTAAACAAAAAATATCAAATAGCAAAGCTTTCGATGAAGGTAGAATGCGTGGGAGTGGAATGTGAATTCCACTCAAAAATTTAAAAGTAACAAACTAAAATAGAAGTAAAAGACCACTAGGGCCGAGATCATGAACTGAAAATGTTCACCGATGAGGTGGATTTGAGTCGGCTGCCACACATGTATGGTGGAATGTTGGTGAGAGGAACTCGATTTGCCCTCGATGGTGGCGGAGAGGCTTTTGCTTCCTGTTGATCTTCATGATTTTCTTTAATTCACTTCTAATTTGGAGGATGGGCTTTTGATAATCAATCTTGGCCAAAATCTCCAAAGTGTCTCAATCTTCTATTTCGTTGTGGCAGGTCTGTATACCGATACTTTGACTACTACTACAATAACCTTTCGCATTCCGAATCATAGTGGCTATGTGATTATGGAACCTAGAGTGAATTCATCACTCTATAACAACCTCGCACAATATAATAAATCGCATTAGTGTAGAAATTTGAATAATCGATATTTATCCACCGAGATTCTCTAATCACACACTATTTTATCTTCATGCAATACGATAATCTCTCTACCATTGATCATTACATGGGAAATAAAATCAATTGAATGTGCACATTAAAACCATAAAAAATCACACATATGAACACAATATTTCATGGGAAAGCTTAAAGCTGAAAACCCAAACTATTCGCAGATATTATATTTCATAGAGATCATGTAACGAATCATTGTACAAAGCTCCTCACAAGCTCTCAAAGATAACCTCCAATTGCTACACACTAATCATCGCTAGATCTAGCAAAACACATGCTCCAATCTCTCGCTACTCTGATAGCCAACCTCTATTGCGAATCAATGTTGTAGGATGGCTCATAAATAACTTCGAACCACCCGGCTTGCATCACGCAATCTCATTGGCTTCTCCAATCACTGTTGTTGCAAATCATGCAACAAGAGGTCACTAGTTGAAACCGATAATCAACTCCGCTTCTTTCACACTATCTCTCTGCACTGGTCTCCACCGAAACTATCCATGCACCTATTAGCGATGTATTATTTAGTGATTAATGAGTTTATAATTAGTGAATTAATTAATAATTAATTCACACCACTTTTCACTAGTGTATTAATCATTAGACTAAATACAACTAGTTCAACTATGTTTAGATTAGTTAAACTCGAACACAACTCCATTAACTCTCAATCAACTCCACCAAACTGCGTGTCACATGAGTTCTAACTAAGTATCCATGCAATAGCTCCACTTAACCCTTAGGAATAGCGTAATTCTTTCATGGCTCCCGTGCCACATCCTGCACTTAACTCGAGTGATCCAAGAGAATAAGATAATGTTTATAGTCCAAATATTATTAAAGAGCTACGTAATATTCGATATATCTATTTTTGGACTCGACGATCTAAAAATAGATTTCGCCCAATATCTCTAAAAATATAAGTCCATATATTTTTTCCGACTTGACCAAACATCCAAAAATAACATCCTGCAACTCATAGAACATGATCCATATGTCTAAAAATAGAAATAGTCTAAAAATAGACTTTGCACCGATAGCTCATGCCCACTTAGTGAAGGCCACTTCTTTCCACTAAGCTCATCATCTTGTTGCAAATCTCAACACTCCCTCTCAACAAGATGAGGATTATCTGCCACCCTATCTTGCCTCGCTTTGTGGAGTCAAATTTTTCCCGCAGTCGCGCCTTCATCAGACATATCATCATCTTGATCCTCCGAGAATATATGAAAGTAACATGATCTTCTCGCACGCACACAATATCCGATATGATGATACCATCCGTGAAGCAATGTCATCTCAACTCATCCTCCACGGCATTACAGATCCATGATCTCGACATGTGCCCTGCGAGATATCTCAATACATGCTTTCTTGCCTTCTAGTAGAGCTTGGTAGGCTTAACCATAGCTTGTGAAAGCTGGTTCATAGCATAGCATAGGTCGCGCCGTGCATTGACCGGACATAAGCAACCCCAGCCCAACCATAGATAAATAGTGGCATCCACTACCTTTGCCGAATGGCGAATCCTCCTTCCTCCATCCACTAGGAAGAGAGTATCAACAAAGTCATAGCCATGCATGTTGAAACTCTCATATCTCCCCAACATACTTGCCTTGAGAAACAAACAGTGTCCATCATCGTTGCAAAATTTCCAATCCCAGAAATAATGAAGGAGTCCCAAGTCCTTCATCTCAAACTCTTTGCAAGATCATCCTTGCATGAGAGTATCAATAGCTCATCACATGTCAAAATCAAATCATCTACATAAAGTACAATTATCGCAACTTACCCTCCACCACTATACGGTATAGGTTCTGATCGCCTCACTCTTCGAGAATCCAAGTCCAGGTTAAATATCGTGCCTATATGTGTGTACCAAGCACGAGGTGCTTGTTTCAACACACGACGCTCTCGAGCTTGCACACATGCGACTCATCGCTCGAAGATCTCGAAACCTTCGGTACGCTCTATGTAAACCTCCTCCTCAATCACCCTGTTGAGGAACGCGACCTTCTATCCATCCGATGAATGTGCCACCCCATCACAGTGCTGAGAGAGAAAGAATCATCCATATGGAAGAATACCTCGCGATAGGTGCAAAGGTCTCCTCATAATTGATCCCCTCATGCGAGAAAGCCTCGAGCAACAAATCTTGCCTTCGCACTTCTCCACCTCCCATCACCGCCCGCTTCACTTTGTAGATCCATCTCGAATCCACCATGATTTCCCTTCTGTGCCTTGGGAAAATCTCCCATGCACCGTTTCCACAATCAAAGTCATACTCTTCCCACCATGGAATCTACCCATGCGGGATCCTCCACAACTTCCTCGGAAAGAGGATAGCTCATCACGATACACTTGCTCATAAGAGCCATGTATCCGGTATACCGCCCGGGGTGACCATCTTTGTATACTGCCGCATGTAGGTGCCCGCACAACCTTCTCTCGCATCTTGGCAGCCGGCCGTCACGTAGTGCGCCCGCCCTCTAATGGTTGGCGCCGCATGAGTGGTCTCTTCCACTCCATGAACCTCCCTCGTGGCTGATCCACATCCAAAGACTCATCCTTAGGAACTAATAGCTCCTCATCCGCATGCGAGTGTGGCTCCCTTCAAGCGAACACTTCATGGCTTTCTCCTCATGAAATTGATATCCGTGTTGCCAGCAGGCCTTCGAGACCGTCCGGAAAATACACACGATAGTTGTGGGGTGTATCGTTGTACCCCACAAATATCCCAACCTCTGTGCATCGCTTCTAGCTTCTTCCCGGCATCCTTCATCACATTAATGTAAACAGTGAACCAAAAAATCGTCGAATGGGAAATATCGTGCCTCTTACCGAAAAACACCTCCTCGGGGTACTCATGCCAAGTATCCGGAGACACGGTTTGCTGCACATACATACTACGCGTATTGCGCGCCTCGCCTACAGCAAGGCTGGGAAGGCCCCGATCATGCAACATCGCCTGTCGCAACACCCACGATCATTCTTTTCTTCCGCTCGAAACCCCATTCTATTGCTGGGTTATGAGGTGTTATGAGCTTTCTTCAAATTCCTTCTCATGGCCGCAAAGTCCTTGAATTCGCTAGAGATGAATTCACCACCATTGTCACTCCTAAGGGCCTTCACTTGCTTCCTCGATTATTTCTCAACCATAGCCTCGAACTCCCTACGTAACTTTGAGTATGTCTTCTTCTCTCTTCTCGCATGAAGAAGATCCAAGACTTACGAGAAAATCATCAACAAATATCACATAGTACTTGTGCTTTGTTGTCGAAGCTACGAGAAGGTCCACACACGTCCGTGTGAATTCTCTCAAGGATTGTCGTGGCATGACTATCCTTCTCGTGGAAAAGGTGGCTTTCACAAATTTTCCCAAAGGTACATCCCTTGCACCGACCCCGATCACACAAGAGTACCCTTAGGAAGCCCAGTAGAAATCTGCTGCAGTATCTTCAAAGCTCCATGGTGAAGGTGGCCCAGTCTCTGGTGCCACAACTCGCCATCATCTCGGCTCACCACTCCTTTTTCTTTGCCTACCATTGTTGTGTAGCCATCTACCTGCAATTGATAAAGGTTCTTGACTCGAGCCCCTATCCTTCGGGTCTCACCGCCATTTCATCGCTACAGGGAAAGCCTTTCCTCGCTAAAGAAAAACATCATATCCCTTGTCTTCTAACATTGCCACAGAGATCGATTCTTCTTCAATCCCTAGAACATGCATCACTTCCTTCAATACGAAGGGTTTACCGACTCCCCTCTCAAATGAAATGGTACCGATACCGGTCGCACTATATCTACCATCATCGCCCATCTTGATGTGCACTCCAAGATCTTTCTCATCCAAATCGGTAAACAAATCTCGATCTCCGTCATGTGAAAAGATGCACCATCACAAGAAACCACACCGAACCCATCACACTTCGAGACCAAGCATGCGATCGCGCAGAAAATATAGCTAGAAAGTGAGTACCTCTCCGTGTACGATCCAGATCTTGTTTATTTTTCTTCTTCGTGGACAACTAGTGGCATAATGTTCGTGTTGGTGATAGTAAAAGCACTTCACCTTGGACATGTCCCGCTTCTTGCCTTTCGCACCGGATTGAGATAGCATGCTTCTTTGATATTCCCCCTTCTTTTCTTTGGCAGCCAATGCACAATTTTCTTCATCGGAGTTATTTGATGAAGATTCGTCCGGTACTTCGCCTTTTCATCTCCTCTTGCATAAGATCCCGACCAAAGTCGCTCCCATCCTAGCAATTTCTCCCGAATCATTGACAGAGTCCCGATAGGAATGCAAACTCTTTGAAAGCCCAAGGAGAGCCAAGCTCACCAATTCTTCGTCATCAGCAACACACACACTTCCCATCTCATCCCCGCATTGGATGAACTTCATGAGGTACTTGGGCATACTCGTCGCCTTTCTCCATTTTTTATGTTTCGAGTTTATCCTTGAGTGCCAATTCCTGCGGTCGCTCTTTCTTTGAAATAACTCCGTCAAAGATTTCCACATCAAGAATGGAGAAGCCTTACCATGAAGGCTATATACTATGATGATCCTTCACACCTTCCAAATGAATCCTTCGAAACTTATCTTTTTTTGCCATGCGTAAAGTGCAGCAGCATCACTAGAACTAGGTTTTTGGAATTTCTGCATCTATGAACTCCTTCAACCTATTTTCATCCAAAGACCGCTCCATCCCTCGTCCTTCCATGCAATATAATTCGAGCTTCCCTCAAGTCCATACTCCAATCGCAATCCATTGAAATACATCTCAACTTCGACACTGACAAAACACTGCCGCAAATTCGAATTCCACCAAAGACAAAACTCAACCGCTTCAATGTTTTGAAATTTCTCCAATGATCAATATCCCTCTAATACCATGTATAAATTTGAATAACCGATATTTTATCCACCGAGATTCTCCCGATCACACACTATTTTATCTTCATGCACAATGTCTGTAATCTCTTCTACCATTGATCATTACATGCGGAAATAAAATCAATTGCATGCGCACATTAAAACCGTAAATAATCACACATATGAACACAGTATTTCATGGGAAATCTTAAAGCTGAAAACCCCAACTATCTATATATTATATTTCATAGATATCATGTAACAATCATTGTACAAAGCTCCTCACAAGCTCTCAGCACAACCTCCAATTGCTACACACTAATCAAGCTATATCTAGCAAAACACATGCTCAAATCTCAGCCACCTGATAGCCAGCATCTATTGCATATTCAATTCTATAAGATGGCTCATAAATAAATTCAAACCACCTGGCTTGTACTGCACAATCCTCATTGGCTTCTCCAATCACTGGTTGTTGCAAATCATGCAACTGTATAGTCACAATTGATAGTCAACCTGCTCTTTCACCTATCTCTGCACTGGTCTCCACTGAAATTGTCCATGCACTAAAGTTAAATGATGTATTATTTAGTTGATTAATGAGTTTATAATTAGTGAATTAATTAATAATTAATTCACACCACTCTTCACTAGTGTATTAATCAGTTAGACTAAATACAACTAGTTCAACTATGTTTAGATTAGTTAAACGAACACAACTCCATTAACTCCTCAATCAACTCCACCAAACTCGTCACATGAGTTCGACCGAAGTATCCATGCAATAGCTCCACTTAACCCTTAGGAATAGCGTAATTCTTTTCTTTCATCTCCCCGTGCCACATTCGTGCACTTAACCGAAGTTCTCCAAGAGAATAAGATAATTTTTATAGTCCAAATATTATTAAGAGCTAATAATATTTCGACATATCTATTTTTAATCGGCAATCTAAAAATAGATTCCGCCCAATATGTCTAAAAAATAGAAGTCCATATATTTTTTTCCGACTCTGACTCAACCGTCCACAAATAGCATCCCTGCAACTCATAGAACATGATCCATATGTCTAAAAATAGACATAGTCTAAAAAATAGACTTTGCGACAAAAATAGCCGCGAGCTCACTTAGTGAAGGTGACTTCTTTACACTAAGCTCATCATCTTGTTGCAATCTCAACATTAAGAAATCCGGGGAGTGGCGAGAAGAATGTTGTGAAGGCCTATAGGAATGGTGGAACCAGGCTATGGTGGAGGGTGATTTATCGTGAGCCGTCGGATCTCGTGAGGAGATCGACGGTTGGGATCATTTGGTGGAGCTAATGCGACATCCGATGAAGAGAAATGGTGAAATGCACGATACATTGTGGGCCATAGATCCGGGATCAAACGGACCGTCACTATTAGATCGCGGATCGCAATCGGAAGGGATGAAGGGTAACACCTTTAGAACTTTCGATCGCGATGCGCGATTCAACGCCAACCGTCCGAATCCGGGACGAGATCAATGGCTGAGACTCGGCTAAGCGAGGAGATAGATGAGGGGTAAAGGAGTGGAGTGGGAGAAATAAGGGCGATCTGATCAAAGGGAAATCGACGACGGATATTAGAATCGAGGATCGCAATTAGGGAGGGCGACACGTGACACACTTAAAAATTTGCGATTGCAGTGGTGTGGTGGCGCGATGGCCGTCTGATCCGACCCGCGTGAATCAACGGTGGAGATGAGCATCGTAGGGGTGAAAGAATCGTGGTGATGGGTGCAAGCGGGACGAGCGGCACGTCGACCGTGAGCGATGGATCAACTCGGCTAATATTAACGCAGAGGTCTATAGACCAAATGCAATCGCATCGAACATATTCAAATAACAACTGATTGCGCTTGAAATGTAAGTTGCACTGCGATTAGCACGAAGCTTAAACACTTGGTTCTAGTGTGCGGGTCACGTGGTGGGGAAGTGGTTAAGTCTGGCTAGAAAGGGGGCTAAAGCCTTTCATGCAAAATATGGTTTGTTTGGCCTATATTCAATGCATTTTAAGGCCAGGGAAGGGATTCGGGAGGGAGAATAAGGGGTTTTCAAGCCAAACAAAGGGTATTTGTAAGGTTCAAGGGGAAAATGGGATGATTTAGAGGGTTAATGAGGAATTAAGGGAGGGAGAAAATGGTGAGGAAAATAGAGGCTTTAGTGGGAATGAGAAAAGATGGAAAGGGAGGCCTTTTGGGCATTTTCTTCTCAAACGAGAGGCCTTAAAACTCGGGAACAACAAGGAAAGGTTAACCATATGATCAACATTGGCTCCACCTCGGGGATGAAACATTCATCCTCGCGTGTTGAGAACTTTGCAGTAACACCCGTTAATCTTCCCGTGTGGACACCACTCTTCAACATTTTTTATTTTTCTCTTCAGACTCACGTCACAACACACACATCATTCAAACAAAGATGAAAAACAAAAAACTAATGTACAAGATGATACATCAAAGCCCTCTCGCCTAGATCGAGCGGCTGAAGTAAGGTTTGAGGAACTCGATTGTTTATAGGGGCATCGAGTAAGTCTCCCGTAGATTTTCCAACCCGAAAGTGTTATTCCCCCTTGTTCCACAATTTTAAAAGGACCGAACTAGAGTGGGTTGAATTTACCATGTTTCCCTTTTTTAGCTCTTCGAGTATCCCATCCGAGAACTAAATCCCCAACCTGCAACTTCCTCGTCCTTGGCATGCTCGATAAAAAGGTCCTTCATCTTCTCTTGATATTCAATTAGCCTTCGACTTACCTGGTTCGTGTTTCTTCTAACTCCACCACTCGATGGATTCTCCCGGTCACATCATCGTTATTCTTTGACTTCTCTCTAATGAATCTGCCACAGTAAGGCTAACTATATGGGGAATATTTCTTCCCTCCCATATACTAATTCATACCGACTTCGGTTGCTCTCTGATCGGTAATCTTGTTGGCCCACGTAGCGACTAATCGGAATCCCAATTTTTCTAATTTTCGTTGATAGCTTTCTTCGCGTCTCTACCAGGTTTTTATTTGAAGCACTCGCTGTGCCAAGACCTCGTGTGCAGTAAGAGTGAGCGTCCCTAGTGAAATGTTATACCGTCGGCGATGTTGACAAACTTTGCGTACTCTAAAGGCCTATGCATTATCGGCCACCATTTTGTAGTAGCAACTGATATGATATTTTCTTCCATAAATTTCATTACCACAACATGCTGCATCCCTCGTCAGTATAGCTTCCACCCATTTTGTGAAATAATCTGGGAGTTAATATCCACTTGCTGACCACTAGGATGGAGGATAGAATGTCACAGATAACTCCCTCTTGCATTGTTCATACATGTCAACACATAAACAGGGATCATGGGAAAGTAGGTGCCAACTTCGTGCTTTTCAAATAAAACTTTGTACTTTCATAATCTCTAACCCGGGAAACACATCTCCAAAGAGTCTAAAGCCAAGAAACCAACCTTCAGATTTTGTGGAGCAAGAGTCTCTCCAACTATAATGACCCCTACAGCATTCCTTCATTAGATCATTTCCCATTATACTCTCAAACTTGTCTTCCGTGAGACATGGGAGAGATGCCTCAGGGATATCACAAGATGACCGCACTCATCATAAACCGTGCACTTCGGGATCTCAACCTTAGTGTTCTCCGTATTTATCTTTATCATGTCTAGAGGGCAAATTTAGCGTGGAAGATATTCCACTATCTCTTTGTACCACGGCCGATGAGGTACTTCATATGTGTCTTCGTGTAGCTATCTCTACCGTTGTCGTTCTTCTTTTCCTTCTCGTACCTCATTTGCTATCATGGAAATATTTATGCCCATAGCCTCTCGACCGCCTGACGACAAGATTTTGGCCAGCCCTTGTCCCTCGATCGCTTGGTAGGGCATATGTCTAGATCATACTCTGTATTTTGGCACTCCATTTCCTTCTTTTCCCCTTCGCTATCTCCTTGGATAAGAATATCTTTTTACCGTTGTTGCAGGCACAAATGCAAAGGATATGGGACCCAAATACATACATGCCAAATACTGAAGAGACTTCACCGAGCATATGCCTATTTTTCCAATATAAAAAGCACATATTTAGCTCGCATCACGTAGACCCTCGACCGAAAGTTTGAAGTGGCCACCACCCCTCATTTTTTCCATAATAAACTCCCGGCAACAGAGAGAAGAAAATATTTTTATATATCTGTTCAAAGTATGTAGTAATTGTGTATATATTTTTTAATTTATGTTCATTGTTTTCATCAACATTTTTCTTGTTGCTGAAATGAATTTTTATTGAACTCCCAAAGTAGCTGGGGTTAGGCACGCCCTCCATTTTTTTTTATTTCAGAGAAACTCATTCATCTTCCACCTTGAAGATTATCACCACACATTTATTTTGGGGTTATTAAATGAAGAAGCACCAACATAATACAAAGAAACACACAGCCGTGGTCGTAATATACCCATCATCTTCTTTAAAAACATGAAGAACCATGTTCAGTTCTTTAGTTCACGAACATCCAGATACGGTAAACACGATCAGGTTCAGGTAAAAACGTCCGGCAAAGTCGAAAAAACATCATCGCCAAAGATCGATCATCAACTGGTGCGGCATCCAGAATACGGTAAATCGACATCCATGGCGATAATGCGCGCCGCCTGATTTCTTCAGGAATACCGCCGCGAACCAGAACGTCCCCGCCAATAGCCATTAATGGAGGGATCAACGGAGAAGATTCCAGATTGATCGATTTCAACAGCGCCTGCTTTCTTCTTTTTTCAGAGATTAATCATCCAGACAAATCCACCATGGCAATGCCAAGAAAGGCTGAATCGCCGCGCATACCGAACTCTTTATTCTTTTCAGAGAAATAAAATATCACCATCAGGTTTTATCAGCGTTTTGATTTCTTCTTCCAGAGAATTAATAAGTTCCACGACAAACGCGCTTTTCATCAAACCGACAAAATCCATTTTTTAATATCTTCATATTAATTGTTGTTTGCGATATAGATTTCACGGACTTTCATTATCGCAGCGGCAGGACGCAGATTACGGGAACTCACCAGATATTCATCCAGCCTTCATCGACATGTTTTTATTAATATAGAGTGGAGGATACCAGCCAAAAATAGATATTTCAGATGTACCATAAATTTTTTCTTCAATTTCACATCATCTTTATGATCTTCACGCATACCTTTTCTCCACATTGCTTTTAAATTTTTTCTGTCAAACTGAATCCTGTGTTGAGAACTTTATTGTTCATCTTCATCCTTTTTCTTCCACCTTTAATATCCGGTAAAGCTGACATCGATAATAACCTTCAATTTATATTCAATATTCGATAATGTGTAATCGGTGATTGCATCCAGACAACGGTAAAGAACTGAATGATAACAATGTAGCAAATTTCACCTTAAATAATGGTAAAACCCATATCAGCACCTGACGCCACAATAGGGTGTTCTCCTTATCAACATTTTTGATCGCTGTTCACGATGTTCATCAATATCCAGCGTTTTCAACTGACGTTTTAGTGTCTCAAAACCAGACCATAAAATTAATTTTAAAATTTTTATACCGGAGATACGCTGAAGGCGATAAAACGCCAGCATCAGCGTTGTTGATCCAGAACGCCTGTAAAGAATCAATAAACGCAGCCAGACGCCCAAACGATATACCTCCATTCAAGATCTTCATCCAGAATAAAATGCTCTCTGTTTTAATAAAACCAAAAAGCAACAAAATACACCATTGATTTTTGTGAGGTCTTCATCAGAGAAGATATCGAACTCAAAAATCCAGCGATTTTTTTCCTGCTTTTTCATCTTCCTCCCGCCCTCTTTTACGTCATCTTTAATTGAGATCCAGAGAAGTCATCTTTCATCAAGATAAACGCGCTTCCGAGATGCGATCGATAAGGCACCACGCATATTTCTTTCACGGAGCACGACAAAGAAAACGCCTGAATATCCATTTCATCATCATCACCAATCACCGCCGATCAAAATAATTGCCAGATGTTCCAGGCGACCGCTTTTCATCGCTTAAATCACGACCAGAGTAAAAATGATGCTCTTCCACGAAGATTGATGATATTCATAAAAAACCACCGCGATGACTTTTGCAAATAGATCGCTGATAGCATATTACCGTTGATGAGAGAACAAATCTTTTTTGAATAGAATAATCCCAATACACCATGTGAATTAATCGTTATCCCTTCTTTACGCTCCCAAATGCCTGATTTTTTAATATAATAAAACGTAATAAAGATTTGCGATAAAAAATAGCGACCAGATTTTCAGCATCATTAATAAATCAACAGATCATAATCCAGCACCTAATAATAATTTATTTTGAATAAAAATAGATTGAGCACCAACACACCTTTCGGCAATAAATAAAATAAACCCCGCCAGTTGACCATTGTTTGATAATGATGTCGATCTCATCCAGAGCGATAAATAATGTAGATCCATTACTTTCATCCCAATTTTATTTGCGTTAATGCGTTTTTTTATAATCATAAAAAACTCACCACCTTACTGAAGTTCTTCTCCACCGACATAAATGAACAGGACTGTTTGTTTGAGGATTAAACATCAATAATTAATCCCCGCTTTTGTTAAAAAATTTTCATAATGAGCCAGAGGTTTTTATCGAAATGCTCATTATGATTTCAACTTCATCAAAGAAGATAAATCCATAACTTTGGATTTTAAATTTCATTAAGAAAAATGAAAAATCTTTGATTTATTTCATCAGAAGAAAATATTCATCATAAGACTGGCATCCTCGAACACCATTTTTAAAAGAGAAAACCAACCCATCAAATTTTTCACCACATCACCACGGTAATCAACACATCATCATCATTTTATCTTTTTATATTTTGATATTGCATTAAAACGCCAAAATACCACCAGACATCTTCTTTATTATTTAGAAATATATCATCACCAAAATGATAAATTCGTTAAACCTTTATTAATATTTTCTTCATAAAAAGTGTTGAATGATCACACCTTCTACCGCACCATTTTTTATAGAATTTCAAGATTAATTCTTTATTATTCAAGTACGATAAAATTTCTTCGACCTTTGAATAATGAAAAAAGATTAGCTTTGAAGCTTCCGCATCTCAACATAAAATTCATATTACATCACCCAATTTTAGCTCAAGAATCATATTGTAATGATACATCTTCATCATCAAGATAAGAAATTCAGCATCCTTTAAAATCAATAGAAATAACTTTAAGGGAAAAATAATCATCATCCATTTTTTCAGTTCATTAAAGACGACCTTCTGATAAAACCCTGAGAAACATCATTAATTAGCCCCGCTCTTAATTTTAACTTCTTTATCGACCACCTTCATTATGTTGAGATTATCATTATCGTGAGAAACCCAGCATCATTAACGCCAATGAGAACGAAATGATGTTCAATAATTGGAATAATAATTTCATAAAAAGATATATTTTCAAGATGGGGTAAATGAATCCAAATAACACACATCATCACCAAAATTATTTTTAATTATTTTTTTTGATGAAAACCAAGCCACCCATTGTTTTGAAAATAATTTATTCATCAACAAATGCTGAAACTGACCTGAATGCCTCCCAAGTGCTGGGATTATATTATTAATAATCACACCCCCCCAGAGAAAAAAAAAATTTTCTGTAATATACCTCACCATGTCATATTCATGTTCTCTCACTGTTGTTTTTCTTCCGCCTGTCTGTGTCGGGTGAAATGAGGCTGCAAGAGTTTTATGAATAACTTTGCACCGGAGTGGCATCCCAGCCAGATCACATTTTAGGAAGAAGCTCCGCCTTTCAAGTGGCACCAAAAATTGTCTTCCGAGATGCCTAGGTATGCTTTCCTGTCCTTCAGAAGATCCATCAAACGACCTGTAAAACACCTCAAAATCAGCCTTGAGATTATGGTCTACGTATTGCTACGACCTAAGGGTGGTATCAAGGCATGACTTAGGGATGTGACCGAACCTTTATTTAGGCAAAAGAGTGGGAGGTCCCGTTACGACTGACTCTGGCAGTTACATGAAGCTGAAGTGTGGCCTTCGCATAGTTTTCCTCCACAGGGTGAAATGTCTCAAAGCGCCCACTTCCTATCCTAGGGAGAAGGGTGTTTGATAGACCTGGACTGCTTTCTTTAGAACCCAGGCTGCGTCACACCAGTGCGGCCGGAGGCTGGCGCAGGATTTGGAGAATGAGGCTTTCATCCCTGCCCACAATGGGCTGCGCAAACAGGTGAGGAAGGTAAAGAGTGTGTGTGTGTCTGCCTGGACAGACGACAAATTGACATATGGAGATCGCCTTTCTAGAAAACTTTAGCTAGAATTTGGAGTACATCAACAACGAGAGAAAAAGACTAATGACATTTGCATATATATGGAGGGAGAAGAAACGTGAGGAAAATAGAGTGTTTAATGGGAATGTGAGAAAAGATGGAAAGGGGAGGCCTTTTGGGAATTTTCTTCTCGAAACAGCAGAGGCCTTGCAACCTGGAACAACGCAGAAGTCGACCATATGATCAACAAAGGGTTTGACCTCCTCACCTCTTTCTAAGATTCGTTGTAGGGACGTAGATGCCTCTGCCTCGATGAAGTCCCTTCGAGCGGCTATAAATGTTTCTCTTGCTTTGTCCAAGTCCAACCCCTTCTGCTTTGCTAACTCGCCTTGGCGGACGCGCCGCGTCTTCAACCTTCTCCTCCTCAATCCCTCTAGTAGCCAATCCACCGTGCGTAACAACATTTACACTTGATCCTTATCCCCGCACTTTCGTGAAGGTGGTAGCCGCTTCGTATTTTCGCTATCAAGACCGGACAAGCCTTTCAAGAATACGGTCCAACTATCATACACCACAGACCCGCCGTGGAGGGTTCGGTGTAATCCCTCGCAAAGTGCCCTGTCTCCATAGTTATAGCAGGCTCACACTTCGCTCCGACTTGCGCTTCCACTTCGACCTTCTCTCCCCGCTCCCGAGGGGGGAGCCACCATACCGCGGGGCTTTTGGCAAGGAAGGGTCCGACCGTACCTTATACAAGTCTCCCCGATCTATCACTAGATCATAGGTCCGAAAATTCTACTCATCATGCCCTACTAACCGATAAAACCGGACGACCATTGTTTGCTTCCACTCGGGACGTATGCGCGCGGATGAGGGCAAAGTGGGTTGGTATCATGCAGCCCAACCATAAAGCAGTAACTCCGCACCATAACGCAGTCCGCTTGGGCCCGCCGTACTAGCGGGTCCTCCGATCCAGGGTGCATCGCTAGGTCCTCCAATTCGTAGGTAGTCCGGGCACGTATCCTTCATATGCCCCGATACTCGACATCGTAGAGCACCATAGATTTGCACCAACTTCCCTTCCTCATTCCTTTGTATGTCTTGAATCTCCATGTGCATTGCCCCGAGCTACTCATGGATTTGTTGTACTCCTAATGAAGCATCTTCCCTAGGCATAGTTTTTAGTTTCATAGCGGCTTCTAAAGCTTTTTCCTCCCGATTCGAAATGCCGGTGACCCATAGGTACGCGTAGGTGAGGTAGTAGCATAGCGATTAACCACTCTATTTGTTGTCTATTATCATACTTAAATTCTCCTTCTCTAATAGCTTTCTTTAGGTGTTGATAAGCTTCCCCACACGTACTTAGTCGTTCCCTTGCTTGAAGTCTTTCACATTTGCTACATTCTATGAATAAGGTTTAGGCTTTCGTAATTGTTGTTTCGGAGCATCCTTAATATCTTGAATAGATGTGCTTCTGTTTTGAGATATGTATCACATATACTAGTCCAGTTCTCTCTCTTCGAAGGCCCGGGGAAAAGCTGCGCCTTTTCACAGTATAGCTCACCACACCCCACGCGCAGTCCATACCGAGTCCGCAACAAACCAAAATCGGTCCATGTCCTCATCTCCCACACCTTTAAAGGTAGGTAATTTCAAGGTGCTACCATGTCTTCTTATCAGCGGTGGTTTTTGGCAAGGTTTTATCCTTACATGGTTCCGATGGCGATGTAGGCTCGGTGACGTTTGCGCAACTACTCCTCTTAGCAGATATAGACGAGTTATCCCCTTCTTGATTAGTTCAATACTACTCACCACTTCGCGTTGTACTTTCCTTCGATTGGAACTCACTCAATTGTACCTCGCTCTTCTTCCTTTTCGGGCCTTCAATACTTCTCTTGTCATTACCTAATCCCTTTCTCAAAATTCTTTGGGTCTCGGCAATGGAACCATTTGCTCGGCTCGAGGGGTCCCGACCCGGGTTTGGAGTTCAAGGTTTTCCAACAAACCCCTATACTACTATCCCTTTCGATAGTGACCTACTTTCACGAGTCAAAGTCTCACCCAAAGTAGTATGGGTGGGTGGCCGGAACCAGATTCCGCACCCCGAGAAAGGATAGGGAAGGCAAGAAGAGCACGCATCCCGCCTAGTGATGTCCAGGATCGCCTCTTCCCGAGTAGGATCTATTGGTCTCTTTTCGCATCCACATGTGTAAGGTCAACTATACTATGGTGCTTAATGATTATATACTTCTAATACAGGTAGCTCGAGTATTGCATAAAGCGAACAAAATAGATCTAGATGCATTAAAAACACTAACACAAAACTTTCACGACTAAATACGTAATACACATAATACATCAATTACCAATGATTCACATAAACAGTACACATAGATTCGGTTCTCAAACAACCTTTCTTATTCATCAATTCGTCAATTTCCTCTTACAATACCCATCCCGACCTATGCACACAGGGACAGCAGTGGTCCGTACACAAAGCAAGACTTTGGATCTCCGTGCACATAGCCAACAGGAGTCGCGTCTCCAAAAAACCCAAACGGATCTACTAAACCACAATTCGCATCAATATCTCCTTTCGTCTTCCCTTTACAATCCAAAATATCCCTCTGTTTATAACAATCTTTCCTAACCTTTTTCTATGGTCCGCAAACTATGGTTTTCGGATCCCAGGTCTACCCTTTAACCCATTATAGTGCTTTCGGGGCTTTATCCCACCCCAAAACCCTTGCACTAGACTAACTATAATAAAAAATATATAAAATCGACTACGTTTCACAGACTTGTAGGAGGCCTTGTTCCAACACTATGGGCATATCATATGTATCGCAGTTGATGGACTCTAAAACATTTTATACGACACATATTATGGATATGCATCGTTTTGATATTTTTATGTTATTCTCTTGTGTTAAATTTGTGTGCTAAATTCCAATCTAGAATATGGTTTGCAATGCTATCTACATAGTGATTTTTGTGCTCTAGGTACATGACTGAATGTAATGATTTCAAATTCACGCATCAAAACCTTCACTCGTAAATATCTTCTGAAAAGGATAGGATTATGCACACGATAGACACCATTCAATTGCATGACAAGAAGCGGGGAATCTAAACGAACATGAAGTTGGAGGATGCGATGTGAAAGGGCATCGACTAATAAACCTCGCATTGCATCATATTCGTCCCGATTATTGGTAGCAGTACCAATGCATACATCGTTCGAGAGAACAAGGGAGTGCAGGGGGTAAATATGGCCCAACCTACCAAGGCTAGATTCCCGGAGTAGCGACTTGCACTTTCGTCGACAATATCAATATAAGGTGTGGACGGGAGGTCAATTTGAAAGGTGCCACAAGACAATAAATGGGAGGATGATGAACAATGCTAGCAACTCGAGTGCAAAGTAGAAATCAAATGCACTTTGTGAGAGGGAGTGATTCAGGGTAGTGTTAGCCACCTATAAAAATTTGTCATATCAAATGGTGGCTAAATCTCTTTTAGCATTTAAGAAACAATTCATGTCCAAATTGTTAGTTATTAGATTCTTATGAAGATTTTTATCCTTTTAGTTAATCTTCATTGTTGTTTCCCTCTTTATCCTAAAGAACCTGTTGTTTGCCAAAAGAAAGACCGCTTAAAACCCCATTTCCCATCATTTTCAATCCCCCTTTCACTCAAAAAAATTCAACCATTTTTCATCCTTATTTCCTTCATAAAATCCCTCAAAAACCCTTCATCTAACCTCTAAAACATTCCAAAGACACTTTTAAACTATTTTTTCCCCCTTTCATTTGGTTTAAAAAACTCCTATATCCTCTACTGAACCTTATCTTGGCCTTAAAAAACACTATTTTTTGGGCCCGAGACACCCTTTTTACATTATAAATCATTTAATCCCCCAAGGGGCTTATATCCTTTAGCACCCCATCCATGCAATCGGGCGCTAAATTCGTAAACCCCATCTCCAAACCCCTTATTTCCTTTATTCTTCGTTATTTTCTCATCCCCGACATTTCAATTTCAAATGAATCCGGACCATTGATCCAAAAAATATCAACGAAAATCGGGTCACTTTCCTTCCGCCTTTTCATTTTCCCATTCATTTCTCCTTGCGAAATCTCTTCTTTATCTTTTGAGCTAGACCGTCCATCCAAAAGATCCAATAATTGCAATTTAACCTCGATCAACCAATAAACCCTTTCGCTCCACGACAAAAAACATCCCACGTCATCATGGACTCCGCATCCATCCTCCCCACAATTCTTCATTGATTGCACTCAACCCGAGCCATTCGATCTCGCTGCCCCCTCATCCGATGGTCAAAACTAAGTTTCGCATTTTTTTTGAACCCCCGCGAGTTAACACCAAAAAAATTACGTGAAATGGGCAGTTTTCAAAAAGACAGGTGTCAAGCGATGTATGGAATTGTGTTTTTTTTGGCGATACCGCCTAGCCCCCCTAGAGCCCGCGCGAAAACCATTAATTTTTTTTTGCTATACCACTTCCCCCTCCGTGATGTAACTCCCGACTTGATCCCTGGCTGATGATCTACGAGATCGGACGGTCCTAACTTAATCTCACCCCCTTTTCACTTTGCACCCAACTCGCTCCCAAAATACTTCATCCGTCGATCTCGATCGTTCATTATTCCGATCGAATGGCCTATGTTATATCCCAAGCCCAATTCATTTGCCTCCTTCTAATCTCCCGAGATGATTCCATTAGACGTTCTCCACCGTTCATAATTTTAATCCGATGGCTCCTATTCAATATCACGCCCAAACTCCATTTGCACTCGTTTTCGTTTCTACCAAGGGTTTTTTCTCCCTTTTTTGCTGCAAATTCCTCCATTTCGCACAGCTCCATCCCCTCCATTAAACCTCTCGAAAGCAGTCTTAACCAAATTTCGCAAGGTTTCTTAATGAATTTCTTGGTGTTTTGGAGGGTTTCAAACGGTGTTTTCTCTGTGTTTTTCCCGATCCATGATCATTTGAAAAAAAAGGCCGAATGACGATTCTGTGGCTTAAAATCAAAGGAAAAAGGAGTAGCGAGTGTTGAATCCAGAGCCTAAATCATCTGGATCATGATCCAAGGATTAGTAGAAACACTCCAAATGCATAAAGCCACCTTCATAAACAAGCAAACAAAGTGTATCGGTGAAGAATCAAAGATAAAGAGATTAATGCCTAAAAAGCCCGAAGATCGAGGTTTTTTAATCCACAGGTTTTAAAGGATAAAGACAATGATAAGGAACAAAGACCCGAGAACAAAGATCAAAGGCTTAATTAAGCCTAAACACGTACAAAAGTAGATTAAAGTGTTTAAAGGTAAAACAAAGAAACATATCGATTGAAAGAGGCCTCCATCTGCCACATCGGAGGCCATTTATCCTCTTCAACTACCAAAGAGCCACCTACAAAGCTTCAATAAATCAAAATGAGGCCTATTTATTGCCTAGTCGGTGATATTTTTGCCTAAATACAACCAAATTTATTTCCAATCTGCCCTAAAGATTTTTAAAGTCAACAAAAAACTGCCATGTGGCTAAAAACTTAATGAAAACCAATTAATACAGAGAAAGATAAAAAAACTTCTCTATTGAACCCCTCAAAGGCATAGAAGCATTAGAACTTGTATTAATTGAACTAAAGATATTATTTTTCATCCCACCTCCTCTTTCTTCTATAAATACATATGAAGAAGATTAGATGTTGTTGGTTGTTGGACTTTGATGTAATATTTGATGCTCGAACTTTTTGCATGTAAATAGTTCTCGAGAGGTTGTTGAAGCTCTGTTTGTAATCAAAGAAGTTAGGCTAAGAAGAGAAGTTGTTGTTGGATTGAAACATTGGACTTGAAGTATGTAATCTGGATTGACATAAATACACAAGTCGATTCATGGGATCCTGGTCTATACCATTGTTGATGTGCCTCTCATTGTACTTGTTTTCCTTCTTATGTTTTTCCATAAAATTGTTCATTTTCTCTCGATAAAGAAAAACAAATATAGAGCTAGGATTTACCCTTAAAAGTACCCTACTCTCACTCGATAAGCTTTATCTTTATGTTTTACTCCTTTGTGTATTTAAGAATGACTTAAATTAAGTGTAAACATTATCAAGGAATGTTGGTTAGTCCATGTATTGAAATGCTAAACTTGAAAGGAAGTTCTTGAATAATATTTTCATTACATGCTAAGTAGAGTTTGAACTAGGAAAGTTTATGGTTTGCCCCTGTCTTCTAGTCTTTCTCCAAAGGTTGCTTGAAACTTTCCCTAAGAGTATGTTGAAAGCAAGCCTAGATTTTAATGGTATCTTACTTGATCTTAAGCTACACTTTCTTTCTTATATGTTTTTATCCTTTACGAAAGTAGTCATGTGGATTACTGGATTGTTTGTCCGATAAGTTAGCTTTAATACAAAGCTTTTCCAAAGAATTCTATGGTTAGCCCCTGTCCTTTGGCTCGGTTTCAAACGAGTTACTTAAAAAGGCTTTTCTTGTTTGGAAAGTTGATAAATCCTTGTTGAAATTATTGGCTTTTTTTCCACCTTCACAACACTTTTAATGTTCCATTCCATCATTTAATCTAAAGGATATTTTGATATAGATGAGTTGCCCCATGGACCACTCTTGAAAACTCGTTGTACAATTAAAACCTTTTATGACTCCATAGCCCAATGGATTAAGTGTTGTTTCATGCCTATCCTATCAGCTGAACCTTGTTTTGATTATAAGCACCTTCACCCCTTTGAAACTCTTTCATTTTCAAGACTTTCCACTCAATTAAAGATCATACCCAACCAACCAAACAAACAAAAACCCATGCTCTTAATAACTAGCCTAATCTCATACCAAAACCTTAAAATATAAATAAATATTTTCACTTATAGAGAGATCCCTCTCGGATTCGGGAAAGGGCTAGATCCTAGAATCCCAAAGTGGTTCATATGTAGGCTCTGCAGACTTTGTATTTTCCAATCTTGCAAACTACGGAGACCTAACATTCTAGCGACTCATATCGGGGAATTTACGAGTGAATTTCATCTTATACATCCTTAAAAACCTCGGGAAGACCCACTTTTTTTTTATATTGGTATGTAAATCAATAAATTGTGGTGGACCATAAAAAAAATTTTACCTCCAAAAGAGCTAAAAATTTTCCACTTAGTGACTCCATCGGCCTCAGTAGGGCCTATTACCCCTCCAGATCTTTGTAGACTCCTTTGGGAATGCATTGAGAAAACCCGATCATACTTGTTGGTGGACGGAAAAAAATTAAATCATCCACCCGGCGACTCTACACTCCACAACTCTTAAAAAACCAAATGACTCCACCATGAGAAGACTACGAGACTCGGTTAAAAAGATACAGTGACCTCTTTTCTACAAACATGGATTTAGATATAGACCCAGAAGCCAAAATAATGGTAATAATGGAAAAAAATGATGTACATGCTTGGAAAGAGAATAGAAAAGGTATGAGGCTAATTTAAATATCAATGATCTAAAGCGGCCCATGCTTTTTTCAAATCAATAATAAGCTAAACCACTACAAGACATGTATGATGACCAAGACATGTTTGATGAGCAATATTATAGAGAAAAAAATGAAGAAAAAATACTAATCATGATGGAAAAGATGATGTACATGATTGGAAAGAGAATGGATAGGTTTGAGGCTAATTTAAATATTGGTGATCTAGAGCAACCTATGCCTTTCCCACGATCAAACACAAGCTCAATCACTTCAAGACCTAGACAATGAGCAAGATATGTATGATGATCATGACTTTATATAAGATGATGAGCAAGGTTACAAAGAAAGCAATGAAGAAGGTTGTCAAGAAAATCCCGATTGCCTCCATATATCTTGTACTATGCTGTTAAGAGAACTTTACGATCAAATTGCAAAAACTAATAGTGAGCGGTACTATGAGGAAACAAGTAGCCACTTAGAAAACATAGAACTCGAAATAGAAGCCAAATCAACACATACAGGGGACTCTCCCTCTATGCTATAACTCATTTCAGATTTTAAGAGAAGAGTGGTGTCCCGATAATGTAAAAGAAACAACTCATGAATATTATATGCAAACTAAGTGTCATAATAATCATGAGGAATTGTTTGAAACAGAAAGAAGATTAGGAAACAATAGAAGATCCTCAAATTTTTCCCCTACAAACTTAAGTGAATATTCACTAAAAGAGGCTCAAGAAGACATCCAGCCTCAAAACTAGTTAACACAAGAGAAAGAGGATTGTTGTTTCTTCTATCCATGCTAAAAAATAAATCCCTCTTTTGACGGAAGAAGAAATTGATCATGTATTAAACAAACATCCAACCTCCGAAAAAATTTTTATAAAACAAACACTCTTGCTCATTTACCTAACAAAACCTTGTTGTCTTCAACTAGAAAAATAAACTTGTAGATCGGAATAAAGAAGGACCTACTGATAACTCGATATGTTTGATTGGTAGTATTACTTATATTTATGATTTTCCTAACTTTTATCTATCTAGTGATGATGCTACCCAAATAGAAGTTAATCTTGCAGGGACCATCATTAGCGGATTTATGGGAGGAAGATCAGTTCCTTCAAAGAAGTAATGAGCCGTGTAGACTATTTATGATACCGATGAAGAAAATTATGAAAGCTTGGAAGTAAGTAAATATTCATTGGATCTTTGCTTTACTTCATATCGTACCATCGATAATAGTTTCCATGTGATTGGGAATCAATGACCTTTTAGCTCAAAGGTTGAGGAGGAAAACAATGAAGATCTTTTTTGAGCGAGTTGAAACCAAGGAGCCTTCTCTTGAAAAAGAGGAAGCAATTCAACATATCCCTACTCAAGATTATAATAACCTCTTCACGTAGCTCGCCCCATTAAATCAGAATATTTTGGGACTTCAAGAAAATAGCACTTCCAAATATGATGAGTCGTATGACAATGAATATGAGGAAGATTTCGTCTTTCTCAAAAGAATCTTTGTCTTGATCTAGTGGAGAAAGAAGATATGATCCTAGTGGAAACATGTCTTCCAAATACTCTTAACCGAGGCATTATATCAAGATCCCTATATTGATTTCTTGAAGACATATGAACAAGGGATAAAGGTTACAAACAACGAGTATATCACCAAAAACAAGTAAAAAATTTAGCTACTTGCTAAAAAAACAAAAGGAATGGGAGTGGCCTTGTTTGTCTTGCATGTTCAAAGAGATGAGCAAATACCAGTCATGGAATCATCTGATTGACTGGATGTATTGGAAAAGAGAGTTTGTAAGTTAAAAATGTAAATATTCCAAGATTATATTAGGTTAGTTAGGAATGTCGATGAAGCTCATCTTTGAACATTTAGTTAGCTGTTGATTTTTGTCTTAAAAGAAAAAGGAAAAAAATACAAAAAACAATAGAAGATAGAAAAGAGGGCAAAAATGAAAACAAGAAAGGTATAGCCCCTTACCAAAAAAGAGAAACAAAGTCTGAAAGTGTGCAAGCTCAAATGCCACTCCTAAAAACACACTTCTAGTTAGTCATATAGCCTAATCATGACTAATTGGCTTTTTCAATTTATTGTTGATAGGTTAGTGAATTAGATCAGCCAAAAAGCTCAATATTGGCTTATCAGTAAGGTAGATTAGGGATAGAAAAATTAAGGTTCAAACAAGCTCAAAATATGAACCTATGAATCTTAAAGGAAGAATGGCTCTAATTAGATCAAATCTTGAGCCAAAAAATAGAAAGCAAAATGGTTCCAATATGCTCAAAACTTGAACTAGGAAAGAAAGAGGATGCAACTCAAACAAAATCAAAACTAGAGCTGAAGAATAATGAAGGATTTTTTAGTTCTCGGATCTTAAGCCTTCACAATTTCGTTTTAAATTTCTGTAAATTTTAGTCTAGCACTCATGACGAAGTCAAACTTGTTTAATCTTGGCTTCGCCTGCTTTTTAAATTTCCTGTTTTAGAATTTAGAGAATAAAATTACGTCGGACAGGTCTAATCTCGATGATAGTAGTTAGGTAGAGAATTTATGAACTCAACTTTGTTTAAATGGAGTTCATCGAGAAATAAGAGTAGAAATAGATTAGTTTCCGATTTTTTCAAAAGAATAAAATGTTGATGAAAAAGGTTTGCAAGTCCAAGTGCACCTTCAGAAGAAAAAATGTTAGGAAGTAGGTTGTGTAGGTAGATGTTTGGGAAATACTTTTCTACTCGATATATCAAGTTCTAATCATCCTTGTTAGCAGTGATAAAAATATTATCAAAGTGAAAGCCACTAATCGGCATCCAGAGATGAATTTCTATGGTTCTTGACACCTCCAAGGAGCTACCATCCCAAGTTGGAGCCGTCGTTAGCCACCTATAAAAAAATTTAATATCAAATGGTGGCCAAATCTCTTTTAGCCTTTAAGAAACAATTCATGTCCAAATTTTTAGTTCTTAAAGTCTTAAGAAGATTTTTATCCTTTGAGTTAATTTTCACTCGTTGTTTCCCTCTTTATGCTAAAGAACTCGCTTGTCCGCCAAAAGAAAGACTGCTAAAACCCCATTTTCCCATCATTTTTCAATCCCCCCTTTCACTCAAAAAAATTTCCAAAATTTTTCATCCTTATTTCCCTCATAAAATCCCTCAAAACCCCTTCATCTAACCTCTAAAACATTCCAAAGACCCTTTTAAACCATTTTTTCCCCTTTCATTTGGTTTAAAAAACGCCTATCTCCTCTACTCGGAACCTTATCTTGGCCTTAAAAACACTATTTTTGGAACTGAGACACCCTTTTTTTACATTATAAAGCATTTAAGCCCCCGAGGGGCTTATATCCTTTACCACCCCATCCTTCGCATGACCTAAAAGCCCCTCGCGATCGAGCGCTAAAGTCCTAAACCCCATCTCCAAACCACTTATTTCCTTTATTCTTCGTTATTTTCCCATCCCACGACATTTCGATTTCAAATGAATCGGGACCATTGATCCAAAAAAGATCAATGGCCATCGAGCCACTTTCCTTCCGCCTTTTCATTTTCCCATTCCTTTCTCTTTGCGAAACCTCCGCTTTATCTTTTGATCTGGATCGTCCATCCAAAAGATCCAATGATCGGGATTTAACTCGATGAACCAATAAACCCTTCCACTCCACGAAAAAAACATCCCACGCCATCTTGGACCCCGCATCCATCTTTCACACAACTCTTCATCGATCATGCTTAACCCGATCCGTTCAATCTCGCTGCCCTCATCCGATGGCCGAGCCGAGTTTTGCATTTTTTTTATGCGCCCTGCGACTTAACACCAAAAAATTACACGAAATGGGCGCTTTCAAAAGACAGTGTCAAGCGATGTATGGAATCGCATTTTTTTTGGCGATACCGCCTACCCCCCTAAAGCCCGCGTGAAAACCATTAATGGTTTTCCACTATACCACTTCCCCCTTCGCAATGTAACTCCCTGATTTGATCTTGGCCGATGATCTCTGAGATCATACGATCCTAACTTAATCTCACCACCATCACTTTTCACCCAACTCGCTCCCGAAAGACTTCAATCGTTGATCTCAACTGTTCATTATTCTAATTGAACAACTTATGTTATATCTCGATCCCAATTCATTTGTCTCCATCTAATCTCCCTGATGATTCCATTATACGATCTCCATCATTCATCATTCTAATCCGACGCGCTCCTATTCAATATCGTGCCCAAACTCCATTTGCACTTGTTTCGCTTCCACCAAGGGTTTTTCTCCCTTTTTTTTCCGTAAATTCCTCCATTTCGCATAGCTCCATCCCCCTCCATTAAACCTTCAAGCAGTCTTAACCAAATTCTATAGGGTTTCTTAATGAATTTCTTAGTGTTTTGCGTGGTTTCAAACGATTTTTTTCTCTATGTTTTTCCCGACCACAGTCATGTGACAAAAAGGCCCAGAATGATGATTCTGTGCCTTAAAATCAAAGGAAAAAGGAGTAGCGAGTGTTGAATCCGGGTCTAAATCATCACGGATCATGATCCAAGGTTTAGAAAAAACCCTCCAAATGCATAAAGACACCTACGTAAAAACAAGCAAACAAAGCATATCAATGGAGAATCAAATATAAAGGGATTAATGCCTAAAATCCCGAAGATCAAGGTTTTTTAATCCACAGGGTTTAAAGGATAAAGACAGGTGTTAAGGAACAAAGACCTAAGAACAAAGATCAAAGGATTAATTAAGCCTAAACACATACAAAAAGCATATTAAAGTGTTTAAAGGTAAAACAAAGAAACATATTAGTGAAAGAGGCCTTCGTTTCGCCACATCGAGGCCATTTATCCTCTTTAGCTACGAAAGAGCCACCCTGCATCTTCAATAAATCAAAAGGAGGCCTAGTTATTGCCTAGTCGGTGATATTTTTTGCCTAAAGACAACCTGAAGTTATTTCCAATGCGCCTAAAGAGTTTTAAAGTCAACAAAAACTACCAAGTGGCTAAAAACTTAATGAAAACCAATTAATACAAAGAAATATTAGAAAAATTCTCTATTGAACCCCCTCAAAGGTAGAGAAGCATTAGAACTTGTATTAATTGAACTAGAGATCTTATTTTTCATCCCACCTCCTCTTTATTATATAAATACTTCTCGAAGAATATGAGATGTTGTTGGTTGTTGGACTTTGATGTAATACTTGATGCTCGAACTTTACGCATGTAAATAGTTCTCAAAGGTCATTGAAGCTCTTTTTGTAATCAAAGAAGTTAAGCTAAGAAGAGAATTTGTTGCTTTGTAATGAAACATTGGACTTGAAGTATGTAACTGGGATTGACATCAATACACAAGCTTATTCATGGGATCCCGGTCCATACCATTGGTGATGTGCCTCTCATTGTACTTGTTTTCCTTCTTATGTTTTCCATAAATTGTTAATTTTTCTCGATAAAGAACATAAAAATATAGAGCTAGGATTTACCCTTAAAAGTACCCTACTCTCAATCGATAAGCTTTGTATTTATGTTTTCCTCCTTTGTGTATTTAAGAATGACTTAAATTAAGTGTAAACATTATCAAGGAATGTTGGTTAGTCCATGTCTTGAAATGCTAAACTTGAAAGGAAGTTCTTGAATGATATTTTCATTACATGCTAAGTAGAGTTTGAACTAGGAAAGTTTATGGTTTTCCCTATCTTCTAGTTCTTTTCCCAAAGGTTGTTTGAAAGTTTCCCCTAAGATTGTGCTGAAAAGCAGCCTAGATTTTAATGATATCTTACTTGATCTTAAGCTACACTTTGTTTTCTTATATGTTTTCATCCTTTCTAAAAGTAGTCATGTGGATTTCTAGATTGTTTTTCTAATAAGTTAGCTTTAATACAAAGCTTGTCCAAAGAAGTCTATGGTTAGCCCCTGTCCTTTGGATGGTTTCAAACAAGTTACTTAAAAAGGATTTTCTTGTTTGGAAAGTTGATAAATCCTTGTTGAAATTATTGGATTTTTTCCACCTTCACAACACTTTTAATGTTCCATTCCATCATTTAATCTAAAGGATATTTTGATATAGATGAGTTTCCCCATGGACCACTCTTGAAAACTGTTGTACAATTAGAATCTTTTATGACTCCATATCCCAATGGATTAAGTGTTGTTTCATGCCTATCCTATCAGCTGAACCTTGTTTTGATTATGTTGGCGAAAAATTCAGGTCTCGCGGGCAAGACCCAGGTCCAAGGGTTGTGGCCAACAAGGGGTCCGGTGTAGTCTAGGAACACGCCGACATTTTCACCCTGCTCTTTGAGAGCAGTGCATCTCACCCGAGGCGTGCCGCGACCACATGCATAAGGGGATGAGATCACTGGTAAGGAATAAACCCGCAACCAAAGAAAGAAAGTGCATCCATTACATATACTAAATTACACATGCAAGATCACTTACTAAGTATTCAGACAGTCGCAACTTAAAATTTTAAATCAGTGTAAACACATTACAGCACATGAACAACTTATTGAGACAGCAATCTTCCCTTATATTATTTTTCTGGCCGAACACATGATTACATAGCTTTCTTCTCTGATAGCTCGCAAGTCTGATACAGATGGATTTTAGAACAGAAAAGAAGAACATAGAAAGTAAGGAACCATAGGAAGAACAAGCATGATTCTTCCGCAGCTGCTCTGCGCGTCCTTCCTCAGGTCTCGATCCTCGCGACTTCTCTCGTATCTATTCAACCTTCAACAACCTTTATTTTCAGCCGGGTGATCGCCTTTTATTCACCCGCTCCTCGCGACTGACAGCTTCTCTATGTCTTCACTCTGGCTTTTCCCAGCTTCTCTTCTGATGTTTGCGTGTTCCACTTTCTGTTTTCTGCTGTGTTTCTTTCATCTGCACTTATCTCTGTTCGATCTCCAGCTATCGAGTGCTTCCGCGCCACCTTGGTAGCTCCGCAACTCCTGGTCGTTGCGGCGCGGTCACGGTTGCCATGTGTATTTATTCCGTAACTCAAAAAGAGTCAAAGTTCAAAATGTCTTGGCCAAGAGTTCAAAACTTAAACAAAAACAAGGGCCCCAACAGGCCCCGACCACAATTCTTTGACTCGTCCGCGAGTCAATCACAAATAACAGTTTCTATTTCCATTCCCCCGCTGGCTTCCGTGCCCTGCTCTGCTATTCCTTCTTCCGCCACCCTTTCCTGCTGTACTCCGCCATCCGGTTGGCCAAACAAGGGCCCCAACTCCGGGACTCGGCAGAGTGTTGAATCTCTCAGCTCTGTGAAGGTCGCCACTGCTTGCTGCCATTCCTGCATAAGCAGGTCGGCGTCTTGAGAGATGCGGTTAGCGGCGGCTTCGTCAATGGGCGTCGGGGCAGCCCCGAATAGGGTGGCGAGCTGGGCTTCTGCCTTGGCATCCAGCTGGTGCATAGCGTCAGCATGGGTGTGAAGGGGCAGACGGATCTCTCGGATGACGTGCTTGGCCGCTGCTGATTCGGCCTCAGTCTGCTGCATGTGAAGTTCCAGCTCGTTCGACTAGGCGTAGAGCTGATCCAACCTTGCAGGGTCCGTGGTCGCCTGAATGTCCCGGGCAATCTGTTGCAGCTGGGCAGCAATGGGCTGCGTCTTGACAGTTAACGCGAGTGAGCACTCTTGCAAACTGCGTAGAAGGGCAGAAGCTGCGGCTGCAGTGGAATGAAGAGTGGCTTGCATACTGACTGCCTGCGTCTGTTTGGCAGTCACCTGTCCTGAATGGTCGGCGGGTGGATTTGGAAGGGTAGGCCATGCGGCTAACGCCGCTTGTAACTCCTGGTTCTCCCTGCAAAAAATAGTGAAAACTTTCCTGAGGTGATGAGCCTGTAGGGCGATAGTGTCCTCCTCGATTCTGGTGGGAAGTGGAGCATGGTGAGCCCGTGCAGCGGGCCATATGCTGGAGATCGCTTGGATAGCAATGTTGACTTGCTCTTCGAGGTGGGTCTTCTCCTGCACCAACTGATTGCGCTGTTCAGTAAGCGCCGTGATCTGATTCCGCTGCTCGGTGCACCGCCGCTGTAGCTCGGCGTGAATCTGCTCGGCCTTAAGGGCCGCCCGCTGAATGATCAAATACAGTTGTGCTGGACTCAGTTGTTCTGCATTTGTTGTGCTGGGTGCACCCTGCTCTGGTGTCTGTTCCTGCGAAGATTGGCCCATGGCCGCTGCTCGGCCTGAAGTCTCTGGAGGATGGACTGGCGTCTGCTGCTGCACCGAAGTGGCCATATCAGGCTCTGGCCGGTCCTGCTGCGTGGTTTGCTCTGTGGAAGGGGCGGATGAATCAACCCCAACGGTGGTTGGCTGGACAGATATAGTTGGAAGAGAATCCCGGGATGTGGCCACGGGGTCAACAGGTGGTACCACGGCTGCAGTACTGGAGGTGACCTCCGCCCCGTGGTCACCGCCGAAAAGTTCCCGGATCAAAGAATCGGACACAGTGGCTGATGAATTGGACGGATTGGGGGAGGTGGCATGTGGTCGGCTGGTGGAGGGGGCGGTAGATGGAGTGAACGAGGTATGAGGGAGACGAAGGTTTAGGAAATCTGCCGGATCAATCAGCGGTTCCTCCGAAATCAAAGTTGCTGTGGGCGGAGTGGCTGGTGGATCATCCTCCGTAAGATCCACCACGGGATCTGTGGCCGTAGTGCGGGCCCTCTTGGATGGAGGTGGGTCGGCGGAATCGGGTTCGGGGCCCTGTTCACCCATTGTCGTGATGAGGGGGGTAGCAGAAGTGAACAGGTTAGTGGGAATGGGGGAAGTGAGGGGGGCGGTGTTGGAGAGACCACGGGACCGATTAATACGAAATTCAGTAAAAGAAGGAAATATAGGGGCACCACTGGAAACAACCTGGGTTGCCACGTTGAGTCGCCGTGCCTGGTCATTGAAATGCTCGACGATGGGGACCAGCGATTCAGGCAGGTCCGCTGCGGTCCCAGCTGCATCTGGGGTTGTCTCTGCCGCAACTTGTGAAGATCCCCCTGCGCTGGTCGCGGCAGGCTGCTGTGCGGCCCTCATCCCCTCAAAATTGTAGCGGATGACTCCGTCGCGGACGTGCTGGGCAACCCCCGGCCACGCAGAGACCTCCCTGTGGAAAACATGGTCATTCAGCTGGAAGCGAAGGGGCGCCATATGAAAAGTGTGGTGCGGTACACAAGTTGGCCAGATGAAAGTGTGGTTGTGGCTGACGCCAAACCACACCTGTTCACTGTATTCATCCAACAGGTGCCGAGGCACCCGTTGCTGGTAAGTGACCACATCGGTCATCATCCCATACCATTCTCGGAATGCCTCTGCATTCACCTGCCTGCTGCTGGGGTCCTTGGACACCTGCCAGGGGGAATATTTCATCGCGAGCGGCTGGCTCACGGTGATCTCCGCCGGTGTCCGTATCGGGGGAAGATGCCACTTCCACATGGCGAACGCTAAGAGCAAGTACCCATAGATGAAACTGGTAGTCCGCTTGTAATTGTCTTCGCAAGCCGCGAAGAGTTCCTTCAACACAAACGAGCTCTAGTTCAACCTGGCTCCCTGGACGCAGTGCTCTGCAATGGAAATTGTGTCCAGAGTGAACTCTCCCTTTGTGTAGTGGCGCATGGTCTTGCTAGCGATCAGGTAGCAAGCGAACCGGATTTCTGGTACATTTATCAAATCTATCTTGGCACCTTTACCACCCCGGCGAGTGCCATACTTGGTGTAGAGGTCCGCATCAGCCGACTTCCGGGCGCGCTTGGAGGATGTCTGGCCCGCAGAGGAGACATCTGAACCAGTTTGAGATAGCCCTGTAAGCCGATTAATGTCTGCTGCATGTATTGGAATTTCTTCGTTAAGCCATAGGGACTCGTTCTGCACCCGACTGAGGAGGAACCGGGTACATTGCAGAACTAGTCCGGTGGTTCCGAAGACGGGAAGACTCCTCAAATTCATCAAAGTCGACTGCTGTAGGCCCCTGAATTATTCCCGCATCCGACTATTGGTGCTACTCCCGGGCGTGTAATGGTGTTCCATGAACGTCTGCCAATGGAGGTGGGGAAACTCGACCGGGTCGGACAAGTTGGCGTCCATACAGGGTGCATTATCATACTTGCCGACCAGCGACTCTACTCGGTGAATTCTGCTATCTAATGCTGGTTCAGGAACTGAGAGAAGAGCTCGCGGCATCTTGGCGCGTCTCTGATAGACTTGGACGATTCTTCTGTAACTTCCTGCGAGGTGCTGAGTGCTCTGATACTGTGAATGCTCCGGAGTCGTTGCAACTTCCAAATTGAAATGGTCCGTCATCTTTGTGCTGATAGCCTTCATGCAAATTGGGCCATCTGCTGGCACGCGCGGAGTTGATGAGACTCCATAACAACAATTAATTCTTGCTAGCTTTCTTGCCTGCGCTCATTGTGCGATCAATCGCAGGCCTGTGTGTAATCTGACAGTTGCTGACGGAGTCATGGGGAGATGGGCGGACTCGATGGCTGAGGGAACTGTGGTTGAGGGCAAATGATTACGGTATGATTACTGTCCATTAAGGGAATTTATGACCAACTCTGAGCTATCCTACGGACTGACAAAAGGACTGACGGAAATGACCTGGACTGACACTGACACGAGGACGGATCCTTCGTGCACGACATGCTGGATTGGAGCGGCGACATGCTGGACTGGCACTGCGACACGCTGGACTGGCGCTGCGACACGCTGGACTGACCCGCCCTGACCACAGTCGGTTGCGGTAATGTTCCCGCAACTGACTGGTTATTTGACTGAATACCGACAATTGGAAAAGACTACCTACATTCATCCCGGTTGCGGGAGAGTTATTCAACTACGCTACTCTACGGGTTCTCTCGGTTGCGAGAGTTATTAATGAAAAGTGAGAAGTACCTACTCCTGGTAGGGCTTCAGGCGTGCGCCATTCACCCATCCCGGAAGAACTGTGCCGTCCAGTTGTGCCAATCGAACGGCTCCTGAGTCGCGGATCTCGATGACAAAGTACGGTCCCAGCCAATGCATCTGGAGCTTGCCTGGAAACTTCTGGAACCGGCTGTCGTATAAGAGAACTTTTTTGCCAACTTGGAAAGCTTTAGTTTTGATGTGGCGGTCGTGCCATGCTTTCTGTCTGGCCTTCTGAACCTTCTGGTGGAATTTCGCAAGAAACCGGGCCTCATCCAGCTCCTGTAGCTCCTGGAGACGTTCCCTCAGTGACGCCTCGTCTGAGAAGTGAAGGGACGTTGCGATCAAAAGGCTGGGTACGGTGAACTCGGCGGGAATCACAGCTTCGCGACCATACACCAGCTGGAATGGCGTCTGGTTGGTCAAACGTTTTACCGTGGTCCGGTAAGCCCATAATGTCGCTGGTAGCCGCTCATCCCAATCGTCCCGCTGAGCGTTGCAAATTTTTGTCAAGCCCTTTTCAAGAATCTTATTGAAGGCTTCCACCGTACCATTGGCCTGCGGGTGGTATGGGCTGCTTTTATGATGCTGAATCATAAATGTGTCCAGTAGCGACTTGACCGTGGCATTAATGAAATGCGTACCATGATCGCTGGTTAAGCTCCTTGGGCAGCCAAAGCGGCTGATGATGTGTTCAAAGATGAACCGGGCAGCGGTCTCTGCCGAGCAGTCGCGTACCGCTGCCGCCTCAGCCCACCGTGTGAGGTAATCCGTCGCGGTAATGATGTACCGGGCTTTGGAATGGCGAGCGATTGGTGCGATGGGGCCTACGAAATCAACAGCCCACTTCTCAAATGGCCGCAACACATGCACCGGGTGTAGCGGAAGCTCGTCCCTGTGCGAAGGCCTTCCCGTCCTCTGACAAATATCGCAACGTTTCACATAGGCCTTACAGTCTGCATGTACTGTCGGCCACCATAGGCCAGCTTGAAGCACCTTCCTTGCGGTGGGTTTAGCACCCACGTGTCCTCCCGCAACACCGCTATGACATTCCCACATCACCGCTTCCCGCTCGTGGTCAAGAACACACCTGCGCAACACCTCATCCAGGCCCAGCTTGTACAGCTGCCCTGTAATCAATTGATAATCGGCCGCCCGGACAACCAAGTGGCGTTTCTGAAGAGGGGTGTAATCCTTAGGGCACTGTCCCATGGTCAGATACGTGGCAATGTCAGCCAGGTAGTCTGGGACTGCTTCAACTCGGAATAGGTCAGCATCCGGGAGCTGATCGTCCAACGGACCTTCATTCTCTCCCGTCTCCAGCCTAGATAAGTGATCGGGACCAACGTTCAACCTGCCAGGCTTGGCAATCACCTCAAACGTGAACTCCTGAAAAAGTAGAAGCCATCGACAGATTCTTCCCTCCAACACCGGCTTATTGACCAGATATTTCAATGCCGAATGGTCCGTGAAGAATGTAAATTTGCCGCCTAGAAGGTAGTGGCGGAACTTCTGAAGAGAGTACACCATCGCCAACGCCTCCCGCTCGGTCGTGGTGTAATTCTTCTCCGCATTCGATAACCGTCGGCTGGCAAAGTATACGGGGTGGTCAACTGTTGTCTCCCCGGGTTGCGCCAATACAGTGCCAAGTGCAATCCCGGACGCATCAATGTGCACATGGAACTGCTTATCCCAGTCGGGATGAACAAGTATGGGTGCCGTCGCCAACTTCTCCTTCAATGTGTCGAGTGCCTTCCTGCACTCCACCGTCCACTCAAATGCTTCTAACTTCCGCAACAGTTTCTCCAAAGGGGCAGTGATTTTGGCATAATTGCGGATAAACCGCCTGTAGTATCCTGTGTGCCCGAGCAGTGCCCGCAACTGCTTCACGTTCTCGGGGGCCTCCATGTGGACAATAACCGCGACCTTGGCGGGATCAACGCAGACCCCTTGCTTACACACCACGTGACCCAAGAGTGTGCCGAATGGTACTGCAAAAATACATTTCTTCAAGTTCAGGGAAATCTGCAGCTGGCGACACCGGTCGAACATAACACGCAACAGGGAGGCGTGTTTCTTCAGCAGACTGTAAACGGTCCAATCATCCATATAGACTTCCAGGAACTTGTGAATGTACTCCCGGAAAGCAGCAATGACAATCCGGGAAAACACAGCCGGTGCGTTCTTCAGACCAAACGGCATAACGTGGTATGCGAATGATCCCCACTCAGTTGTGAATGTCGTCTTTTCTTTGTCTTCCTCGGTGATGCGCACCTGATGGTAGCCCGAAAACCCATCAGTGAAGGAATAAGCTTCGTTTCCCGCGACATGATCTAGAACTTCGTCGCTGAAGGGAGTGGGAAATGGATCGTGAATACAAGCATTATTCAAACTCCGATAATCTACGCAGACACGGATTTCCGCTTTGTCCTTCTTGTTCTGGATGACAATGGGACTTACCCACTCAGCTTCTTCTACTGGAAAGATGAGACCTGCAGCCAGCATCTTGTCGATCTCCATCTTGACCTTCTCTTTGATACGTGGATTCAACTGGTAGGGTCGGTGCTTCACCGGCCTGGCTCCTGGTTTCAGTGTGATGCGCATCTCGCCCAGATCCCCCTTGATCCCCTTCAGGTCCGCAACTGATGACGGAAATAGATCTTCATACTCCCGGAGGAGGCTGAAGATTTCTCTTGTCGTCTCCTCGTCCCAGTAATCTCCCACCGTTGCCAGCTTAGGTTTCTCCTCCGTTCCAATATTCAGCTTCTTTTTCCTTAGGGGCTGCAGATGGACTCCTTCTGTCGTCGGCTCGTCGCGGATGCTGCGCTCGCCTTCCTTTCCGTCAAAGTAAAGATGCCTAAGATCCTCCAAACTATCATCTTCCGGATCGCCATCAATTCGTTGGCAAACCAATTCGCGCTTGACCCCGGAGCGTGACACCACCGGGCCCTCACCAGGCTCGGGATGGCGGAAAAACAGAACCTCCTTGACGGCTTGTAGGGCGTGAGACTCCTGCGCTGTCTCCCCTTCGAACGAGAAGCTCTAGACGAACTTTTCCGCGACTGCTTGCCAGGAGCGGGTTCCCCGTTTCCGCTCTTCCTCCAAGTACCAGGCCTGGGGAATTGTACCCAGGGAGTGGACAAACCTGTGGACCCACAACTCCTCAGGGTACTTTGCGCTACGCCACTGTTCCTCGCACGCTTGCAAATGCTGTCGCGGGTCGGAAGCTCCATGATGTTTAAATGTAATGCAGGGCCCTTCATCCTCTTTGAAGCGTGCACGTAGAGCATCCGCCACACACTCCCATCGTAACAGAGTGTTGCGGTGATTGTTCCACCATCGTCCCGATGTGGACTTCAAGGCCACATCCAAAAGTGGTATTCGACTTTCCTCTGGGACTCGATCTTCCACCTTGGCAATAAAAGTATTCACTGCTTGCATGTTTGATAATGTGGGGTATCCGCGGATCTCAGTCCCTACCCACCGGACCTGAGCGATGGAGGCACATCTCCGTGTAGTGGTCTCATACCCCCCTTGCTGCCAGTCTTCCCACGCAAGCTCGGATCCGAGCTCCGAGCTCTGCACACTCCGCCAACTGATAGACCCTATTGCGGTCGGGTTGATGTAATCATCCCGCTTCCCTGCAGTCATCTGATAGAGATGGTCCATCAAATGAGCATCCTCCCGACTGTCCACCAGTTCTGTATATTGTGGACCCTGATACGGGTCGAGAGGCTGAGTGACCCTTACCTCCCCATCCTCGAAAATCATTAGCTCCTTCTTGAGGTCGATGATCGCGTAATTCTCAAAAGCCCAATCAATGCCAAGTAAAGAAGGATAGGGGTCCTTATCGCCCATGATATCAATAACCTCAAAGTCGGTGTAAGTCTTCACCCCCGCAACGTCGACCTCGACACCCTCCAGTCGGCCGATTGGCAAAATACAGTACTGGTTCGCCATCCTGAGTTGGATTGGGGAATAGGCGAGCCGTGGCTTTCCAAGAGCCTCCCATGTCTTTCGTGGCAATATATTGACGTCAGACCCCAAGTCCAACATGGTGTCGCTGATTTGGAATCCCGCGACCTGTGTGTTAAGCCAGAATTCTTTGCCTGTTCGTTTCTTGTTCTGCTTGACACGTTGCACGTATTGAGGCCTAACGTCCACTGGATTTCTGGGTTCTGCGCGCCCCTGCAGCGCTCCGTCTAAAACATGCTTGAGCTGCTGCCGCAGCCCAGCGTTATCAACAATCCTGAGGAATAGCCGGAGCCACTCCTCGACCACAGCATCTACGGCGTTCTGCTCACCGGATTCCGGCCGCCAGGGCTCCTCCAGCCCTCCCTCATTTCGCAACTGGGTGAATGCCTCAACCGCCTCCTGAAAATACTTCTTCTGGACACCGGGCCTGATCAACTTCTTTGGGGATGCCGGCTGAACCACTCGTGCTGGCTCCTTCTCATGGGCATCGTCTCCAGTCTTCTTCCCACCCCGGGTTACTATCGCAACATTCTGCATGTCAGGGGTTGCAGTGTTGCGCGGTTCAGAGTTTATCAGATTCGCTCCCCTCTGCCTCACCCGTTCTTCCCACTTCTTGATGAGCTCCAGACAGTCTTCTGTAGCATGGGTGTTGACCCGGCACTGGGAACACCAGGGTCGTCGCGGAAGGGGACATTCTCGAGCCACATGACCCTCCTGGTCACAGTTGTAGCACTTTACCGGACCATGTCCTCCTGTTCGGCCTCCCCGCATGCCGCCACCTCTTCCCCTTGTAGCCTCGTTCACCCTGTACGAGGGAAGATCCAATCGATCCGCAAGAGCGTCAAGCGCCCTGCACTGCTCGGTGTTGTGAGTCGTAGACACACAGAATTCGCAGTATACATTATTCGGCACCGTGGAGTACTTCTGTAATATCGGGCACATCCGAGGAGGATGCCCCATCGTCCGGCAAATCTCACAGTACTCTGTGGTGGAGGACCCCGGTTGCGGTGGGAACCCCGCAAAGGTCTGTTGCGGCTGGTAGACTCCCTGCGGGTTCATCGCCGCACCACCCCCTGGTGGTGGTCCCCCCTGAATTGTTGCAACTGAGGGTCCAACTCCGGCGCCGCGCAACCGAGGACATTCGGTTGCGACGTGTCCCTTGACCAGGCAATGAGTACACCAAACATTCGGTCGCGCTGGTCTCGCTGGCTGAATTTCCTTGAGCTTTTCAGTCAAGCTGGCGATCTGGTGTTGCAACCCTATCAGAGAAGGGTCTTGCGGGGCCAGCCCCCCCTGTATTCCTGGGGGTATCCCGCCATGGCTTCAATCTTCATGGCTTGCTCCAAAGCGTCCTGCAGATTATCAATCTTCTGCTGTGTGAGAGGGGTTCGTGTCAAGGGGAGCAGAGCCTTGATGAACCAGTCCCTCTGGTGGTTTGGATCGATTGGGTAGCTGAGTTTCCCGATCGCATCCTTAAATCGCCGCATTAACTCCCACGCGGTCTCTCCTTCCTTCTGCTTAATTTCCCACAGCTCTGACAGGCCTTGCTGGTCTGTCTGGGGGAGCTTGAATTCACGGACAAAATCCCACTTCACGTCTGCAATTACAGGGTTAGGGTGCGCCTCGGACCACTTGATGAACCAACGCAGAGCTCTCTCTCTGAGCGTGGTTTGGAACTCTATTAACTTCCCTGCATCCGGCGTCTATCGAGCCCTCCAGATGGCTTCGCACAGATACCAGTGTTGTTCTACGTCGTCATTTCCCCGACCAGAGAACTCTAGGTACCGGGTGAAAGATCTAGCCATGTGTACTGGCGGAGAATTAACCAGGATAAAACCTCCGGGTCCTGGTTGGGTAACGGTCCCACTAGGGAAAATATTACTACTAGTAACGCTGCTGCTACTGGGCGTTACCGACGCTGCTGAACTACTATATGATTGACTTAATGCTTGTAACTGAATAAAAATATTTCTTAAAGGTTGATAAAGTACCAGGGGAAGGTCGGGATCCTGGCCATGCGGAAAGCGGGACGTAGGGCTGCCTGGAAGGGTGGGTGCTGTTTGATCCTAGAAAATCTGCTGCATCACGCTGTGCCATTCGTCATCGGAGCTTTCTTCGGGCTGCATCTTTCCATTGTCTTCGCTAGTCGTTACTTCTCTTTCTCGCGTCGCTGGGCTCCCATGCACCCACTGTACGTCCGCTGCCGTCCCGTCTCCTGTCCGGGTATCCAAACCCATATTTCTTGTCTTCTGAGGCGCCTCCTTCTGATTTCTCCTCTCAATTTCCCTTCTCTTCAAATCTCTCATTACCCTTCTTCACCACCTATCGGCGATCTGTGCCCGCCGATGTGCACGTGACTCCCGCAACTTGCATGCGGCCTCAACGTCCATCCCCCGCTCCCCACTCTTACAGTCTACACAGCATCGGTCCCCTCAATCCTTCCCCTAGTACGGGTGGTCTACTCTTCCATACTCGTTTTGTGGAATTCAATCAACCCTTCGTCCACCATCAGGGCTTTGATCCACAGCGGAATCTCCTTCAACAGCTTCCCCCTCAGCCCTGAGTGAAAAACAGCCTCGGCCTTCGAGAAGGATTGGTAACACTCAGCGGCAAACTCCACAGCGTATCCTTCCAACGTGGTCCTCACCCAAAAATCCACTGCGCGGGTTAGTTCAGTATCTACCCGATGCAGTGCTACCAGATCTTCGTGTGCCCACCTGCGGTTTATCTTCCGCAAGCCTTCTTGGGGCACCGTCGCTCGTAACCTCCGCAACCAGTTGTAAAGGTCCGTAGGGAACCTTCCCCAGAAAATTTCGTACGTATCAGTAGCTGAGTCAGAGAAAAGAACAAGCTCCCTGAGTGCCGCCTCCTTTTTCTTGGTCAGCTTTGCTTGTTGAGCAATGAACTGGTCAAGATGATCATCCCACCATCGCCATATTTCTCCTTCAAAAATCCTCGAGACCATGATCTAGATCCCCTCAGAACATTCAGGTCCCGGCAACGGAACCATTTGTTGGCGAAAAAGTCAGGTCTCACGGGCAAGACCCAGGTCCAAGGGTTGTGGCCAACAAGGGGTCCGGTGTAGTCTAGGAACACGCCGGCATTTTCACCCTGCTCTTTGAGAGCAGTGCGTCTCACCCGAGGTGTGCCGCGACCACATGCATAAGGGGATGAGATCACTGGTAAGGAATAAACCTGCAACCAAAGAAAGAAAGTGCATCCATTACATATACCAAATTACACATGCAAGATCACTAATTAAGTATTCAGACAGTCGCAACTTAAAATTTTTAAATCAGTGTAAACACATTAGAATGCATGAAAAACGTATTGAGACAGCAATCCTTCCTTATATTATTCTTCTGGCCGGAAACATGGTTACATAGCTTTCTTCTCTGATAACTCACAAGTCGGATACAGATGGGTTTGAGAACAGAAAGGAAGAACATAGAAAGTAAGGAACCATAGGAAGAACAGGCATGATTCTTCTGCAGCTGCTCTGCGCATCCTTCCTCAGGTCTTGATCCTCACGACTTCTCTCGCATCTATTCAACCCTCAACAACAACCTTCTTTAGCCAGGTGATCGCCTTTTATTCACCCGCTCCTCGCGACTGCAGCTTCTCTGTGTCTTCACTTTGGCTTTTCCCAGAGTCTCTTCTGATGTCTGCGTGTTCTACTTTCTATTTTCTGCTGTATTTATTTCATCTGCACTTATCTCTGTTCGATCTCCAGCTATCAAGTGCTTCCGCGCCACCTTGGTAGCTCCGCAACTCTTGGTCGATGCGGCGCGGTCGCGGTCGCTATGTGTATTTATTCCGCAACTCAAAAAGAGTCAAAGTTCAAAATGTCTTGGCCAAAAGTTCAAAACTTAAACAAAAACAAGGGCCCCAATAGATTATAAGCACCTTCACCCCTTTGAAACTCTTTCATTTTGAGGACTTTCCACTCAATTAAAGATCATACCCAACCAACCAACCAAAAAAAAACCCCTGTTCTTAATAACTAGCCTAATATCATACCAAAACGTTAAAATATAAATCAATCTTTGCACTTATAGAGAGATCCCTCTCTAGATTCAGGAGGGCTATATCCTAGAATCCTAAAGTGGTTCATATGTAGGCTTTGTAGCTTTGTATTTTCCAATCTTGTAAACTACAGAGACCTAATAGGTAGGATGTCTACTACTCACACGCCAATGGTGAGGTGAAGTGTGGGAGCTACCGGAGGTGTAGCTTGTGCTGAGGTCGAAAAAGTCACCATAGGCATGGACCATATCATCCCATTTATGGGCGGGAAAGATGAAGTCACGGGTGGACATGGCTTCCATGATGTCATCATCACAATAGAAGATGGAGTGACTGGAGGAAGGGAGACCACATGACGTGGCGAAGCTACCTGACTCGTCATCATGAGAAGAAAGGTTCACATGTGCATCGTCACGGGCGATGACGTAAGAAAAAGAAGATAAGGGATCTACTGATGTTGAGCCTAGGGTGATCATTGAAGGGAGGTCAAGTGAAACAACAGGGGAAGATTCAAAGGGAGCTTCCACCGAGGGTCTCATGGATGATGATAGGTAGAAGATGGTGGTCGTAGGCTCCGTCATCTTGACATCAGGAGGGAGAATGTCAATGGGAGCGTGTAAATCCTCAGTCTGGCCTCTAGCATACTACGCAAGTATGGGAGAGGCAGATTGGTTTTGTTGAATCTCGTACTCCCGAACTACCTCTAAAGAGGCGTGATAATGTGTAAGGCGAGGAAAATGGTGGGAATAATGGCCATGGAGATCACACAAAGCACAGGGTTGGTTGGTGTGAATAGTTTTAGGATTCTTGGCTACAATCAAGGAAGAAATAGAGGCTTCAGGGACCGTAGACTCAGGGAACACAAATTTAAGCATGGGCTTGATATGGGGTAGTTTGGGATAGTTATGGGTGGCATGGCTAACGACATCACACAAAGCACAGGGCTTTGCGGGCGGGGAGGTGCAGGTTCTGTTGGGGTAGCCTTGTCCTTGGAGGCCCTCTTGTGATCTTTTCCCTTCTTTCCCGAAGTGGTCGCAATAGGAGGCAGTTCCCGTTGAGGTGGTTGAGGCACTATTGCAACGAGATAAGTCACGGGGACTAGTTGAACCAGGGTTAAAGCAAGAGAAGGTTTGGGTTGACTAGGTGAGGTAGCGGCTGGAGGATCAAGGGACTAGATGGGAATCCCAAGGGTTAGGTTAGGAAGAGAGAGGGTGGCCATCATAGTTGTTTTGTACACTCCTAGGGGAGGATCTAGGAATGGTATCTGACAAGAGGGATAATGGCCAGCCGGGACGACTCCTAAATGGTTAAGGCTTGGAGGAACTGTTCCAGGAGGGTAAAGAGGCTCATGGATACCAGCTGAAGGGCCAGGAGGAGGAGGAGGTCGAGAAGGCTGAATCAAAGGGCTAGGAGTAGGCTGCGGAGGGCGAGGAGGCTACTGACTAGCCGAGGCGAGCCCCTTGAGGGCATCCTGATATGATTGCATCGTGAAAAAATTTGATGAGATGGGATCAGAGACAGAGGAGGAAGACCAGGGAATGTACCAAGCAATGAGGAATATTTGTAGACTCCGGGTGAGACACTATTCAAAGGATCAATGGTTTTCTTTTTTTCCACCAAAGAGATGGTGGACTTCGGGGAGGTCTGAGACTTCGGTTCATAATATGTCAACTAGTCAATGGTGACTACCTTTCCATTATGAGGGAGGGAAATCTTGCGGTGAACCGTAGATGGGAAAATAGACATCACATAGGTGTAGCTATGACCCAATAGAATTTTTTAATCTAAGGGGGCATCTATGACTTCTACGTCAACGCAAACAGTTTTTCCCACAAGAGTAATAGGATAATTGCGGAATAAGCCAATGGGATGGGAGGCATGTCCATCCCATTCTCGGAGAGTGATCATGGAAGGAGCCAACTCAGGTTATCTGAGTTGCTTCCAAACCGAAGCAAACATCACATAGGTGGATGCCCCGTCATCAATGATGCACCAGGAAATGTTGGCATTCCAAATATTGACTGGGATTTGGAAGGTGACGGAAGCAAGGAGAGTAGGATGTTCTGACCAATCAACATCAAAGACAATAAATCAATCATCAGAAGGATCTACAACACCCATGGAAGATAGTAGAGCTTTTCGTTGTGAAGGGCACAACTAGAGGAGTTCCAACGTTGAAATGGCAGCAGGAGATTTTGCCAAATCATCTACTATTCTATACGAATTGGTAGATTTTTCGGAAGCAGCATTTCGGTGTAGTGTTCCCTTAGAGATCTTGGTATGAACCTCCACCTTAGGCTGATGGATCTTCAAGGGACCATTAGGTGTTGAAAGAGGCTCTGTAGACACCGAAGGAGGCGGCTCGGGGACAGACGTAGCGGGAGGCTTGTTGTACTGATGGGACCGAGTCTGAAGATTGATGTCTACGGTTAGAGGTTGATCAGAGTTCATCATGAGAATCTAGTAATCAGAGGTACTAGATGGAAGAGGTTGAGTGGCCACCTGACCTTTAGGTGGTTGGGTAGCCACACATCCTTGCTGAGGGAAAGGATTAGTAAGCAGAGCTGGTTGACTAGTTGCAACACTGACAGGGATGGAAGGGGAGGCTTGTTGTCCTCGCAATGTTGCTTGAGACCCCCACAGCTACCAAATATGTGGTAAAAGAGTACAGTCATGTGTGTAATGACCATAAACACCACAACAAGAACAGGGCTTGTTCATGCAAACAGGCTTGTCCTGCTTGGGATAAGTGCCCTGTTGCTGGTTAGTAGTGTTAGGAGAATTATTTTGAGGATTAGGTCCAGGATTACCAGGAGCAGACTAATTTTGAGTGCCTTTCCTCTTCTTTTTGGAGGGAGGAGGATTAGTTGTGCCCTATTGTGCATACACCTTCCCCTGAGGGGGCAGTGGCTACTATTGTGGGGGTTGAGAAGGTAAGGAAGGGGGTGGTGCTAATGCTAGAGGAGCTAGAGCACCGAGCTGTGGATACAGATA